>JAJHSJ010000007.1:65373759-65939448 GCA_021015155.1 Magnolia officinalis | reverse complement strand
TGAAAAGGCCTAGCTATATGTCCTAGAGGGGGGGTGAATAGGACTATGCCAAATAAATGTTATAACAGCGGAATTAAAAAACAATATGATAGCCAAAATAAATCACAATGCAGGAAAGTAAAACAACCTCAAAAATCTGATCTTGAGGGATTGATACAAATGTTATTCTAAGGACAACCTTTCACCAAAAACCAGAGTTTATGGTAGGACAACCTTATTTCTAGAAAGATCTTTGTATCAAATCTCAAACCAAAGAGGAATACAGAATTAAGCACAATTGAAATAAAGTGTAATCACAAATGTATTGTTCTAGGGACAGCCATACACCATAAAAATGGCAGGGCAACCTTGCTGGAACAACTTTAAAGGAAATTTAAATTCAAGTAGATAAAGGAATAGCAGAAAGTAAATTCTAAATTATTACAAAATTCCCACAATGCTTGAATTAAACGATTACAACATTTACCACCACACATACATCCCACAAATGAATATTAAAGATTAGAAATGTAAATCATTCAACCACAACACAAGGGATTATAGTGGTTCGCCTGTGTGTTCACCAACTGTTAAACAACAGCCACACAGAATGCTACTCCACTCCTAATATCCTCACACAGGGGATATTAGCGTTCACTCACAAAATAGGTTTTCACAGGTTCACCCAAAACCTTTACAATTGTGTCTTTGTCTGTGGGCTTACACAAAAAAAAAACCCCACTTCTGAGTTTTCCTGGCTCTCCTCAGATAACCAATACAACAAGATTTTTCTGGCAAATCTTGAAAGAAACCAAAACAGAAAGAATTTTACAATTAAACGTAAAATACCTGATTAACTCCTTCGTTGTAGCAGCCCGGTAGAACCAAATCAGAGTAAATGATTGAATGTTCAAGTTCAATGTCCAGTACTCAATTACAATGGTTCTAGTTCTAATAGATTTTAAATTAGACCAAATAGGGCTTGTCTTAATTGATTTTGATTCCAAAGAAAGGGAATAACAATTCCTCTTATCAAATTAGATTGGAATAGCAGAGAAACAAAATCAATTAAATAAAGCTAAAGAAAGAGAGTATAAAATAAGCACACTTAGCTTAGATGGAGCACAAATTACTTCTCAGAAGTTTGACAAAGATTGGCTTGAATGGATTAATTGATTGCCTTATTCTTCTGAGTTTCGTGTTCTATTTATAGGTGAGCAGATCGCATCTTCCACTGGTCTAAGGAGATCTTCGACTAGTCGAAGAAATAACAGATTTGAAAAAAATCGGGCGCGATAAGCTTTGACTGTTCTACGACTGGTCGAAGGCCTCCTTCGACTGGTCGTAGGTCACCTTCGACTGGTCGAAGACCTTGTAAATTATCGTTGGACTTTGAATCGAAGATTTACGACTGGTCGTAGAAGCAGTCGACACTGTTCCTTCGACTGGTCGAAGACCTCCTTCGACTGGTCGAAGCCTAACAGAATTTATCCGAATTTTGTAACAAACTTACGACTGATCGTGGAATTTCTTGGACTGGTCGAAGCAAAGCTAGGACTAGTCGAAGAAAGCCTAGGACAAGTCCCCGAACTGCCCAAACACAAGTGTCATATACATATGACTTATGTATCCAAAATGGCCTACTTCTAAGGTCAACCTATGGTCATTCAAACCCCAATCAAGAAGTAAGGACATTGAAAACATTAGGAATAAGTGACCTAGAAGTTTAAGCCTTGAAGTCTTGATGTAGCTCAACCTCGAAAGTGACTTGAGTTCTATACGAACTACTTTGTACTCTTCTTGAAGTCTTGTCTTGAGAGCAATACTTGAAGTCAAGGTTGATCTTTGTACTTGTAATCTTTGCTTGTTGTGAGCTTTGCTTGTTTATGAATGTTGATCTTTAAAAAGAGCTTCACTAATGCAAGTTATATAACAGTGTTTTTGTGACCACTAATTTGACAACATACAGGGATATAAACTATAGCACTTACAATCTCCCCCTTTGTCAAATTAGTGACAAAACACATAACAAGATATAACCAAGATAAAAGTAGAATCACCGGATTGAGTTAGAGAGAAAACATAAACCAGTTGACATCAACTCTGGCTTACCTGCAAATTAAATCCATATCTAACATTAAACCATTCTTAAACCATTCCAAACATACTCCCCCTAAGTAACATAACCATTCTCCCCTTTTTGTCACAATATGACAAATAAAATAACAATATAAAGGGATATATGAGAGGAAATAAGATGAGATATGAGATAATAGCATAGAAAAAAAAACAAATATCCAGCAGAAAAGAAAAATAGTATCCAATTCCAAATCGGATGACTCAAAGCTAAGATTTAAAGTTATTACAAACCAGAAAATCCCATATAGACTAGTCAGAATTAGAACTAGAAGACGGAGCAGGAATAGAGGGATCAAGTTGGTGCATGCCTTTGTTTAATCGCCGAAGATATTTCCGCATGTACTTGAATTGAGAATCATGAGCAACAGACATGTTTTCTATCTTTTCATTCAAATTTTCAACTTTACCCTCCAATGCACTCAGACGTGCATCAAAATCAGATGGTACAAAATCTGGATCATTTGTTGAATCAGAATCCAGTTCCTCAAAGATATCATCCATATTAATGTCATCCCCCGCTTCTTCATGACCAGCACCACCACCATTACCACCTTGTTCAGGAAGTAATTCCAGCTTCATCTTATTGAGATTAGAGTTGTTGAAAATCAGATGATGGATAGGTGCCTCATTAACTGGCATATCGACCAACATATGTGTAGCTAATACAGTCATTAAATAACCAAAAGGGATGTCACTATGACCAGGATGGAGTCTAAACTGAAGAAGGAAATGACAGATTAAGGATGGCAGACAAATCTGAGTACCACTGGAAATAGCATGAATAATACGTACCATAAATGAGGTCAAGTCAGTTTTATTACCTGACCGAGGATACAGATTAGACACAAAGATTCTGTGGAGTACTCTGTATTTGGGTAACAAATACCTTGCGGGAAGCGCATCCCCTTTTTTAGTCCAGTGAACATTCATGTTGCACAAGTCTCTAGTGAGCATACGCCTTTCAGATACAGAGGGTTTATCAGTCAAATTATGAATAGGAATACCCTTATCATTCACGGGAATATCCATAAGGGTTGAAATTAAATGATGATCAATTTCAAATGGCCCTTCAGTAGTAGATATTTTAAAAGTTAAATTATCCAGTGAGAAGTTACTAATACATGCAAACATGGATTGAGCAATGGACCAGTATGCAGGCCCACCCCAATGCAATAAGTTAACCCAACCTACAGCTTCAAGCAAAGGAAAGATATCAAAAGGTGCAATATGGTTAATATCAACAGGATGTTCAAAAATAACATTACGAGCTCTAAGGTCTATAACATAAGAAGAATCATTAGTAGGCTCAAGAAGATGACGTTTGGTCAATCTGGAGGAAGAAGGACTACGGGAAGTAGATTTTCTACCTCTAGAAGTCATATGCAGCAATAATAATAAGGAAATAAGAAAATGCAAAGGATTGAGAAATGGGATTACTCAAAACAGATTTTTCAAAATCAAATCCCCAAATCTCAATGAAATCCTAAATAGAAAGCTTCAAGTTAGAAAAGAGAGCAATCTAGACACTGATTTGCAAGAAAAACGTAAATGGAACACTAACCTTGAAGAACAAGAATGGTGGGTTCGACAAGTCGAAGCTCGGCTCCTTAGAGAAAAAAAAAAAGAAATGAGGAAGAAAGCAAAAATCTCCAAATTTAAGTGATTTTCGAGATCTACGACTGGTCGTAGGTATCTACGACCGGTCGTAGGTCGACTGGTCGAGTATACTCACGACAGGTCGAAGGAAGTCCAGAAAAACATATTTCTTGCAATTTTTAAAGAAAATGGAATTAAACCTAGCAAATATATACACTATGATACATGTAGGCATAAATAATCATTTTGAAATACACATGCCAAGATCAAATTTCATCTTATTAAACCTAATTTTATCAAGAGGTTTTGTGAAAATATCAGCTCTCTGATCTTCAGTAGGAATATATTCCAGAGATATAACTTTTTCTTCTACCAATTCCCTAATATAATGAAATCTAATGTCAATGTGCTTAGTACGAGAATGCTGAATAGGATTTTTTGAAATATTTATTGCACTGGAATTATCACAATGCAATAACATAGAATCCTGTTTAATTCCATAATCACTTAGCATTCGTTGCATCCAAACAAGCTGTGTACATGCATTACCAGCTGCGATATACTCAGCTTCAGCTGTTGAAAGTGATATAGAATTTTGTTTCTTACTAAACCAAGAAACTAAACAATTTCCAATGTAAAAGCAACCACCACTGGTTGATTTTCTATCATCTAGATTACCAGCCCAATCAGCATCTGAGTACCCAACAAGTTGGACACTAGTCTCATGAGGATACCAGAGACCAAGATTTATAGTACTTGCAACATATCTAATAATCCGCTTAACAGCAATCAAGTGAGATTCTTTTGGATCAGATTGAAATCTTGCGCAAATACCAACACTTAAAGAAATATCAGGTCTACTAGCAGTTAAATATAACAAACTACCAATCATACTCCGATAAAGTTTTGAATCAATATTTTTACCATTATAGTCTTTTGAGAGTTTCAGGGTAGTACTCATAGGAGTATCGAAATTCTTGCCATTCTCAAATCCAAATCTCTTGATTAGATTCAAGGCATACTTAGATTGAGAGATGAATATTCCTTCAGGTTGCTGCTTAACTTGCAAACCAAGAAAATAAGTTAATTCCCCAACCATGCTCATTTCAAACTGTGATTTCATCAAGTCTGCAAACTCAGTAGTCAAGTTAGTATAGTTGATCCATAGATGATATCATCAACATAAATCTGTACTATTAAGATATGATCATTATGTTTTTTAACAAATAGAGTTTTATCAACAGATCCCATTTGAAAATTGTGACTTAAAAGAAATTTTGTTAGTTTCTCATACCATGCCCTAGGTGCTTGTTTTAATCCATAAAGTGCCTTTTTAAGCCGATACACATGATCAGTATTTTTGGGATCTTCAAAACCCATTGGTTGTTCAACATATACTTCTTCATGTAAAACGCCATTTAGAAAAGCACTTTTCACATCCATTTGATATATTTTTATCTTTCTAAAACATGCAATGGATATAAATAGCCTGATAGATTCAAGACGTGCTACTGGTGCAAAAGTTTCATCAAAATCAATTCCTTCTATTTGAGTATAACCTTGTACCACTAGTCTAGCCTTGTTTCTAATTATATTTCCACTTTCGTCCGACTTATTTTTGAAAATCCATTTTGTTCCAATGATGTGTTTGTCTTTAGGTCTTGGTACGAGATACCAAACATCATTTCTTACAAATTGATTAAGTTCTTCTTGCATTGCAACAATCCAGTTCTCATCAGCAAGAGCTTCTTTTACATTGGATGGTTCTATTTGGGATGTAAAACATACATAATTACATAAATCCTCAAGTTGTCTACGGGTGCGAACACCAGTGAGAGGGTTTCCAAGAATTTGAGTGGTTGGATGATCTTTAACAGTCCTCAATTCAGATTCAGTCTGATTTGATGAAGTATCGGGTTTATCAATGATTAGAACTTCATCATTATCTGAATTCGAGATTGGCTTATTTAAGTGATCATCAATGACAACATTGATGGATTCTTGAATCACACCAGTCCTTTTGTTCAGAACCCTATAAGCACGACTGTTTAAGGAATATCCTAGAAAAATCCCTTCATCACTCTTTGTATCGAATTTTCCAAATTTTCACGATCACGTAAAATATAGCATTTGCTGCCAAAAACTCGAAAGTATTTGACAGTAGGCTTTTTGTTGAACCATAATTCGTAAGCCGTTTTATTATTATCTTTGCTAGTATAAACTCGGTTAATAATATAGCAAGCTGTATTTACAGCTTCAGCCCAAAGATTTTTAGAGAGCTTCATGCTATTCAACATGACATTAGCCATTTCTTGAAGCACCCTATTCTTTCTTTCCACAATTCCATTTTGTTGTGGAGTTTTGGGAGCTGAGAATTCATGTAATATTCCTTGGTCGGTACAAAACTTCTCAAAATTGCTATTCTCAAATTCAGATCCATGATCACTACGAATCTTACTGATTTGAGAAGATTTTTCAGTTTGAATCCTTTTGAGAACTTTTCTTACTTCTTCAAGGGTTTCAGATTTATCCCTTAAGAAGACTACCCAAGTGTATCTGGTAAAGTCATCAACTATTACCAGAATATACTTTTTACCACCACGACTTTCCGTTCTAGTAGGTCCAATTAGATCCATGTGAAGAAGTTCGAGTGGTTTTGATGTGGTATTTGAATTCACCTTTTTGTGTGAGTTCCTTGTTTGTTTGCCTATCTGGCATTCACCACATATTTTATCTAATTTCTGAAGTTTGGGTAAACCTCTTATAAGTTCTTGATTGCTCAATCTATATAAATTTCGATAATGAACATGTCCAAGACGCTTGTGCCATAAATCAGTCTCGTCTGTATGAACCATGTAACATGTTTGATTAGATGAGCTGGATTCGCTAATAATATAGCAATTTTCAGACGTTCTACGTCCAGTTAATATTACAGAACCCTTATTATTTAGTATCTCACAGCTTTGATTAGAGAACCGAACACTATGGTTATTATCACATATCTGAGATATGCTAAGTTATGTTTTAGGCCTTCAACATATAAAACATTTTTAAATACAGGAAGATTAAAAAGTTGAACCGTACCTTGGCCTATAATCTTGCAGTTGCTACCATCACCAAATGTGACTGAACCATCAGTCATATCTTTTAGATCCGTGAATAAAGCTTTGTCACCTGTCATATGCCTAGAGCATCCACTGTCTAGGTACCACTTTGAATGACTTGTTGCTTTGAAAGCAATGTGAGCAACCAAGCAGGTGACTTTTGGAACCCATTTCATAACTGTTTTGGGTTTAGGAACATAGTTGGTCTTCTTTTGTTTATAGTTATAAGAATAACCTATAGAGTTAGATTTTAGGAGCTCCTTGAGTAAATCTACTATCTTTTCAGCTAGTGGATTTCGTTTCTGATTAAAGTTGACATGACTGCTTCCAGATTTTTGAAGAGTTTTTGATTTTTAGAAAAACCTTGATAAGTATTTTTCCCTTTTGAGTTTGAGGACTCTCCTTTCACAAACATAGGAGGAGTATACTTTTGTTTAGGAGATAAATTTTTATCATAGCCCAGCCCGGATAGATCGCCACATTTTCTTGATCCGGATAAGAGTTTTTCTAACTTTGGATCACCTTGGGCATATTTCCATGTGTCCTTTTGACTCAGAAGAGAAGATACTTCCTTTTTGAGATTTTCAATCTCAGATTTCAAATCAACAATTAAAGAATTTTTGAATTCCAAATCGCATTTTGTTTTTTCAAAACAATCTGAAATTTGTGATTTTTCTAAGACAAGTGATTCAAAACATTCTTTGAGTTTAGAAAACTTTTCTTTTTGAAGTTTAAGTTTGACAGCAATTTTACAACTTTCTTTGTATAGGGCATTGTAAGCATCTTGAAGATCATCTTCATTTTCATATTCACTACTCAGATTTTCTTCACTTGTTGAGTCATTATCTGAAAATGTGAATTTGGCTAGAGTCATAAGTGCTTTAACTTCATTCCCTAACTCAGTTTCAGAATCTTCTGATTCAGAAGAAGTTTCAGAATCAGATGATTCATCCCACGTAGCCAACATACTCTTCTTCTTGGGTTTGTCCTTTTTGGGACATCTATTTGCCAAATGCCCATATTCTTGACAGTTGTAACATTGACTATCTTTCAAAGATTTTCGAGATTTGGGTCTAAACTTCTTTTTATCGTTTGATTTTTGGAAATCAACCCTTTTCTTGCTTTTAAAAATCTTGTAGAATTTCTTAGCCAAAAGAGCCATATCATCTTCTGAATCTGAATTACATTTAGAGGATTTTAGAGCAATCGATTTACCTTTAGGAGCTTTAAAGTTTAACTCGTAGGTTTGTAAAGAACCAACTAATTCCTCTACCCTCATATTATCCGTATCACGAAGTTCCTGGATCGCGGTTACTTTAGAATTGAACCGTTCAGGAAGTGAGCGTAATATCTTTGCACACACTTTACTTTCTGGGATTTTATCGCCAAGACCCCACATTGAGTTTACAATGTCATTTAGTCTAGTGTAAAAGTCCATAAACATTTCATTTTCCTCCATATGAATTTCTTCAAATTTGGTTGTAAGGAGTTGGACTTTAGACTTTTTGACAATTGATGTACCCTCGTGTGTCATTTCTAGTATATCCCAGGCTTGTTTCGCAGTATCACAGGATATGATTCTTTTGAACTCATCCGGTGATAGTGCGCAAGTGATTGCATTTAGTGCTTTAGCATTGGCACTATACTCACTTTTCTGAAGAGTGGTCCATAAATAATAAGCAGGTACAGACATAGTTTTTGAACCGTCGGATTCAGTTACTTCAATGGTAGGAGTTTTCCATTCAGTTACTGTGGCTCGCCACACACTCTCATCCATTGATTTTAGGAAGATTCTCATTCTGGCTTTCCAATAGGCATAGTTGGAGCCATCAAATGGTGGAGGCCTCGTGACTGAAAGGCTATCAAAATTTGACATCTTTTTAAATAGCTTAGATCGTTAGCTCAGGAAATAAATCCAAATAAATAGCAATAAGAACGAGCTATTAGGCTCTGATACCACTTGAAAAGGCCTAGCTATATGTCCTAGAGGGGGGGTGAATAGGACTATGCCAAATAAATGTTATAACAGCGGAATTAAAAAACAATATGATAGCCAAAATAAATCACAATGCAGGAAAGTAAAACAACCTCAAAAATCTGATCTTGAGGGATTGATACAAATGTTATTCTAAGGACAACCTTTCACCAAAAACCAGAGTTTATGGTAGGACAACCTTATTTCTAGAAAGATCTTTGTATCAAATCTCAAACCAAAGAGGAATACAGAATTAAGCACAAATTGAAATAAAGTGTAATCACAAATGTATTGTTCTAGGGACAGCCATACACCATAAAAATGGCAGGGCAACCTTGCTGGAACAACTTTAAAGGAAATTTAAATTCAAGTAGATAAAGGAATAGCAGAAAGTAAATTCTAAATTATTACAAAATTCCCACAATGCTTGAATTAAACGATTACAACATTTACCACCACACATACATCCCACAAATGAATATTAAAGATTAGAAATGTAAATCATTCAACCACAACACAAGGGATTATAGTGGTTCGCCTGTGTGTTCACCAACTGTTAAACAACAGCCACACAGAATGCTACTCCACTCCTAATATCCTCACACAGGGGATATTAGCGTTCACTCACAAAATAGGTTTTCACAGGTTCACCCAAAACCTTTACAATTGTGTCTTTGTCTGTGGGCTTACACAATAAAAAAAACCCCACTTCTGAGTTTTCCTGGCTCTCCTCAGATAACCAATACAACAAGATTTTTCTGGCAAATCTTGAAAGAAACCAAAACAGAAAGAATTTTACAATTAAACGTAAAATACCTGATTAACTCCTTCGTTGTAGCAGCCCGGTAGAACCAAATCAGAGTAAATGATTGAATGTTCAAGTTCAATGTCCAGTACTCAATTACAATGGTTCTAGTTCTAATAGATTTTAAATTAGACCAAATAGGGCTTGTCTTAATTGATTTTGATTCCAAAGAAAGGGAATAACAATTCCTCTTATCAAATTAGATTGGAATAGCAGAAACAAAATCAATTAAATAAAGCTAAAGAAAGAGAGTATAAATAAGCACACTTAGCTTAGATGGAGCACAAAATTACTTCTCAGAAGTTTGACAAAGATTGGCTTGAATGGATTAATTGATTGCATTTATTCTTCTGAGTTTCGTGCTCTATTTATAGGTGAGCAGATCGCATCTTCGACTGGTCTAAGGAGCTCTTCGACTAGTCGAAGAAATAACAGATTTGAAAAAAATCGGGCGCGATAAGCTTTGACCGTTCTACGACTGGTCGAAGGCCTCCTTCGACTGGTCGTAGGTCACCTTCGACTGGTCGAAGGTCTCCTTCGACTGGTCGAAGACCTTGTAAATTATCGCTGGACTTTGAATCGAAGATTTACGACTGGTCGAAGAAGCAGTCGACACTGTTCCTTCGACTGGTCGAAGACCTCCTTCGACTGGTCGAAGCCTAACAGAATTTATCCAATTTTGTAACAAACTTACGACTGATCGTGGAATTTCTTGGACTGGTCGAAGCAAAGCTAGGACTAGTCGAAGAAAGCCTAGGACAAGTCCCCGAACTGCCCAAACACAAGTGTCATATACATATGACTTATGTATCCAAAATGGCCTACTTCTAAGGTCAACCTATGGTCATTCAAACCCCAATCAAGAAGTAAGGACATTGAAAACATTAGGAACAAGTGACCTAGAAGTTTAAGCCTTGAAGTCTTGATGTAGCTCAACCTCGAAAGTGACTTGAGTTCTATACGAACTACTTTGTACTCTTCTTGAAGTCTTGTATTCTTGAGTCTTGTCTTGAGAGCAATACTTGAAGTCAAGGTTGATCTTTGTACTTGTAATCTTTGCTTGTTGTGAGCTTTGCTTGTTTATGAATGTTGATCTTTAGAAAGAGCTTCACTAATGCAAGTAACAGTGTTTTTGTCACCACTAATTTGACAACATACAGGGATATAAACTATAGCACTTACAGAGCTCGACAGTATTATTGTTCACTTTGTTCACCTCAGTGTAACAAATGTTATTAGATTTTGAAATTTTGAAATATTTTTGCAAATAAAAAAATTTAAAAAAAAATACACTAATTGATGTTATCAAGTTATTACAAGATATTTTATGATATCGATAAATTTTAAAATTTCTATGTTTTATTGCAAAAAAGGAGCCCCCACACATTTGATGCATTCATTACACTTCTCAAATTCATTATCATCTAGCTTGCACCACAAGATGACGTTACCTCACTATGACTTAGCCACCTCGCTAGGACTTACGAGCAAGCCTTCCAAAACAAATCCCTGCAGCATGCATTAAACCCATGCGTCGTAAACTATCGAGGCTAGCAGAAAGGTCCCAGTAAATTAGCCGCCTCCACAAGCCTATAAATACATGATTCACACTAATTCTGAGAGAGGATTGTTTGCTTTCAAAGAGAGAATTAAGATGTTCCCTTGAAACATTCTTCAACTCCTCTACAACAAGGAACTTTAAGCACAAGCACTCACAAAGATGAGCCTAACGTACCTAAACATTTTGTCCCATTGGAAGTATGCAGATTGGGTACTACCCCCACCAAGACCTAGCTAAAGATGAATAGTCCTAGCAAGGGCTCTATGGGGCCCACCGTGATGTATTTTTTAATCCACACCATGCATCCATTTTGACATATCATTTTAGGTAATGAGCCCACAAATGAGGTTAATCGAAGACTCAAGTGGACCACACCATAGGAAGTAATGGTGATAATGATGCCCACTATTGAAGCCTTCCTAATGCCCATTGTGATGTCTGTTTGCCTTCCAACCTGCTCATTATGAATACTTGAAATAGTGTCCACGCATTTTTGTCTTTCTTTTGGGCGTGTCGGCTGACTTGTACTGAATATAGTTGAGTTAGAGTCAGCACTAGCCAATTAACTGAAAATATCGTAATCAGCTAAACCATACAGAATATATAAAAGCCAAAGAATTCGGAGACTCTCTTGCTTTAAAATGACTCTTGATTTACGACCTAGGATTCTGAGTAATGGACCATGGTTACGAAGAGGGAAGGTCTTAGGTACCCTCTATGCTCATATAAGTGTTCAGTCTCTACTTTATGTGGTTAGTTAATTTTAGGGGATTTAATACGAAGTATAAAAATAATACTAGGAAAACTCGAATTTCTAATGTGGAAAGATCCGGGATTCCGGCAAGCCATACAACATATGTTCAGAGAGCACCTAGAAAAGAAATGAGGTTAAGAGGAGATGTGATGATGCTAGAATGGTATGTAGGAGGACTAGGCTACCATGAGTTTCTTCTGTGACAGGATTTGAAATTCTGGCAAGTCACGGAGCATATGCTTAATGGAAACCTAGAGGAGCAGGTGGGTTGAGAAGGGGGATGATGGTGTGATTGGTGAAGTATGCATGCTAATGATGGTGACTAGAGCTGGGCATCGAGTCGAGTCGGATCGAGTTAGGGTTGACTCGACTCTATCTGACTCGGTACCGAGTCCAGCATGCTTGACTTGATCTGAGTCCGGGTTTGGGTTGGACTGATCCGAACTGAGTCCGACCCGGTCAGAAATATCGAGTCAGATCGAGTTGGCACCGAGTCAGATCAGGTCATCGGGCCGTTTTACTCAATGAATAGAAAAAATCCAAAATGGATTGCCTACTCCCCTGCCACTAGCCTAGTTGCTGGTGGTCGGTGCTCTATGGGCCCCACCATGATGTATGTGTTTCATTCATTCCTTTCATCCATTTTTAAAGATCATTTTAAGGCTTGCGCCAAAAATGAGAGGGATATTAATCTTAGGTGGACCACACCACAGGAAAACAGTAGTGATTGGATATCCACCATTAAAATCCTCCTAAGGCCCACTGTACTGTTTATTTGACATCCAATCTGTTGATTAGGTCGTACATACCCAGATGAAGGGAAAAAACAAATATAGGATTGATCCAAAACTTTTATGGCCCCCAAAAAGTTTTTAACAGTTAACTTTCATTCAACACTGTTTCCTGTAATGTGGTCCACTTGAGATTGGGATATACCTCATTTTTGGTCTCATACCATAAAATGATCTAGAAAAATAGATGGATGACATGGATGAAATACATACATCGTAGTGCATCCCACATAGCACCGAAGTAGCGTTTAGTTGTAAGCCAATCTCAAATAACTAAAACATCATTACTAGCTATTGAAAAGCTTGCCATCTTGTCTTTTCATAGGAAACAACTTTCCATAGCCTACCATGTAGGGTGGTGTAAAGGAAAGAGGACTGCATACTGAGTAACTTAGTACGCTAAGCATACTGAATAAACTAGGTGGGTTCCACCGTGATTTATTTATTTTATCCACTCCGTCCATCCATTTTAATAGATAATTTTAGGGCTTTATCCTAAAAATAAAGTATATCCAAACCTTAATTGGACCACAACAGTTCAAAATTTCTTGGGGGCTACGGAAGTTTTAGATCAAGATTATATTTGTTTTTTCCCTTCATCCATGAGTGTGTGATCTTATGAATAGGTTTGATGAGAAATAAACATCATGGTGGCTCTAGAAAGGTTTCAACGGTGGAAATTATTATTCCAACTGTTTCCTATGGTATGGTCCACTTGATCTTTGGGTATGCTTAAATTTTGGGTTTAACCCCTAAAATGAGCTAGAAAAGTGGATGGACGGCGTGGATAAATGACATACAGTCACGGTGGGCCCAATAGAATTTAATTTATCGTACTGAGTAACTCAGCATGCAATTCGATTTCGGTGCAAATGGGGCTTGATTTGACGCTTGCTTTTTTAAGAGCTAAAACAGAGGACACTATCAGATATATGTGGGGCCCACCATGATATATATGGCTTATCCACACTGTACATCCGTTATCCTAGCTGAAACTAGGGCATGACCAAAGAGGTAAGGCAAATCTAAAGCTCAAGTGGACCACACCACAGGATTTAGGGAATCAAACACCTACCTTTAAAAACTTATTGGGCCACTGTTTCCTTTGGTGTGGGCCTCTTGAATGTTGGATCTACCTCATTTTTTGGCTCATGCCTCAGAATATTATGCTAAAATGGATGGACAATGCAGATAACTCGAGTCGAGTCGGGTTTTGGATCGGGTCGAGTCTGACGGATCAAGTTTCGGGTCGAGTTACTGGGTAACTCGTACTCGACTCGGTTTAAGTTCGGATTGGGGGAAGCTACTCGGTTCGGACCGACTAACCCATTTGGTTCGGGTCGAGTCAAGTCGGATCGAGTTGAGTTGAGTTAGGCGAGTCGAGTTGGTTTGTGCCAAGCTCTAATGGTGACTCAATCCTTGGCTTGCAACTTGAAGCGGCTTGAAACTTGTAGCCCAGGTAGGCCTAGGTTCAAAGGGATGGCTCTAGGAGACTAGGAGGCTGAAAAGGGGGCTAGAAGGGATGAGGGCTTGAAAGCTCAAGCTCACCTCCCCCCCCCCCCCCCCAGTCTCTCTCTCTCTCTCTCTCTCTCTCTCTCTCCCCAGTCTCTCTCTCTCTCTCTCTCTCTCTCTCTCTCCTCGGTCTCTCTCTCTCTCTCTCTTAGTGTGTTGGTGTGTTGAAATCAAGAGAGGAGGGAGGTATTTATAGCCCCCTTGGATATCATTTTAGCAAATGTTGGGACTTTTAGGGGCGAATGGTTATGTGACAGCTTGGGATTGATGGAGGGAAAGGAGGTGCCACATGACACTCTCACATGGGTTGGAAAGGTTGGAAAATAGTAAATAAGTGAAAGTATGGGGTATCGGTAGTCCTAACACACTTATCTCATCGAGGAGAGCAACAACTGGCTTACCTAAGCTCTTGTAGACTGAAGTGGTACTTTGAGTACCACTACTGATAATAGAATTACTGCCACCTTAGTTTTCTTTGAAATTTGGTAAACTAGCTCGGTTGGTCTTACAACCTCCAAAATGACTATGGTTCAGGTATGGGGTGGTCTCTTATGAGTGTTAGGATTTTATTTCCTTTATTTAAAAGGTTTTTTCATATTTGGCTTGCATTTTGTTTGAATTTGTCTTGAATTTAGCCAAATTTTAGATTTTTGGCTCAAGCTTAGTTTGACTTAGGAAGTGGTTATGGCTTGGGCAAGGTTAGAGCTTGGGTAATGGCTTGGGGAATGGTTAAGATTGGGTAATGGCTAGGTTTAGGTAATTGCTTATGGCTTAAGGGTTTAGGTAATGGGCAGTTGAAAGTCATCCATGCCTCATCAAGTTGCTAGCCTGGGTGGGGTGTCTATACTCATAAGCTCACATGGACCTACATAAAGGGAAAACATAAATATTAACTTGATCCAAAACTTCGGTGACCCCCAAGAGGTTTTCAACAGTAGACATTCAATCCCCACCATTTCTTATGGTGTGGCCTACTTGAGCCTTCGATTTACCTCATCACCTAAAATGATCTGTCAAAATGGATGGATAGTGTGAATTAAAAAATTAAATCACAGTGGGCCTTACAGAGCCCCTACTAAGACCGTTCATCTCTAACTAGGTCATGGTGGGGATATACCTAGTTCTCATCCCCAATGGGAGGTCCCCAATAAAATCTATAACCTAACCTTGGGATATGTAAAACATATGTACATGAGGGCAGAGTCCTTAGATTGTCATTTCGATAGTAGGTTAAGCGAGTAAGATTAATGGATTAGAATCTTGAATGAACTTATGTGTGTGTGTGTGTGTGATGGTTTTAAGTTTGATTTAGTATGATCGGGTGGTTCAAAATCAAAGTAGATGGTCAGATAGCTTCATTTAATGATGATAAGTCATTTCAACGAATGATTTGATGAATGTTTAAAACCCCAAGTGTAGGGTCGCGATGTAGTAATAACTCATGAGAACGAGGTCGAATCTACAGGGACTAAACTTGTACGTATTCTAAAAAGAACTAGAGCTAGAACTAAAAGAAGATCTAAATCTGAATTTTGGGATAAAAGAGAGTAATTGTAAATAATGTTTAAACTATCAATTAAAGGTGAGAACTAGGGTGTCAAGGATCCACTTGTAGCTATCAAGATGCTACCTTACTTGATTCAAGGAACACAATTGGAATTGGAGTCCTATCATATCCAATTGGAAGATAAAGTAATTTAAATCAAATCTGAACTTTTCATTGACCTAATTCTCAATGGAGGAGAGTTATGAAGATTGAAAGGGATTCCATCACCCTACCATGCCCAAGAGACGATGGTGAATAATAGGATTTACCAATCTCAAAAACAGAAAAAGAAGATATCCAAAGCTATTAGAGCATCTATTGTAATTCGAGTCACAATAAATCATAGAAAACTAAAAATATTCCTTTAATATCAAATTAGAAATCAATGAGATTTAATAAGAACAAGAATCAAAGCAAGATAATCATCCAAACACGCTGCAAGCTTCACCTCCTAGCCCTAGTAAGAGGTTTAGTCAACCATAGACATGATTGAAACCAAATCTCTTAAACAAAACATGAAAAATAAACTAGGGAAGAAAAAAAAAGTCTTTGATGGTTGCTCCACTCTTGTGTATGCTCCTTGAGACCTTTCTAAACCCTAGAAGATGCTTTGGAGCATCATAGGGAGTCCTATTTATAGTTGTGGAACTCTAACTTTCGTGTTAAGTTGGATAAATCTAAAAACTGCCTCAAATTTACGCACTTTACACAGTTTTCAAAAATAGACTCGGAGTTTCAGAATATGCATTTTCAGGAATATGTTTGTTTTCAGGACAATTTTAGGATTTCTTTTCTTCACTTCAAATCTTTGATTCTCTTCATTCCTTACTTAGTTTTTTTAATCTTTGGCATGTGAATTATTCATTAATGACTTCCAAATCTCTAAATCTTCATTTAGTAATCTTTTGAGCATAAATCTTCCTTTTGACATCAATTTCACCTTTAAGCTCTTGAAATCACCTCGCACATGAAAATGTGCATAATTAAATTGATTAATAACTATCATATTTATAAAACTAAGGTATAAATAGGGAGAAATATGCAATATTTCAAAATCAACACACCCTCCGACTAGCATTTTACTAGTCCCGAGCAAAACATGCGTGAAGTGATCTTCAATCTTTAATGTTCAAATTACTTTCAGAAAATAATCTTTTATGCAATCAAGTATGAATGAGTACAATCTAAAGAATCACATGAGCAATCAATCAAAAAGTTTCTTTATCAATCATTTAAGAGCATAAGTTCATATATCAAAATTTTCTAATGTGCTTAGTGAATTTAATTTACTTTCCATAACATACTACTATTTCATAATGTTAGCCATTCTCATCACCTCAAGTTTTATTGAATAATCAAGTATTGATTCTGAACTTATCACCTTTTTCCATATTTTTTCAATTTTTGACTTTATATCGACGGTCCCTTTTTTTATTCATTCTCTTCAGACTTTTTATTCATTTCCAGTCTTTTCATCATACATGGCCTTTTTGTCATTTTTTCTATTTTTTAATTGGTTCTTTTCATCTTTTTAAGGTGGATAAAATTCTCCAGACTTAATTCTCAATATCTTTCAATGATATACATACTAATAATCAGAAATTTAGTACTATTCACAGAGAGCAAATTGAACGTGTCTTGTGACTTAGATTAACATAATATTCAAACTTCCTTTTAATCAATTAAATGCAAGAATTTAGACGATAGTCTACTCAGTTGATCAAACTCCAACAATTCAAAGTTCAATCTCCATCTTATCATCATACTCAAAGCATTCTTAATTCCACAAATTATCATTTCCCAGACATGTTTTTAACTTGAAATTTTAAAAATTTTCACATTTTTTTGCTCAAAACTAAGTAAACACTGATTTGTTTACCTAATCCACACTCCCCCAACCTAAAACTTGCACTGACCTCAATGTAAAAGATATGAGCATGCAATGCACATGAGACAACAAAAGGAAATGGAAAGTGATAGGAAGATAATACCTGAAGAAGGAAAATTGAAGCTTTTCCAAAGTTCTTAACATCTAAATGGGTTAGCACGAAGACTAAATAAACTGAAATCAAACTATCGTAATCCTATATCCTATAAAAGCAATAAACCTAATAAATGGCTTGAGACGATGTCCATTCACTTTGAAAATATTACCATTTGTCAGATTCTTTATCTCGACGGCCCCATGAGGATAGACATTAGTAACAGTGAAAGGGCCGGTCCAACGAGATTAAAGTTTTCCTATAAAAAGATGTAATCGAGAATTTTACAAAAGGACTTTTTGACCGGTTATGAATGATTTCCAAAGGATGTTTCTGTCATGGAACACCTTCATCCTGTCCTTGTAAATTCTCGAGTTCTCGTAAGCGTCGTTCCGGATTTCCTCAAGTTCATTTAGTTGGAGCTTGCACAGTGTGCCAGCGTTGTCCAAGTTAAAGTTTAGATTTTTAATAGCCCAGTAGGCTTTATGCTCCAGCTCCACAGGCAAGTGGTAGGCTTTCCCATAGACGAGTCTAAAGGGAGACATTCCAATGAGAGTTTTAAAAGCTGTACGGTAAGCCCATAAAACATCGGTTAAGCGGATTGACCAATCCTTATGGTCAGGTTAACCATTTTTTTCAAAATTTGCTTAATTTCCCTATTGGAAATCTCAGCTTACCCGCTTGTCTGCGGGTGGTATGGAGTGCTCACCTTATGAGAGATGTCATATTTCTTCATTAAGTTCTCAAATGGCCTATTACAAAAGTGTGAACCTCCATCACTAATGATGGCCCGAGGCATTCCAAACCAGGAAATAATGTTTTCTTTTAAGAATCTAATCACCATTTTGTGATCATTATTCCGGCACGGGATCGCTTCGACCCACTTAGTGACATAGTCTATTGCTAATAAAATGTAAATATTTTCAAAGGATTGGGGGAATGGCTTAATGAAATCGATGCCCCAGCAATCGAATGCTTCAATGATAAGAATTAGGTTTAGCAGCATCATATTTCTACGGGACAATCCTCCTAATTTATGACAACGTTCACAAGCTTTGCAAAACTCACGAGTATCTTTAAACATAATGGGCCAGTAAAATTCACATTGCAGAATTTTGGCCGTGGTCTTTTTAGCAAAAAAGTGACACTATAGGGCCTGAGAGTAATAAAAGGAGATGACACTGATGTTCATTGTTTGGCACACATCTCCTTAGAATTTGCTCTGGACAATATTTAAACAGATAAGGATCATCCAAGAAAAACTTGAGTACCTTGGTGAAGAATTTTTTCTTATCTTGCACAATCCAATATGTTGACGTGAATCCTGTAGCAAGATAATTTGCAATGTCAACAAGCCAAGGTAATTGGGAGAGTTTAAACAATTGTTCATCAGGGAACATATCATTTATAGGTGTCGGGTCAAGGGAATTAGGGAGATCAAGCCTGGAGAGATGGTCAGCCACTACGTTCTCTACTCCCTTTGTCTCGTATTTCTATGTCGAATTCTTAGAGTAAAAGGATCCATCTTATCAAGTGAGGCTTAGCATCATTCTTAGAAAGAAGATATTTTAGCGCCACATGATCAATGTAGATGATGATCTTGGATCCGATCAAGTAGGAACTAAATTTGTCGAAAGCGAACACTACAGCTAAGAGTTCTTTTTTTATAGTAGAATAGTTCACTTGGGTAGAATTTAGAGTTCTACTCGCATAGTGAGTCACGTAGGGCTTCTTTTCTTTTCTCTGGCCTAACACTGCCCCAATAGCATAGTCAAACGCATCGCACATAATTTCAAAAGGGATGTTCCAATTGGGTGGCTGTATGATAGGTGCGGTAGTCAACATAGCCTTCAGCTTAGTGAATGTTGCTTGCCATTGCTCAGTCCACTCGTATGGTGCATCCTTTTAAAGTAGATTACATAAAGGATGAGAAAGATGACTGAAGTCTTTTATGAATCGCCTATAGAATCCGGTGTGTCCTATGAATGATCACACATTACGTATGCTCTTGAGTGGAGGTAGGTTAGAGATAAGATCAATTTTCGCCTTGTCTACCTCAATTCCCTTGGACGAAATTATATGTCCAAGAACAATTCCCTTGGGAACCATGAAATGACAATTTTCTCAATTAAGAACCAAATTCTTTTCTTCACATCGCTTCAGCACATTTTTAAGATTTTCTAAATACTCGTTGAAGGATGGACCAAAGACAGAAAAGTCATCCATGAAGACCTCTAAATATTGGCCCACCATGTCAGAAAAAATACTCAACATGCATCGCTGAAAAGTGGCAGGGGCATTACATAGTCTGAATGGCATCCTTCGCTAAGCAAAGGTGCCAAATGGACATGTAAATGTTGTCTTCTCTTGATCTTCAAGGGATATCTTTATCTGATTGTAGCCCGAATATCCATCAAGGAAGCAGTAGTAAGAGTGACCGGCTAGCCTTTCCTAAAATTTGATTAAGGAAGGGCAAAGGAAAGTGGTCCTTTCTTGTGACGGTATTTAACTTCCTGTAGTGAATGCACATTCTCTAACCAGTAGTGACTCTAATTGGCACGAGTTCATTGTTGGCATTGGCTAGGATGGTGATTCTGGACTTCTTGGGAACTACCTAAGTTGGACTCATTGATGTAGCACATGAAAATTAGATATGATGTACAAGATTTAGGGCATTAGATCATAATAATTTAGAAACAATCACAATAATTTCACATCCCACATAAAGTCAAGTATTCAACAAGGAGAATCTATGAGGCTCCAAGCCTACACATGTTAGGGTTAAATCAATTAAAAATTATAGACCAAACAATGCTTAAAGGATAGTAGATTCATCCACACATGCAAAGGATTATTTCCCAATCTAAGGGATTCTCACATTTCAATTTGAGAAAACCTAGGGTTTCAAAAGTAAAATAGAACTTGGAAATTTGAAATAATCTAGGGTTAGGGTTATGGAAACAAGGTGAAAGAGAAATGAAATAAGGACGAAAGGGAACGTGTGATTAGCCTGCACATGTGGACAGCAAACTGGCCTGACGCA
This sequence comes from Magnolia officinalis, assembly GCA_021015155.1. Lineage (NCBI taxonomy): Eukaryota > Viridiplantae > Streptophyta > Magnoliopsida > Magnoliales > Magnoliaceae > Magnolia > Magnolia officinalis. The sequence continues at coordinate 65,918,661 of JAJHSJ010000007.1, read as the reverse complement.
CGTGCGTGGATGGCAGCCTGCACATGTGTGGGGCCCACAAATCTAGAATCGTCTAGCTAAGGCTTGGTTAGCCAGGGATGGGCCATCTTCCCTCCAAATTTCAGGCCAAATGGATGATCGGTTTGAACACTGTGCTCCGCCGAAATTTCAGCCCTTCCGTAGGGCCAGATTCTGAAAATCTGCTGTAGGGGAAAGATTAGGTGCAAATGTAGGTGGATTTGATGAGGGGATGCCTGTGGGAGATGAGGAACATGAAGGGTAGGAGATGGGGGCGATTTGAGATGGGTGTAGTTTCGCACCACGGTAGTTAGCCCTTTGAAGAAGGGAGGATTTCGCACCCACTAAAGTTTCCACAACTCAAAGAATTAGAGAAGCAGAAAATTCTATAATTTTATTAATCATCTTTAATAAAAAAAAATCCTATAAGGGGTTGCCTATTTATAAGAAAAACCTATACTCCAAAAGTAGCGTCATGTGCGCATACTATTACTTAAAGACGAAGTAATTAAAAATAACAACTAAACAATGCAATCTAAACCGTTCATGATGTTCTTAATAATGGTAATAAGAAAAACTCAAAGTCCTTGGTCACCTAGGGTAGTGGGCCATGATCATGAGATCCAATGATGGGATCCACATGATGATCGGGTCTACCCAAAGGAACTAAAACATAGTCCTCTAACTATGAGGCCCTCCATAGATGTCGTCATCGATCTAGATCAAAGGTGGGGCCCTCTTCCTTGCATACATGCGTAAGGGGTGCTTGAGATGCCCCCATTAACTCTCCCTAACTGCAAAGATTTCACCACTGGCGAAATAAAACTCCTGAACTGCCTCAAGATGTCAATATCAAGTCTCTGAAGCTCATCTTCAGTGAGCCACGTACTGTCTGAAGCTAGGCGTGACTTCCACTTGACCATGAACTTTTGAAATCCGTCTTCTGACGTTAATATTATCTAATGATTCAGAATATCCTCTATCTCCTCTCTGGGTGTGGAAAGGGTAGGTATGACAGGTAGAGGCTGGGAAGGTGGGTAGGGAGGGGGCCATGGATCAAGAGAAAGGTCTGGGGAATCAGGATGGTTAGGTGACAGGCTGGACAATGTATCAGTGGTCCCCTTCAATGCAACTAGATCCTCCACATTAAATGTGGAACTAATTCCCATGGAAGGTGAAAGATCTACCACATACGCATTGAGACCATTTTATTTTATAAATTTGAATGGTCTAGTGCTACGTGCGTGTAATTTACGAACGGGTCCTTGAGGGTACCACTTTAGCCTGATGCGGACCATCACAGAGTCCCCTACATTAAATTCCTTAAATCGTTTATGTTGGTCAGCAGAAATTTTATAATGTTCATTACTAGTATTGATCTTTCACCTGATTTCTTGATGCAATAAATGAATGTGATGTGCAAAGGACTCTGCAGACTCTGTTGGCCTATGGGATAGGGACATAGGGACAAGATCAATAGGCTTCCTAGGTTTATAACTAGTAACGACTTCAAAAAGACTTAAACCTGTGGATCTATTGACAGAACTATTAAATGCAAACTCAGCGATAAGTAGTGTAGTGTCCCACGTCCTGGAGTGCTCCCCCACTAAACACCTGAGAAAATTTTTCAGACTCCTATTGACCACCTCAGACACGTTTGACAGGGTCGCCCCAGGGAATAAATCAATGGTGTGTTGTATATCCCTCACAGGGTGAAGCTCATCCGTTAGATCATCGGGAAAGACATCATAAAACTCATCCACTACTGGAATGGCCTCAGTGGATAACTCTGCACTAGCTTCTGGTGCACTTTCCTTAGCCACAAGGGTATACACCATCGAGTCCGACTCAGTCTCTCACTCAAAGTCTTTGGTATTTAGAATATAAAGAGGCTTAGACTTGGACTTCGATTCCTCAACCAACCTCAAGTGATAAGAGAAATGGATGTATTTTTCCTTAAGAGTTTCTTTCATTTCTCCCTAATGGACTATTGGGGGTTCCCTCAACATCTCTTTCTTTCGTTCCACTGTATCCCAAAACCTCCTTGCTTGGCCTACAAGCTTCATCTTGGCAAATTAGAATCGACGAGCATCCAACATGTCGTACGACTCAAAATAGTGGTCCATATCTGCCAATCAATCTAGAAAAGCTTTAAGGCCCAAGTGACCATTAAACGTAGGGGCCTCTACTCTGACTCCCTTGAGGAGTTGCGCATCTGGGTCATAATGATCAAGATGCCTCTTGTGGGGTGGGTGCACGGGTGCGCGCCCACGTCTGTTTCTTTGGCCACCCTCATTCCCTTGTCTATCCTCCTGACCACCTGCCTGAGATTGGGCTATCTTCCCCAATGACGGGGTTTGCTTAGGCGGAGGTCTCTCGTTGGGTAATGCGCACATTAAGCTGATCCCAGCGTTGGTCAATACATTGTTCCAAGCACCTACCCAAAGACTCAAACTGTCGGGTTATGTTATCCATTAACTCTTGTAATTGCTCCATGTTTAGTGAAGGGTGCAACCCAAAACCACGACCAGTACGTGTGAGCATACAACTACCCACTTAACTCAAAGGTCCTCTAATGCAACTATAAGCGCCTAAATGAGACTAAATGCTTCTATAGGACTCTATATGATGGAAACTATGCAATGCTCCTAAAATTTCAGCAACATAACTGTCTAAATAGTTTGTTAACAGAAAAATCAGCAATGAAATTTGGAGAATTTTTTACATTAGAAAATTCAGCAGTCTATGTTGCGAATGATGGGTCCTAAACAACCCTATATGATGAAATTTAATGCAAAATAAACGCGAGTAGACTAAACCCTAAACACGCAATGCAATCCCCTATGAAAAACCTAAGCTCTGATACCAAATTTGATGCAGGACATGAAAATTAGATATGATGTGCAAGATTTCAGGCTTTATATCATAACAATTTAGAAATAATTACAATAATTTCACATCTCATATAAAGTCAAGCATTTAACAAGGGGAATCTACGAGGGTCCAAGCCTACACATGTTAGGGCTAAATCAATTAAAAATTATAGATAAAACAATACTCAAAGGATAGTAGATTCATCCACACATGCAAATGATTATTTCCCAATCCAAGGGATTCTCATGTTTTAATTCAGAAAAACATAGGGTTTCAAAAGTGGAATAAAACTTGGGGATTTGAGATGATTTAGGGCTAGAGTTATGGAAACAAGGTGAAAGAGGAGTGAAATAGAGACGAGAGGGAGCTTGTGATCAGCCCGCACGTGTGGACAACAAATCGGCCTAACGCACATGCGTGGATGGCGGCCTGCATGTGTGTGGGGCCCACGAATCTAAAATCAGCCAGCTAGGGCTTGGTCGCACAGGGATGGGCCACATTCTCTCCAAATTTTAGGCCAAACATATGATCGGTTTGAACACGGTGCTTTGCCGAAGTTTCAGCCCTCCTGCAAGGCCAGATTCTGGAAATTCATTGTAGGGAAAAGATTAGCTGCAAATGTGGGTGGATTTGATGAAGGGATGCCTGTAGGAGATGAGGAATATGGAGGGTAGGAGATGGGGGTGATTTGGGATAGGTGTGGCTTCACACCATTGTAGTTAGCCTTCGAAGAAGGGAGGATTTTGCACCCAATTAGGTTTCCACAACTCAGAGAATTAGAGAAGCGAGAAATTCTATAATTTTATTAATCATCTTCAATTAAAAAAAACAACCCTACAAGGGGTTGCCTATTTATAAGAAAACCTATACCCTAAAAGCCGCGCTATATGCGCATACTATTGCTTAAAGATGAAGTAATTAAAAATAACAACTAATCAATGCAATCTAAACCGTTCATGATGTTCCTAATAATGGTAATAAGCAAAACTCAAAGTCCAAGGTCACCTAGGGTAGTGGGCCACGATCATGAGATCCAACGATGGGATCCACATGATGATCGGGTCAACCCTAAGGAACCAAAACACAGTCCTCTAACTAGGAGGCCCTCCATGGATGTCGTCATTGATCTAGATCGAAGGTGGGGTCCTCCTCCTTGAGTACGTGCGTAAGGGGGGCGTGTGTGTGCGCGAGATGTCCCCATCACTCACCCATTGACTATTGGATATAGGGTATATGATATCGACATCCAACAATTTAAGTACCTCAGCCTTAACCACTTCCTTCATGTTTGGATTTAATCAACGTTGTGGTTGTTGAAAAGTTATCGTATTATCCTCAAGATGAATACGGTGAGTATAAATCAAAGGGTTAATTCCCTTGAGGTCCGTAATCAACCATCTAAGAGCTCCTTTATGCTCAATGAGAGTGAAAATGAGCACACTCTCGTGTTCTTTCTCAAGGTGAGAAGAAATCACCACCGGGTGTGTCTCATCTTGGCCTAAGTAGACATATTTAAGATCAGTGGGTAAAGGTTTTAGGTCAAGCTTTGGTGCTTTGAGGCTAGACAGTCGAGGCACTACATCAGTTTGGGATAATTTCTCAAATTGTGGCCTCCATTAGTTAACTTCAAGTACCAGTGTAGCATCAAAGCAAGACATCCATCTCCCTAATCATGTCATCTAAATTAGGGGAGTGAGCCAAGCATGTCTCTAGAGTGTCAGAGTATAGAGTCAAAAGTGCTCTATCTTCCACAAAAGAATCGATCATGTTAATGTCGTAGGTATCATCATCATCCTCTGACTTTTTGTTCATATTGAAAAAGATGTTGAGCTCCAATGTCATATTTTTGAAAGATAAATTTATAATTCCATTCCTACAATTAATGATAGCATTTGATGTAGCAAGGAATGGGCGACCAAGAATGATGGATATTTGAGTGCTCATATCTATGATGGGTTGAGTATCCAGGATAATAAAATCTACTGGATAGTAGAATTTATCAAATTGGACCAACACATCCTCAATCATCCCTCTTGGTATACGAACTGAGCGATTAGCAAGTTAAAATGTGGTCCGGGTGGGTTTTAATTCACCTAGACCCAATTATTCGTAAACTAAGTAAGGGATGAGATTTACGTTCTCTCCCAAGTCAAGAAGTGCGTGCTTAATCTGGTGGTTCCCAATTACACAAGTGATGGTTAGGTTACCGGGATCTTTGTATTTTTATGGCACATCTTGCTTGAGGATGACACCCACTTTTTCTGTCAAAAAGATTTTTTTTGTATGTTTTGTCGTCTTTTGGTCGTACATAAATCTTTCAGAAATTTGGCATATGAAGAGATTTGTTTAACGACATCTAGTAGAGGGATGTTGACCTTCACTTACTTAAGCACCTCTAGAATATCCTGAGAGTTAGAGAAAGGTTTTGGTGCAATTAATCGTTGAGGGAATGGCGCAATCGCCTTACTTTGAGGTTCCAGTTCTAACCCATATGGAGCATTACTAGGTCTATCATTCTCATCTATTTCCGGGTCCTTAGGTTTTTCAGCCGTCACCAGAATAGATTTGTCAATTGTCTTCCCACTCCTGAGAGTAGTAATAGACTTAGCCTTCTCTATCTGTTTTGAGCTTAGGTCACTAATTTCATATTGCTGTTTTGGGTTAGGGAGAGGCTGAGCCAGAAGGATCCCTTTCTCCCCAATCGAATTTTTTGTTTCAAGCCCTTGTATGGCCTTTGTAAGATCTTAAAAGGCTTGTAGCATATCCTGATTAAAAAGCTCTTGGTTTTGTATATGTTTTAAGACCGGATCCTCTTGAGGTTTCCTTGATTCAGAAATTGGTTAAGGATCCCTTGAGGAGTAGTCGTTTGTCTGTTTCTCCAACTGAAGTTTGGATGGTTCTTCCAGCTTGAGTTATATGTATTTGAGGTGGGTCCACTGAAAGTTTTTTGGGAGTTGTTTATGGCATTTGATTACTCATTCAATATCTCTTGAAAAGCAGGAATTGTTGGGCAATTCTTAGTTGTATGTATGTTACAAGCAAAAATACCACAAACAACTTCCACAGTCTTTTCGGGTTCTACCTTCATAAGTTCTATGGCCTCGACTTTTCTTGTGAGTTTGGCCACTCTTGCATTTATATCATCTTCCTCTTTTAGAACATAAATTCCTCCCATTTTCTTTGATTAAGTAGGCTTAGAAGTGGTAATTCTTAAAGAGGTATCCCATGATTGCGTGTTTTCAGCAAGTTTATCAAAATAATCCCACGCATCATCGGCTTCCTTATTCATGAATTCCCCATTACAAATCATCTCCAAAAATTGGCGTATGGGTTTGGTCAATCCCTCATAGAAAAAGCTTGTTATACGCCATGTTTTGTAGCCATGTTGTGGACATGAATTTATGAGATCCTTAAATCGCTCCCAACATTGGAAGGTCTCATCCTCTTTTTGCACAAAATTCATGATTGCTTTCCTTAATGTATTTGTTTTATGATAGGGAAAGAACTTTTTAAGGAACTTCCTTGTCATCTCAGCCCACGTGCCAACGGACCTTGGTCTTTAGGAATGTAACCATGACTTAGCCTTTTCTTTTAAAGAGAAAGGAAATAATTTTAGTCTAATTGTGTCCTCAGACACGTTTGGGAAGTGTAATGTAGATATAATTTCATCGAACTCTTTTATATGCAAGTATGGACTTTCATATTCTAGTCCATGAAACTTAGGGAGGAGTTGAATTACCCCTTGTTTAATATATACGGTTCTTGCATTCAATGAAAATATCATGCAGGAAGGTGTACTCACCCCCACCAGTTGTAAATAATCTCATAGAGTACGAGGCGGGGGTGCATTATGCTCCTCGTTTTCATCTTGAACTTCCTCAACTGGTGGTTAAGGTTAATTTGTAGCCATTACTTCAATTAAAGGAGAGGATCTCAAGTGGTGTCTAATCCTTTGATGAATAGACAACCCTTTGACTAATCCTCTTCACTCAAGAGACATTGAGTGTTTTCACGAACTCACTTGGGCATGAAACACGCATAACCCTCAAGCACCAAACAACTAAAACCTAGAAGAAAGAAAACTAAAGAAAGAGAGAATTGGAAAGAGGTTACTAGATTGGAGTTGCTATATTAAGATCCTACAAAATAGAAAACAATGTTAGTTTCTAAAAACAATTTCAGAAAAAATCATAACCTAAAAAAAGAGAGTAAAAAGTTAACCCTAATCTTAACCTAATTCTAATACCAATTAATTCCAGAAAAATGTAGTTGTAGTCCCCAACAACGACGCCAAAACCTTGTTCACAACCCTAAGTGTAGGGTCGCGATGTAGTAATAACTCGTGAGAACGAGGTCGAATCCACAGGGACTAAACTTGTACGTATTCTGAAAAGAACTAGAACTAGAACTAGAAGAATATCTAAATCTGAATTCTGGAATAAAAGAGAGTAATTATAAATAATGTTTAAACTATCGATTAAAGGTGGGAACTAGGGTGCCAAGGATCCACTTGTAGCTATGAAGATGCTACCTTACTTGATTCAGGGAACACAATTGGAATTAGAGTTATATCCTATCCAATTGGAAGATAAAGCAATTTAAATCAAATCTGAACTTTTCATTGACCTAATTCTCAATGGAGGAGGATTGTGAAGATGGAAAGGGATTCCATCACCCTACTATGCCCAGGAGACGATGGTGAACAACATGATTTACAATCTCACAATCTCAAAAACAGGAAAAGAAGATATCCAAAGCTATCACAACATGTATTGTAGGTTGAGTCACAATAAATCATAGAAAAATGAAAATATTCCTTTAATATCAAACTAGAAATCAATGAGGTTCAATAAGAACAAGAATCAAAGTAAGATAATCATCCAAACATGCTACAAGCTTCACCTCTTAGCCTTAGGTAAAAGGTTTAGCCAACCATAGACATAATTGAAACCAAATCTCTTAAACAAAGTATAAAAAATAAACTAGGGAAGAAAAAAACTCTTTGATAGCTGCTCCACCCTTGTGTATGCTCCTTGAGACCTTTCCAAACTCTAGAAGATGCTTTGGAGCATCCTAGGGAGTCCTATTTATAGTTGTGGAACTCCAACTTTCGCACCAAGTTGGAAAAATCTAGAAATCGTCTCAAATTTATGCACTTTGTGCAGTTTCCCAAAATATGCTCAGAGTTTAAACCGCCTCAAATTTATGCACTTTGCGCAGTTTTCGAAAATAAACTCAGAGTTTTAGAATATGCCTTTTAAGGACAATTTCAGAAATCTGTTTGTTTTCAGGACAATTTCAGGATTCCCTTTCTTCACTTCAAATCTTTGATTCTCTTCATTCCTCACTTGATTTTCTTTGATCTTTGACATGTGAATTCTTCATTAATGACTTCCAAATCTTCATTTTGGTAATCTTTTGAGCATAAATTTTTCTTTTGGCATCAATTTCACATTTAAACTCTTAAAATCACCTCGCACATGAATACATGCATAATTAAATCAATTAAGCACTATCATGCTTGTAAAACCAAGGCATAAAGAGGGAGAAATATGCAATATTTCACACTCAACAATGAATGATTAAATATATTAGGATATATGATGATTTGAAGTTTATTATAATGTGTATGTGTGAGTAAGTGTGTGCACATATACCCGCATATGTGTAACCATTTAAAAAAATTTCTTGTTTAAAATACACGTGTAAAAGAGCACTTGTGTACCTACTCATGCGCAAAAAATTCCAAGTTATTACAAAAGTTGTGACGTTGTGCACTAGGCCTCATAAACAAGGATCTGCATTATGACCCATACCCACTTTGTAAGATACAAAGGATCGAGCTCTATGCTATGGTGCAAACCTATTACAACATCAATGTTAAGGTGTGGAGCTCTCCTTTAACCCATCTAAGGACCAAGGACATAATCCACATAAGATTTCAGCCTCCTTCCTAGTCAAATCCCTAGTGTTGTGCTTGACACAAATCTACTACAACATCGATGCTTGGCGTCGAAGGTCTGATCACAACATGATGACTTACTGAGATCTGATTGTTGAAAAATATCTCTAGAACTCTACTCTCCCCACATTTCACTCTTTCTCTAAGACTCTTTTTCTCATCTCTTATAATAATTTTATTGTATAAAACTACTTTTCTCTACTAGTTATTGTATTATTTTCAACCTTTACCTCTTCTCCAAATATCTATATATATAACATTCTACCAAGGAAAAATAATAAGAAATTCGGAATATGTTATTAACAAACTACTAAGTGTGATTCTAAATGGAAAAGCTCATTCCAAGTTCTGACATGAAAGCTTCCTAATATCTCACACTTATGTGTTTTTTTTAATGCATGTGCTACATGCACATACTAGAATTTAATACAAATATATTAGAAAAATGGTTTCAAGTGTATCTTTGTTGGTTTTTCACCTTACCAAAAAGGATAAAAATATATTGATCCAATAAAAAAATAAATTTTACGTTACTAGAAATGTTCACTTCATTGAAGATATGTTGCTAATGCTACTCCAAATCTAAAGATTCCAAATTAAAAGTCTTAACTAAGGGGGAGAGAGATGGCAATCCTTCTATAGTAATGCAACTAATCTTACGTTAAAACCAACTAGAAAATGATAATCAAGCAAAGAATTATTCAATCATGTTAACTTCTCCCATCCAACATAGGAGCCAAGTATCTGATGATGACACTGAATCTACAAGCATGGATCCTATGACCTCAAGTTTCTATATTAATTTCTATCATCATTTGTGTTAGGTGCAATGCCAGGTATATTTTCCTCTCATACTCCTATTGTCTTGCAAAAAGAAAAATAGATTTATTTATCCTCCTATTTGTTTATCCAATTTTTTGTGTCAAGTTGTTTATCCATTAATCCAATCATATGTCTCCCTAAAAAAAAATACTTTAAGCAATATGTAGATTTCTTAAGCTCAATCTCCACCCATGGCGAACCTAACAGTTTTGCAGAGACATGATCACAAGACAAATGGAAGAAGGCTATGGATGAAGAATCAACAACCTTTGCAAAAACCAAAAAAAAAAAAGAAAAGAAAAGAAGAAGAAGAAGAAGAAGAAGAAAATAGTGCGCTTTCCCGAAGAAAAAATCAGTTGGCTGCAAGTTGGTACACAAAATCAAATATAAAAGTGATGACACTATAGAAAGGTATAAGGCTAGGTTGGTTGTAAAAATTTTTACCTAGACTTATGATATTGATTATTAAGAAACTTTTGCACCTATGCCTAAGATGAACTCTATGTGCATGTTGTTATTTGCTGCAGCTAATCAAGAGTGGGATTTATATCAAGTAGATATTTTTTTAAAAATACTTTTTTACATGGAGATCTTCATGAAGAAGTATACATGAAACTACCTTTCGGACATCCTTGAGAGAGAGAGAGAGAGCACGATATAATATGTAGGTTAAAGAAACCAATTTATGGGCTTAAATAGTTGCCAAGAGCTTTATTCAAAAAACTTGTATTTACCCTAATTGCTTTTAGATATGAATAAAGTAGAGTTGACTACATGATGTTTATTAAGCAAAAAAAAAAAAAAGATTTAAAAAGAGTAATTACTTAAGTATATGTTGATGATATTATAGTCACATGCGATGATAATCAAGCCATATGGCAGCTAAAGCACGATCTTAAGACACGATTTAACATATAAAAAAATCTTAGTAAATTGAAGTACATATTAGGTATAGAAGTAGTTTCTTCTAAAAGGAAATTTTCTTATCATAGAGAAAATACGTATTAGATCTACTCAAGAAGATAGAAAAGTTATTTATAAAGCTTGTTGATGTGCCAATCGAATGTACTTTGACTTTATGAAGAAATCAAAAGGCGTATAGAAGACATTAGGCAATATCAATGACTGGTTGGACGACTCCTATGCCTTACTATTATCTGTCCAAACATTGCTCAAGCTATTTTTTGGTTAGTCAATTTATGTATAAGCCATCATCTATGCACATGGAAACTGTAAATCAAATTCTCTAGTGTCTAAAAGGTTGACTTGAAAAATGAGTCCTAATGAAATGTAATAGGAATCTAGAGATTGTGGGCTACTCAGATGTTGATTGAGTAGGTTATGTTCTTGATAGAAGGTCTACAACTGGTATGTGTACATTTGTTGATGGTAACATGTTACATGGAAAAGAAAAAAGAAAAAAAAATAGTGTTGTTACTTGGTCCAACATAGAAGCAGAGTATAGAGCAATGACCTCAACCACATGTGAACTTATATGGATAAAAGCTCTACTTAAAGACACCGGCATTCATGATGATATTCCTAATGATTTGTTTTATGACAAGCAGGTGGCCATTCATATTGCAATTAATCTTTTGTTTTTGATCGAATAAAACACATTGAAGTAGATTGTCACTTCGTCGGGCAGAAGGTTCGCGCTAAGGTGATTATCTACTCTATTTGTACGAATTTATGACCAATTAACCAATTGTTTTATAAAAGTTGGAAAACGCATGTTTCAAAGCTCGTTACATAAGTTGGGCATCGTTGATATCTCAACCTCAATTTAACGGGTTGTGTTGAAGAATATCTTTAAGACTACTATCTCTATATCTCACTCTTTCTCTAAAACTCTATCTTTAGAACAACTTCTCTCTAGTAGTTATAGTATTATCCTCTACCTCTACCTCTTTTCCACACACACACAACACACACACACACACACACACACACACACACACACACACACACAATACTTGTTAGTGCACTCATTTTTGCACCTCAGTTTGTCAATCACGTGAGCCGTTCTATCCGTAGTTGGTTGAGCCATTGGAAAGTGAAGACCGAAGACACAAGCAGAGCAGAAGCATCAAGGAGCATGTATAGGTAAAAGAGATGTTTTGGTGACCCTAACCCTTGAGCAAAACAACTCTATAACCTCTGGATGATCTTGTCCCAATTAGGAATATTAATTTAATCATCCCTAAGCCTTAGGAGTCCAAAAAAATATGATAAATAAGGCTACAAGAGGTGCGAATCTATTGTGTAGAAGATAACCCAAAACAACATATTCAAATCCATATTTGATGGCATCGATCTGCCATCGAACAGTCTTTGATGGCATCGAAGACCTGACCAATGACATCGATTGAGAGTCGGAGAAGTCCAGCAACCAAACTGAAAAATTAGCTGGAATTCTCGATGACATCAAGGTCCCTTCGATGGCATCAAAGTACCCTTGATGACATCGATTTTAGATCTCAAATTGTCCAGCAAGGTTTTCAGATTTTTTTTTTATTTTTAGATTCTCTCGATGATTCTCTCGATGGCATTGAAGCCACTTCGATGCCATCAAACTATTATTTTTGATGCACTTGAAGATCGTATCGATGTAATCGAAATGGGTCCAAAATTGTCCAATAAGCAAATGTGATTTTTAGCAGGAAATCTCAATGGCATCGGGGAGCCCTTCGATGGCATCGACTAGACCATTTTCTGCCCCCTTTTTTTTTACTGTTGGAGCTCGAACTGTTTATAAAGGGTATTCAGTTCTTGGGCTTGATCATGGGTTTTTGGAGCAACTAGAGGTAAGGTGATCTCATATGCATATCCCTCACTCCTTGCCTCCATTCCAATCAGTTCCAAGCATCTCCCTTGAGATTTCAACTCTAATGAGGATTCCAACCTCACCATTGGAGATTTGTTTGAACTCCTCCATTTTCTAGAGATTGGACTTAAGCATCTTGGTAAACCATTATCCAAGTATTCTAGGAGACCCATCTTATTGAATCCCCTAGAAAACTAACTACCCATTAGTTGTAAGAGATTCAACCTACTCCCATCACTTTGGTCATCTTAAAGAAGAATCATATGCAAGGAGATTGATCGTGGAGTTGAAGCCTTGGCAAAGCGGCGGCAACATGATCGGGGGAGCATCGGGGAGCTGATTGAAGCACAGGAGAGCGGAGATCAAGCAAACCAAGATAGAGCAGCAAAAGGGACTCAATCCGACAAGTGTCATGTGTAGGAGTCTGGGTTTGTACTCCGACCTTGTGTAGGTTAGAGTGTAGGAGTTTGTATCCCCAAACTCACCCTAGGTTCTTGTGTACGACCTTGTCCTGTGTGGCCTAAATCCGTGGTTCTTGTGTAGGACCTAGGTTGTTGGTTAGCCGAAGGAAAAACCAACTAAAGTCCTTTCATAGGCCTCTGGTGGGAGTAAACATGTCGGGTTTGGGAGTAGGACCCTGGCCTTGTGTAGGACCTTGGCCTGTGTGGCCTAAATTGTCGGGTTCGGGATTAGGACCTGTGTCCTTGTGTAGGACATAAATCCAGGTTCTTGTGTAGGACCTTGGCTCATCCGTAGGGCTTAAAAGCATTGGGTTCTTATGTAGAATACTTGCTCTTCTGTAGGGCATAAATGTTTAGAGTCCTTGTGTAGGGCTATAAAGGTTTGAGGTGAACCTGATTTAAAACCTCCGATAGTGAAATTTGGTACACTCTAGGAGATAGTACATCCGCTGGGAGTGTAGTAAGCACGTAACCGAACCACCATATATGATCATGTTTGGGATTGTCTTTACGCTTTATTTAATTATGCTTATGTGATTTGAATGCTTAATTATGATGCATGATTAGATAAATATCTAGGATTGATAGGAATCACATCCCAAACACTCATATGCACTATCTTTATAGGCTAGTTGCTTTACTTGCATATGTAGTATAACCTATGTGATTGGACCCTCTATTGGCTTGGAAGCCTAACAGTTACATTGCTTAGTTTAGTTTAAACTAGCAATTTGTTTTTAATTGGCATAAATTTTAATTAGTCCTAATCACCCCCCCCCCCCCCTAGGACATAGCCTACATTCTATAGCTCTGTCATACTTTCGTACTTAAACGCATTGTAGCACGATAACTACGATTTCAATACTATCAAGGAAAAATAATAAGAAATTTAGAATATTTCCTCACCTATTTTCTTTACACTTGTCCCATCTTATATCCAGTACATGAGACTCACAGTTTTACTACACTAATAAGAGCTCGCATATGCTAAGACCCTTACAAACTTCCTTAGCTCGTTAAATGATCGAACCACTCTGAAGATGAATGATCATAGATTAAGGCTAATGCTGCCTTTAACCATGTAACATGTTATTCTAATTAGGTTTTATAATTATATCAAGGGTTTTTGTCCAAGGATGTAATTAAAGGCTTGTGTCAGATCATAACTTGTAATATAATCTCACTCCTAGATATTAATAAAAGCCGCTTGACATAAATTATTTGGTATGCACATCATGCATATTGTATTCACTTTTATGAAATGGAATGAAAGATCATCCAATATTCCCGATTAGTCTAAATATCCAAATAATCCACATGTATTTAACAACTAATGGGCTACTTTTTATTGGACACCATCCATCCCACATGCCACTAGCCATAAGGTTATCAAACTACCTTATTGGCCATGTGGCTATTTGACGTCATCGCCTCTCATGGACAATCTCGTGACATCCTCTAACTACATAAGATGTCTAATGGCCAATGGCTAAATACTATACACGCTGCCCAATGGCTAACATAAATGTCAAAATGTCCTTGTCTCAATCTCCTAACCAACAAGAGGCATTTTGATACAAATGGGCACATTGACATTTGTATGGTTCTTTAAGATGGATGGTGGCATTGTAGCATTTAAAGATCACATTTATACCTGGGGCACTTGAAGATGGTCAATGGCATGTGTTGCACATGTAAAGTGTGTAAAGATGGACAATGTCAATATGGCACATGTGGCACATTTGCACATGTCACACATGTGAAGCATGTAAAGATGCATGATGAACATGTGGCACATGTGGGGCAATTAAAGAAGAAGGTGGCACATATTGCACGCGACGCATTAGAGTGCGATACTAAAAGATGGGCAATGCCACATGTTGCACATGTGACATATTGGTGCATGTATGGCACTTTTAAGATGGATGTTGGCACATTGGGACATTTAAGGCATTTGACGATGGATGGTTGTACGTATGAGACACTTAGAAGATATGTATTGGTGCATGTGACTACCATGTGAAACAATTCGTAAAGGGATGGGTGATTTCATCTCATTTCCTTTAGTTTATTAGAAACAAAGTTTCTTAAATATGGGCAAAATAATGAAAATGGGCATTAAAATGATATATAAAAAAAACATAAGTGTCATTTTCATGAAAATAATGTTTCCTTAAATTTGGGTTTTAAGGAATCCAAACATGCCCTTAAAACCAAACCCCAGCATGTACGTGCATATGCATGTGGACCACAATAGTACCTTTAGAGCACCATAAGTTGCA
This sequence comes from Magnolia officinalis, assembly GCA_021015155.1. Classification (NCBI taxonomy): domain Eukaryota; kingdom Viridiplantae; phylum Streptophyta; class Magnoliopsida; order Magnoliales; family Magnoliaceae; genus Magnolia; species Magnolia officinalis. The sequence goes on along the minus strand of JAJHSJ010000007.1, from coordinate 65,903,436 downwards.
CATGGACGATTGAATAAGCGTGATCAACTAAGTTGGGCTATCGATTAAGTCTAACACATGTTTCATGGGTTGCCATGAAACATGCTTCATGTGTTGTAAAAGGGAAGCCAACTTATGGATGGATCGGGTCATCCAAATAGTATAAATTTCAAATTATAACCAATAAAATGTTTGAGCTTGATAGATGGTTCAGGCTGAAGACTTGGACTGTGGAAGTTGTTGGCACTCCTTTCTGGTTTTTTTTTTTTTGTCATGTGTGTGTGGGCATGCCAGAATCGATAAAGCTACTCGATTCAAACCAAATCATCTTTCGACCCCAACCGCCGAAAAAAGCAGATACATCCGATGTGAACGTATATGACCAAATTCTGAGAAGATCAGTCGCTTACTCAGAAAGCAGAATTTTATAATGATCAAGCAATTTTCGAAGGTTGGGGTTTGTAACACCCTGAAAATCGGGGGTCGAGCATAAACTCAACTCCCGAGTTCCAACGCATCACTTATGCAACAAAATGAATGATGATTGAATGTTGTCTGTATTAGTGTATTGAACATGAGTGAGATTAAGCCAAAACAACATATCATACTCCAGAGACAGTTAAATTGCAAGCAGAAGACTATGATAGATATATATAAAATATAAAACTATGGTAAGTCTCCAGAGTGGAATTTGTGAAAGAAATGGGTTCATAAGCGATTTTTAGCCTTTGGGACTGAGTTTTGACAAGTTAATAAGGTGTTAGGATCGACCCATTGCCTAAGGACGTCTAATCCCAGGTTGGCAAAAATCTGAGATGTTACAATCTGCCCCCCTTAAAACAAAATTTCATCCCCGAAATTGCCTAAGGGTAATAAGGAAAGAAGTTTATTCTTTCATTTGCCTAAGACTTATTGATTTCGAGTTTCTATGCGTGGTAGGGTATATACAAGCCTAGTTCATTTTAGTCAACCCTCCTTAAAACTTAATTCTTTATCGATTTCTCATACCCTGATGGTTCGCTACAATTTATTTCTTTACCTATTTGGATTCTCAACGACAATTCCCAACAATTTAGAGTAAGATAGCTGTTTTCATTGTTTGACCAACACGGAGAGACGATTATAGTGGGCTTGATCCCGATACATTGATCATCTACCGAGCTAGGGTAGAAACGTAAGGAAGGGTTTTATCACCTAGAAACGTAAGGAATGTCCATCATTGAAAGGCTCAAATTGTCTATGTCTATGCTCATACGCTAGATGATTTCACATCATTTCTAATACAAGGAAGGGTTTTATCACCTAGGGTCAAAGTTGGCTAATCGGAATTGAATCGCCCGAACTTAAATTTAACTATGCTCGAGCATTTCACACAGGTTCAAACCAACTAAGGGGGTTCTAGAGTTCACGTTCTTAATTTGTTGGATTTCCTATACTGTCAGGTCTGTCGAAGCACCGCGCTAGGTCCAAACTCTATGGGCCTATTTGGCCAGTGATCTTAAGTTGTATTAAATGGGACAGCATGGTTAATCCCACGTCGGGATTAGAAGTGGTATGTTTGGTAGGAGGGTCGGTGGGATTAAAATTGAGTTTATAGACTTTGGAAAATGAACCTTGTGTTGGAAACCGCGAAAATGGCTGTAACCAATTCGAATAGGGCCATGGAAAGTGAATGAAAAGTGAAGGGGAGAGAGCGTTTGGAAGGGCGTTTTGAGAGAGAGGGCAGCAATTTGGAGAGGAAAAGGGAGCTTGGAGGGGTGGTTTGTGAAGGAGGTAGGGTTTAAGGAGAGTTTCAATGGAAGGGACATACATCAGGGGGTCCCACAACCCCCAAACACGATCGGCCCGACCGGCCCGCTCGGCCGGGCTCGAAAACCGACGAGGCTTCGCCGACCGGGCGAGGGCCACGCCGACCAACTGTCCAGAAATTGAGGGGGGCACTATGGGCGTGACCCCCAGGCTCCCTAGGCTCCAAAAAACCCTGGGTCCCACCCTGGATCCCTCTGAAAGTGCTCCGTTTGGCCCCCCGACTCCATTTCGCTCAATTTCTGGTAGTTTCGGGACAATCGGACGTATCTTGCAATCCGGAATGAGTTATCTGGCGTAAAATATATGAATTTGGGGTAGAACGAGCTAATGAAGCCAACCAACCCTTCTATGCCGGATTGAGCAGCCCGAAATTGGGAAAAAACCCCCTTATTGACGGTCATTTCCCTGTTTTAATTTCGTTCTACTAAAAATAGTAGTTTTAGTTTGATTACTCTTCATCTGTTGGGCTTTAGGAGTTACGCCCATTGCAAAAAGAGCTTAGAATAATTAGAAGAATGGTTTGGTGAAGCCAAATATGACACTTACTATTTTCTTTTGGCCGAAAACCTTGCGCACTAGTAGACATCACAACCTTATAGTAAGTCGCGAATTCTAGGAGTTTTAGTTGTAGCCTGTTTCTGATTTCTTTCCCATTACTTGGTATCCCTATTTAAAGGGTTGTGAACTCATTTTTTTCTTTTGTCATTCATTAATCGATTTTGAATTTATTAGAATTTATTTCTATTTTCTGCTTTCTTTTCTCGTAGACTCGACAAGTCTCTTTGAGGAGTCTAGAGAAGCTCCGAGGATTTGGAGTAGTTATCATCATCACGCTTATGCCATATTCTACCAATTTTCAACGGTTGCGGTGAGGTGGATTGTAATCTAGACTCATTAATAGACGGCCTAGGAATGTTTTAAGGTCGACCCGTGCGACCATGGTTGAATACAGACTCGATTTCGGCGTTCGTTCTCAGTGAACTTCGCCAATTAGCGAAATCGGGATACCTATGATTGTTTTTACGTTCCGTCGCTCTCTCCTAAGTCAGAGTGCATCAGTGTGTGTCGTGTGACCATAACCCAGGTCCGGTTTAATCCAAATCATGCTCTAAGACCAACTGTAACTCCCTGAAAATTGGGGGTCGAGCATAAACTCAACTCCCGAGTTTCAACGCATCACTTATGCAGCAAAAATAATGATGGTTGAATGTTGTCTGTATTAGTGCATTGAACATGAGTGAGATTAAGCCAAAACAACATATCATACTCCAAAGACAGTTAAATTGCAAGCGGAAGACTATGATAGATATATATAAAATATAAAAACTATGGTAAGTCTCCAGAGTGTGATAAGGTTACCAGGTTAAAGAATTACAAGTACAATTCAAATAATACCAAATGTGTAGTGTCATCTAGTCAACATCCCTGTAACCCCGTCGATCAAGGCACGACTCACATGAAGCCGCCCGAAAATTGCATATACCAGAAAGCATCCTTGTCGTCATAAAAGTCCGGCTCCGCCTCAAGAGTAGTGTCGCCATCTGCAATCAGACAAAGTCTGGTGGGTGTTCGGAACACCGTCCCGTAACGTGGGAGTGAGTGATCAACTCAGTAGAACAATAAAGCATAGGTTAACATGTTATCAATTCAGTCAAACAGTAATGATAAAGCAGTACAATCAAACAATTCTAACTACTCTTATTTAATGCAAGTATGAAATGACATGATGTATGCCCTTGCCAAACCACCCTCATGCGACACCATCTTACGTTCGCGAATGCGTTCATCCCTCAGTGCTCCACATCTATAAGGCACATGCAGTGCGATGATGAGCATGATTATCGAGTAATTATTAGTCCATTTCAAACAGCAGTATTGGGAAACTAAGGTACCTCCCTCATATCATTCCCAAACATGATCCATTCTAGGGTTGTCAGTCCTAGTTAATCTCATATGATATTATGGTTTAAGAGGCGTAGCGAAAGCATCACAAAGGGCTCGTCACCCGTCAGCATGGATACAGATCTCACCGTATGCGGCTCAATTACTGGTCATCAGCTCGAATACAGGTCTCACCGCTGGCCATCAGCTCGAATACAGATCTCACCGTACTCGACTCAACTCATGCTCTAGTTGCTGTGAAGGGCTCGTCGCCAATCACAGACCTTAGAGTATACTCGAAGACACTACGGAGGGCTCGTCGCCCGTCAACACGAATATAAGTCTCACCGTATTCGGCTCTGGCCGTAGGTATCGACAGCTCGAATATAGTGTCCCATACCACCATAATCGGCTCACGAGTCTGGTTGCTCACTGGTTACTACGGAGAGGCACGTGGCCCCATCGTAGGCCGACAACTCGACCATGGTGTCCCATACCATCATGCCCGGCTCATTAGTCTTAGTGGATCGAGGTACCATGGTTAAAAGGGATTTCACTGGTAAGTTTGGTACCCTAGGTTCAAGCAATAGCGTCCAAACATGGTGAACATACATTAGACAGATCGGGTTACTTGACGAGCTCGGCTAGCTCGAGCGCACAACAAGTTGAACGATATGAAGCGCATAAGCACTTCGTGTGGCCAACCGCTATCGCCAACCGAAGTACGACTTGGGTTCGTCGAACACATCTCACGTGGCAAATGAAACTTAGCCACGCATTCATTTTCGTTACCGATTGTCTGGACTATAATCATAGCCCCAATCACATTCAATTGCAGATAGTTAAAGCAGTAATGGATCAAAATTTAAATCATACAACCAAAGTCTGATATTATCCGTTTAGGGCTGCCAGGGCTGTTGCACGCACTCGTTGCTCCACTCCCCCATCACCCATGACGGATCATACAACGTAAACATGAATTTAAACATATGCATTACATAGATAAAATCATACAATCAGTTGAGCATGTTATGAAGTACAACATAAGCATGAGTTTGTACATATTCAATTCCTAATCACACGAATATTTAAAGAAATCATACACATATTTAAAGAAGTTGAGAATCATATCTCAACACCCTTAAACATTACAATTTACTAACTACTACTCATTCAGACATTTCAACAAACACTTTAAAATACATGCATCAACATACATGACATATGTTGATCACATAGGCATTAGGCCAAATCCTTTCACTAGAGAGTTGCCCCAATCATAACACGCATACACCCACAACGGATAGTCATGGCAAGCAGGATTCCAAGTTCCATATTCATTCAGTCATTTCCACAAACACTTGGGCCACACATTTTAATATAAGTAGTATATATAGGCCGTGGCGTGATTTTGGGCAAATCCTTTCGTCAAAAGGGTATCGCCAATACAACAATCATAAATCCATGACAATTAGTCATGGCGAGCACGAATGAGAATTCTATACTCATTCGGTCATTTTCACAAATACTTAGAATACACTATTTTAACATACATAGTGTATATTAGCAAAAACATGTATTAGGGCGAGTCCTTTCACCAAACAAGTATTTTATCCATATATAATATACTAATACAACAAATAATCATGGCAAACACATTTCCAAAATTTATACGTATACGGTACTATCTACAAATACTTAGAGTATGTAGAATTCCATATTCTTCATCTTTAATCGAAACAGAAAACAGACAGCACTTTGTACATGTGCAATTGCATGCAGATCATGAATCTATCATTATCTGACATTGAAAGTATTGAAAACCATAACCTATACACCTAAAGTCCGCACCTTTTGTTGTAGAATCGTAATGGAGTCGATAGAATTGCTAAGCTTTCTTATATGGCAGTTTGGCAACCTATAGAACGAAATAGGTTAGCTATTTCATAACCTACAACTATCAAAACCCCAAATCAGTTTAGGGTTAGGGTTTCTTACCTAGAAATGGAGCTGGAATCGCAGGGAAAGCGATTAGAACAGAGTGGTGGAGCTCGTGGAGCAGCAGGGAAGCATGGCAGGGAGATTCTCCCACATCTCCCACACTTTCTCTCTCTTTTCTCTCTTCTCTCTCTAGGGTTTCTCTCAAATTCGTATGGCTGTAATTAGAGAGGGTTTAAGGTCCTTATATAGCCTAAAAACTCACCGAAATAGACTCCAGGTCAAAGTATACTTAGGTTATAACCAAAGCGGACCTGTTTCAGCTCAACGGAGGACTTCTGGCGGACCTCCTTGAGCCAAAGGTCAAACTTAAGCTCACTAACACTGGATTTACGTTTAGTTAAGTTTTCATTTCAGTCAGGATTCCAGATCACGCGTGGCGGACCAGTTTCAGTTCAACGGTCAGCGGATCTCGATCGGAGATTCCTAGTACATGGTTATGTGTATGAAATTTCTCCTGATCTGAGGGTGTAATTTAGTCTGATTCTGACGGTCTGGTTGCTTAAAACTGATCCGCAAGCGAGAGGTGCAGATTACTATTTGAGATATTTTATTTTGAATTAATTTCACATTTCTCACACTCTTCACTCCGAGCTCAAGCGAATAGCACTGGGACACTATCTGGATTTGATTTCCGAGATGGTTGTCAAGCCCAGCAAGGCGGTCCTAATTCCTTAACTTCGTGTTAATCAAACTTCCGACGTGCGGTCCAGATCTGATACGGAGTTTCGAGATGCACCCGAGAGCAGCCGGGTAATGAGATTGATCCTAGATTTTAAGGTAACCTAGCGTCAATGATTTAACAAGTTTTGGGTCTTGCAGATCGTATTTAAAGTGGTTGGTGCTAATTTCACAGGTACTCGAGTTTAACACTGGCTAATTCCCGCCTAATTTCTAAAGGATTTAGTCCTGGGTGATTTCGGTCTGAGGTGGTACTTAGTCCTTTGTAGTTTGTATATAAAGTAATCGAAGTTATACTACTTAGCTAGTTTAAAATAGTGTCTAGGATGAAAGTGCTTAGAAAAATTGAAAGAACAAGGTGGTGAAGGGTGGGATTTGTGAAAAAAATGGGTTCACAAGCGATTTTTAGCCTTTGGGACTGAGTTTTGACAAGTTAATAAGGTGTTAGGATCAACCCACTACCTAAGGACGTCTAATCCCAGGTTGGCAAAAATCCGGGATGTTATAGGGTTCTTCCTCTGAACATGGGTTGTGCTTCGCCTTTCACAAGAAATAACTTTTCATAATACTAGTGCAATCAGAGAAGAAAAAACTCACAATCGGTCGCTAGGAACGATTGCAAGAATGCATCTCCTGAAAGAACTAATATTGGATAAGGATCAAATCTAGCGTATGAGCATAGACTTGGATTACAACTAAGAACTAAGAATTACCACTAGTAGATTATTGCTACTCCTAGGATAACTAAGATAAAGATAAATTATGATTGGTATTAGATTGATTGTTATTTTTTCGTTATAGATTTCCTCTCCTATTTATAGGTTTCTACTGCATAACTTATTCTTGTAGATATTTATATCATTACTTCAGTGGTTATGGTAGTTGAGGAGTCCTTCTCTAGATCCTTCTTCTGATACGTTTCTTCTAACTGTTTGTTCCTTTTCTCTAAACCAAACTCTACTTTTCTCGGTCGTTATTCGTTCATCGGCCACACGTCGGCCGCATTGCTTTTGTCGGTCATTTGATGATGAGTAGTATTAATCCTTTGTTAGCTAAGATTTCGTAAAAAGCACTCCAAGCATCTTAAAGATCTTCTCATTCACCTCCTACATCTTGCGGAGCGCCACATGTCGCTCTCACATTGGTTGTAATGGGGACTACAAAAAATAGGGTACAACATTGCCCCCCATGTCGATTCGCCTTTAGGATAAAGGTGAAAGCGGCATTACTCCATTGCCCGATGCAATCAATGCAATCGGTCGTTGTGCCACACGTCATTTCCTTATTGATTCTTATCGATCATGGCTAAACCAAATGATAGATTTGACTATTTATTTCTCAGTTCTCCTTGTGACACGTAGCACACAATCATCTTGTATGAGGAGTCATGATTGCTCTTTCATTAATACACACATATTTTGGCTTATATAAAGACATTTTAAAGTCGGTTGTTACATTTCTTCACTTTCTTCTTCTCATCCAAACTTCCTCTTCATTTGATTTTCCTTCTGATGGCTGCTTCTTCTTCTTCTTGCATTCTAACCTTCACCTAGCATCTTTTATTAAAGATCCTGATGTCCTTTCTTTGGAAGTGGTCAATGACATCCTTTTTAAAACTCTTGTTGAACTAAATAGGGCATTTTTGACACTCAGTATAGCCTTTCATCCCGATGTTCACAACCCCAAGTGTAGGGTCGTGATGTAGTAATAATCTCAGTGAGACCGAGGTCGAATCCACAGGGACTAATCTTGTGTATTTATTCTGAGAGTAATTAGAATCAAAACTAGGAAAAGATCTAACCTAAATGAGGAAAGTAGAGAGCAATTGTGAGATGATGAATTTAAAAAGTTAAGAATTTAAAGGTGGGAAACTAGGGTTTCTAGGGATCCACTTGCAGCTATTAGGATATTTCCTTATTTGGTTCAAGGACACAATCTATCTTATCCAAATTGGTAAGAAGAAATTTGTCAGATCTCTGAACTTCTCATGGATCTAATAATCAATGGATAAAATTTGTGAGGATTTGGAAGTGATTCCATCACCCAACCATGCCCAGGAGACAAAGCAAACAATAGGATTTACCAATCCCACAACCAATCATAAGAGAATTGTGAAGGTTAGGAAGGATTCCGTCATCCCACCATACCCAAGGGACGTTGGTGAACAACAAGATTTGCTAACTTCACAATCTCAATTCAGGAAAAGAAGATATCTCAAGCTACCGCAGATCTATTGTAATTTATCATAACAAACCATTAAAAACGAAAAATATTCCTTCATAACAAACTAGAATCCAAGAGAGTTCAACAAAACATGAATAAAAGCAAAGCAAACATCTCAATCACCCTACGAGCTTCACCTCTTTGTCCTAGCTAAGGGATCTAGTCAACCATAGACCTGATTGGATTAAAAACCCTAGAAGAAAGCATTAAAAACTAAGGAGAAGGGAAGAAGAACTCTTGGGAAGCGGCTCCACCCTTTTGCTCTGTTCCTCCAAACCGTAGGTATCCCAAAAAAGTGCCTAGGAACCCTTATTTATAGGCAAAGCTCCGTAAAATCGTAAAACCGGATCAAATTTATGCATTCCGCATAACCGGTTCGATGTCATCGAACTGCCTTCGATGTCATCGAATAATGTATCCAATTTGTCCAACGACTAAACTTATTTTTCTTGTAATTTTTCAATGTCATCGAAGACCAGTCTTCGATGTCATCTAAGGCCCTTGATGACATCTAAGCTCAAATCCTGCGAATTTCTGTATCAATTTCTGAAATCTTGGGGTCTTGAAATCTTCCATCTTGGTATCTAAAGATCTATTCTTTGCTTGATGATTTTTGAGCATTAATCTATGCTTTTAGCAGTCTTTTTAATCTAAGCTCTTAAATTCACCTTGCAACACAAACACATGTAAAATATACCATTAAACTATATTATGTTTGTAAAACCAAGAAATAAATGGGGGATAATATGCACTATTTGACCCTCAACACAACTCCCAACCAGCATTTTACTAGTCCTAAGCAAAATATGCGATAAAGAATTTCCACTCTTAAGTTCAAAATCCTTTTTCAGAAAACAATCTTCTGTGCAATCAAGTATGAATGACTAAAATTAAGTGAGATAGTGGGATCTTAGAAACTTAGAGCTGAATCAACTATGCAATCAATCAAGTAGGTTCTTATCACTTAAATCAGAATGAAAGTTCAAATATCAAGTCTTCCTATGTGCCTGGTGAAAATCAATTTACTTCTCAGAAGACTACTTTTGTTTTGTAATGTTAGCCATGTTCATCATATTAAGATTTGTTTAAAACTCAAGTACTGATTCTAAACCTATCCCCTTTTATATTCTTTTTCAAGTTTTTGATTTTATATCGATGGTCACCATTATTTATTCCTCTTTTTCAGACATTACATCATTTTCAAAGACATTTTTCATTCCCCTCAAAGATGTTGTCATTCTTCATTATTTATGACCTATATGTCGATCTCCTATTTTTAACTGGTTTTTCATCTCTTAAGGTGGACAGAATTCTCCAAACTAAATTCTCAATATCTAACAATGATCTACATACTAACTATTAAAAACTCAAGCACACTCCGAGAAAGCAAATTGAATGTGTCTTGTGGTTTAGATTAACCTGATATTCAAACTTTTTCTTACTCAATTCGAATGTAAGAACTATGAGTGACATTTTCCAGATGATCAAGCTCCAACAATTTAAAATCCAATCACACTTCTCATCATACTCAAAGCATTCTTAATTACAAAATTTATTGCCTTCCACACAGAGTTTAACTTAAAATACTGAAAATTTTCCATTTTTTTCCTCAAAACTGAGAAAAACACTGATTATGTAACCTAATCCCCACACCCCCCACAAAAATCTACATTGTCCTCAATGTACAAGATATAATCATGTAATGCAAATGAGGCAACGAAAATAAAGGGAATGGTGATGGAAAGATAGTATTTGGAGGAAGGAAATTTGAAGCTTTTCTACGGATCTCAGCATAAAATGGGTTAGCACAAAACAAAACTCAACAAAATATAATCAAACTATTCTAAAATAGTGAAAGCAAACTACCGTAGTCCTATGAAAGTAATAAACTAATCCTAAACTAAGAAAGTAAGGGAAAAGCTACTTAGTCATGCCGCGAGGTTCCTCCGCTGGCCAATATCTTAATAAATTTCTCAGTAGGTTTTTCAACAAAATCATCCAAAAGACCTTTTTGCAAAGGCTCGGATGCCCTAGAGCATGAATTTTCAGAGAAATTTATGGACCTCAGCAAAAAATTACCGTTGAATCACTTGAGATATCCAAAGTATATATGATTCACCTGTGACCGAAAAAGTTTCAATGTTAATATTCCATGGTGAATCAGAGACTACAAGTAGATAAAATTCAAAAAAAAAAATCTCAGCAGATGATGTAGTCTCAATACATTCCGAAGTTTCAGACTTCGGTTCAATTTTCAGCTCTCCCTCCTATGATAGTAAACATTCAGGATCTATAAAGGGAAATGTTTCAGAATAAGGGTTCTCTCAGTCAGTAACAACTACTGAGGTGTTTTCATGTAAGGAATTCACTATGTCTTGTATTATGGGATCATTTAAATCTGCAAAGTGTGCCAAGTAATTGTCCAAAGAGTTGGAAAATTCAGCTGAGAGTGACTCATTTTCCTCATTGAAGTTTATGATGATCTGCCCAAGGATTCCATCGTCTCTGAAAGTGAATGGAAGCATTATCTCTTGCTCTTCATCACGGTGAGAATAAATCGTCACGGAATGTATCTTGTCTGGCCTTACATAGGTGGATTGAAAATCAACAGACGAAGAATTGATGTGAAGATTATTCATCGGTACTACTCAATAAAGGCATTGTATTGTTAAAACTATACAACTCAGATGGTGACCTCAACTGGGTGGTTTCAACTTCCAGAGTCATATTGAGTAACTCGTCCATCTCTCAAATCATATCATCATTCAATTCAGGGGACTAGTCTAAACATGTCTCACAAGAGTTAGAAGGGTCGGTTGAAAGGGGCTCATCTTCCACATTTAAATCAGACATGTCAGATGAGTGGAGTAGGTCATTATGACCGATGACTTTGTATACTTCTTGATCACTGACCTGGACCAAACTTGAGATTGATTTCAGGGGAATTTGGGCTGCACATTCATGATCGTCATCCCAATACTCATCATTTTTCAATTCAGCACAGTACACACTTGGGATGGGATCACTTTTCTCACATTCTATTCCTAAATTGGGTTGAGGTTCAAATAAACTAGCCTCTACCTTATCATTGAAACCAAGTGTGTCATGTGAGTGAATCATGTAAGTAAAGTATGTCATTATCATTATATTTGAAAGACACCAACGTCTCTTGATCATTCCTTTGGACCGTCATCGAGATCGACTCTTCAGAAAATTGAACCATATACTCATTAACACAATCTAACTCTTCATTCCAAATTCTAAAGTTCTCCATAAACGAGTTAGGATCACTTTCCTTGCATTGTGTTTCTGGATTGAGTTGTGGCTGGAACGAATGAGCCTCCACTATCTTATCAATGCGTAAACCAAGCGCTTCTAGTGTTTTTCTAATATCTGCAAGATAGTCCATGTAACTCTGAAGTGAATTCTCTTGGATTGTTTCTGGTTTAATCTCAAAGTAGGGGATCCAAGAGAATAATCATTGTAACATGTTGTTGGTTCATCTTTCCAATTTTGATGTTTCCACTGATCATAATCATACGGATCATAAGTGGGAGAATCTGATGGTTGTTGATACATATTATCACCCATAATTTAATCATGCATTATTTTTTTCTTGTCTGATGGGTGATAATAATTCTCGCTCACATAATTGTGATAACCCCAACACTCACGTACTGTCTTCTTAATCCATGGGGTGTAATTATTCTCCTGCATATGATTGCGTAAGGACTTCGTAACTGGTGAAGCATTGCATTCTGGTTGATTCTCGATGATGTTTCTAGAAAATTTTTAAGACATAGGTTGTTTTCTAACATAATCATCGGACATCCCTTCCCAATGTCTCTTAGCTATCTCAATATACTGACGTTCCCACTCCTACATGGTGAAACCCTAACTCTAAATCTAATCCTTTAAAAAAAGAATAAAAGAAAAATCCTACAGTAATAAGAAATCTAGAAATAGAAAGAGAGAGAATTAGAAGGAAGTTACCAAATTAGAAGTTCCTAAATTAAGATCCTGTAAAACAAAACAAAACAAGTCAGTTTCTAAAAACAGAAATTCTAAAATTAGAAAGTTTGTAAAAACAAAAATAGAAAGATGAGTTAGTTTCTAAAAAAAAAAAAGTTTCTAAAAATAGGAGAAGTTAGTTTCTAAAATCGAATTAGTAAAATTTTTAAACCTAGAATTAGAAAGTAGAAAAGAGGAAAGTTTCTAAAAACGGAAAAAGGAAACTTCTAAACCTAGAAACAGAAAAACCCTAATCCTAAAAATAAAAAATAGAAAAACCCTAATTTAAACCCTAATCCTAAAAATAGAAAATAGAAAAATGCAACCGTTAATCGCCGACAACGGCGCCAAAAACTTCTTCACAATGCCAAGTGTAGGGTCGCGATGTAGTAATAATCTCGGTGAGACCGAGGTCGAATCCATAGGGACTAATCTTGTGTATTTATTGTGAGAGTAATTAGAATCAAAACTAGGAAAAGATCTAACCTAAATCAGGAAAGTAGAGAGTAATTGTGAGATGATGAATTTAAAAAGTTAAGAATTTAAAGGTGGGAAACTAGGGTTTCTAGGGATCCACTTGTAGCTATTAGGATGTTTCCTTATTTGGTTCAAAGACACAACTAGAATCAGAGTCCTATCTTATCCAATTGGCAAGAAGAGATTTGTCAGATCTCTGAACTTCTCATGAATCTAATCATCAATGGATGAAAGTTGTGAGGATTTGGAAGTGATTCCATCACCCAACGATGCCCATGAGACAAAGCAAACAACAGGATTTACCAATCCCACAACCAATCATAAGAGAATTGTGAAGGTTAGGAAGGATTCCATCATCCCACCATGCCCAAGGGACGATGGTGAACAACAGGATTTGCTAACTTCACAATCTCAATTCAGGAAAAGAAGATATCTCAAGCTATTGTAGATCTATTATAATTTGTCATAATAAACCATTAAAAACTAAAAATATTCCTTCATAATCAAACTAGAATCCAAGAGAGTTTAACAAAACATGAATAAAAGCAAAGCAAACATCCTAATCACGCTACAAGCTTCACCCCTTAGTCCTAGCTAAGGGATCTAGTCAACCATAGACATGATTGGATTAAAAACTCTAGAAGAAAGCATTAAAAACTAAGGAGAATGGAAGAAGAACTCTTGGGAAGTGGCTCCACTCTTTTGCTCCTTCAAACCCTAGATATCTCAAAAAAGTGCTTAGGAACCCTTATTTATAGGCAAAGTTCCGCAAAATTGCAAAACTGGATCAAATTTATGCATTCCGCGTAACCAGTTCTATGTCATCGAACTGACTTCGATGTCGTTGAACAACCTTCGATGTCATCGAATAATGTATCCAATTTGTCCAACGACTAAACTTATTTTTTCTGTAATTCTTCGATGTCATCGAACAGCCTTCGATGTCATCTAAGGCCCTTGATGAAATCTAAGCTCAAATCCTGTGAATTTCTGCACCAATTTCTACACTAATTTATGCACTTCCTTCCTTTTTCACTTGATTTTCTTGAATCTTGGGGTCTTGAAATCTTCTATCTTGGTCTTCAAAGATCCATTCTTTGCCTGATGATTCTTGAGCATTAAATCCATGCTTTTATCATTCTTTTTAATCCAAGCTCTTAAATTCACCTTGCAACACAAACACATGTAAAATATACCATTAAGCCATATTATGTTTATAAAACCAAGAAATAAATAGGGGATAATATGCAATATTTGACCCTCAACACCTGTTGTCACCTACAAGCAGTTTCGTGAGATCAAATCTTACTTTATAAGGGTCCTGACGAAATTTTGCTTATCCAATTCAATTTGTTCCTGGACCCTTCTAATGCCTTCAAACCTCCAAGATCATGGTTGAAACTGATGAATGGTTGGGCAAAATGACATGCTTGGGTAGAAGCACAACATGGTGAGACTTAGAAGTGGGCTAAAATTTATGATTGTATTAACCTTTCCCTATATGAGCATCCGGCCAATATTCTTCTTCTTACAATGACATCGACCTTCTGGAGTTAGTCGACAAACACATTCCATTTTAGTTGTGGGCCGATGGGTTCAACAATCATGGATGTATGTGCCTTTACCCATCTCATGCCATTTGGTGAGCCTGTCTATCCCAATTTTGCTTTGAAAAATCCACATACCTTTTCTCTTCCAAAAAAGTTTGGCAATGCTTATTCTACTTTCTTGGTCCTTCATTGCAAATTTCAGGACGAAGTTGATGACCAAGAACATACGACTTTCCTTTTGATGTGAATCTACCTATATTTGCTCTGTGTGAGTGCCCTTCGGATTACTAAGGAATACATTCACCTGGCCGAGGCGCTTACTTAAGGACGTTAACTTTCTCTCACCCCTTTTATGCTTGGTCACCTATACCATAGTGTTGAGTATCAAATACTACATATTTTTCCCTTATTATTCATTGGTTTTGGGAACATAAATACGCTTAATTAATCTATTTTTATATGTTTTCTCTTGCGAGGATATTTTGAGAGCTAAGGAGAAAAGAACGCTTAAAGAGAAGATTTATGCTCAAAAGATTACTAAATTAAGATTTGGAGATTTGGAAGTCATTAATGAAGAATTCACATGCCAAAGATCCAAGGAAACCAAGTGAGAAATGAAGATAATCAAAGAATTGAAGTAAAGAAAAGGAATCCTGAAAATTGGCTAGAAAAAACATATTATGGAATTTTCAGTCTAAAACAAAAAAGTTCTGAAACAGACTTTCGGTCCCACCGAAGTTCAATTTCGGTCTGACTGAAATCACGTAGAATTGTCCAGCGAGAAAGTGAAATTTTTAGCCTTAATTCGGTCTGACCAAACCAACTTCAATCCGACCGAAGCATAACTTTTTGCATAAGTTTGAGGCAGTTTCAAAGTCGGTCCAAGCAAAGGTTATAAATATGGGTTTTTTTAGGAGTTTCTAAGCACGAATTATGATTGGAAAGTGGAGCAAGGTGTTAGAGTACTTCAAGGAGTCCTTCCTTCTTCCCCAATCTTCTTCTAGTTAGTTTTTATATTTTTCTTAATAGTTTTAGTTTTAATCATGTCGTTAGTTGGTTAAACCTCTTAGCTAGAGCTAAGAGGTGAAGCTTGTAGTTTGAATGAAGGAATATTTTTAGTTTTCTATGGTTTATTGTGACTTCAATTACAGTAGATGCTTGAAAATCTTTTGATATCTTCTTATCTTATTTTGTAATTGTGAGATCTGTAAAATTCGTGATCCACCATTGTCTCCTGGGCATGGTGGATGGTTGAATTCCAAGCGATCATCACAACGGTGCTTCATGTGAGAACTAATTTAATGAAAAGTTCAAATTTGGTTTAACTGCTCTATCATCTAACCGGATGGGATAGGACTTTGATTCCAGTTGTGTTTGTTGGATCAAGTAAGGTAGCATCTTAATAGTTACAAGTGGATCCTTGGCGCTCTAATGTCCATTTTCTTATTGATAGTTTATTCACAATTGATCTCTCTTATTCCAGATTTTAGTTTAAATCTTATTATAGTTTTAAGACTATATCGCCTTCTCTAAAAGCATTCTTTTTCACTTTCTTGTTATAAGCTCGAGTGATTTTGGCTTTGTTAGACATAATAGAATCCAATGCCTTTAGTTGTATTTCATTTAAGTCCTCGAGTTCGATCAACATAGATTCTGTGAACTTGGTCGGGGTCAAATTAGCTAGTAGGCTACCCATAATGATAGCACGGTCACTTCCAAAAGCAATATAACATCATGTCCATACGTAAGTCTGAATAGACTCATCAATGTGATTGTTCGAAATGAATTTCGATAAGCCTAAAGAGCTTTTAATAACTTAATATGCCATTGGTTCGGATTCCCATCGATCATCTTGTACAAAATATTCTTGATAACCTTATTATTTGGCTTCAGCCTAGTCATTGACCTGAGTAAAGTAAGGTCATGAGTGTAACAATTTAATATTATATTGATCGACCATTGCTTTGACTTCCTTAGATAAAAATGTTGCACCTCGGTCCATGGTAATCAACTTAGGAATTCCAAATTGATGAATTATATAAGTTTCAATGAACTCAACAATCTCTTGATGACCAGTGCCCAATATAGGTTTTGTTTTCACCCATTTGGTGAAATAAATAGTAGCCATAGTGATGAAAAATGCTACTTAGATAAATAAAGATAAATTTTTTCCTATCGAATCAATGACCTAACCTTGACATAGCCAAAGTTTGACGATAGGATGCAACTCGGTCGCAGGTACATGTTGTATCGACCCATGTTTCTAGCATGCTTCATATCCTTTTCCATATTGGGCCTAATCGTCTAACATTTTTTTACTAGAAATACCCATAACATCAAAGCATAAGCCTCATTTTTCTTTTAATATAATATGCTCCATAAATTCCTTCATGCACTTCTCTTATAGCCATCATTGATTCTTTTTTGCCCAAACATCGTAAGAGTACTCCATCGGCCCCTTTTTTATATAACTCATTTTCGATTAGGACATAATTCACGGTTGATCTCCTATTGTATTGGTCGACCTTTGTCTATGGGGATCAGAGATAATTTCTTATTGGATTTCTTCGCTCATCATTACTTATCTCGACCTGACAAATTTCTTCGGTTGATTCCCTCTAAAAACCCAAAGGTAATGATCTCCTTTTCACAGTTACCTTCTTCCTTCAAATCATTGGGCGATTTGAAGACCCAATGCCAATTGTGTCATTTCATTGGCATCAATATTATTTTCTCAAGTTACATATTTTAACTCAACCTTATTGAATCTATTTAGAAACTGAATTATCAAAACATAATATGGTTGGAGGGTTGTTCTTGTGCATTTAAATGAACAAACCGATTGGTTAATTACTACTAAGGAATTTCCCATCACCGATATACTCCTAGTTCGGTCATCATTTCTAAACCGATTATCAAAGACTTGTATCCAACTTGATTATTAGTACACTTGAACTCAAGCTGGAATGCAAAATCTTGTTTTTTTCAGCCAGGTTGATCAGGACAATTCTTTCTCTTGATCATTTATCGATCTTTGAACCATCAAATATCAATTTGTAAGGTGATTGATAGACCATATATAAGTCTAATACTTCCAAAGGAAGCTAATTTCTTATGTCTGAAGGGTGATCAATCAGAAAATTTGTTATGGCTTGTCATTTTATAGCCCTTTATGGTATATACGTTAGGTCAAACTCAGATAATGCGAGAACCCATTTGCCAATTCGGCTATTTAAATTTAGCCGATTTAACATATATTTTACTAAATCAGTTATTGAAATTACATTGACTGATTCGACCAATAAATAATGTTATAATTTTGTGGCTGCGAAGAACAATGATAAACATAACTTCTCTATAATAAAATATCATCTCTCGGTACCCATCAATGTTTGGCTAAGATACTAAACCGCTGATTTATTTTATCATCATCGTCTTGTGCTAACAGAGCACCAACTGATTCTTTAAAAGCCGCGACATACAGCTTGAGTAGTCAACCTTTCACTTATGGCATACACAAGTAATCTTTAATTATGTCAAAAGCCAATTGATGTTCTACCTCCCATATGAACTCATCTCCATATTTCAGCTTCAGCAAAGAAAGAAAAAAAAGACATTAGTTTTTTCCAGCACAGTTAGAAATAAATCGACACATAAAATTGACTTTGCCAAGAAAATTGTGCAATTCAATTTTATTTCTCGACGGTCGAGCTTCCATTATTGATTAAGCCTTATGTTAATCAATTTCAATTCCCCTTTGATGTACCATGAATCTGAGAAATTTTCTGGCCGATATACCAAAAGTACATTCAAGAGGATTTATTTTGAGCATATGAATTTTTATTCTTTCAAATGATTTTGGTGAATGGTCAAAGTGTTTGACTGAATTGGTCGATTTAACTAATATGTCATCAATATAAATTTTCATGAATCGGCTTATCATATGATGGAAAATGGTGTTCATAGATCTTTGTAATTAACTCCTATATTTTTTAGTCCAAACAGCATTACGACCCAACAAAACATTTCCAAAGGATTAAGACATCTGAATGTTGTTTTTAAAATGTCATCAATTGTAAGATTTATTTGATTATATTCTAAATGACTGTTCATAAAAGAAATCATTTGATGCCCTGCAGCTCGATCAATCAATTAATCGGCCATAGGCATGGGATACTCGTCCTTTGGTGTGGCTTGATTTAAATTTCAAAAATCAATGCAGACTCTAAGTTTACCATTTTTCTTGATAACTAACACTACATTTAAAATCCATTCATCATATTTGATGGGTTTGATGAAACCTGCTTTCAAAATCCATTTAATTTCTTCCTTAATCTTCTGTGTAAGTTTAGTTGTCATTTGCTTAGGCAGTCGCTTATGCGATCAATAACCCTCTTTTATAGGAAACCTATGTTCGACCAGTTCTCAGTCTAGTCCAAGTAACTCATGATAATCCCAATTAAAGCAATCGGCGAACTCTTTAAGCAAGTTAGTAAGTCCGGCTTTTATCTGGGAATCAAACAGTCCATTCATAAAAGTGGGCTTAGGATGTTGTTCTGTTTTCAAATTTACTTTAACAAAAGAATCTTAAACTTGAGCTTGAGAATTATCCAACTTATCTGGTACTGGTTTTATATCCTTAAATTTAATACCATCCTCAGCTACTTTATTGGTTGGCACTGTTATCTCGACTATAAAAACAAAACATCTGTTATCAAACTGTCGCAAAATCTCCTCACGATGTTGCACTCTAGTTGTGAAATTGACCTTGACTGAAATTCAATTTCTCATGGTATATCTTCTGTTATATAGCTCATAGTCACATGCAAGGGAATTATAGCCTTTGGCTATTAGTACACTGACTTTTGCACCTTGTTTGTCAGTCGTGTGAGACCATGTGTCATTTAGTCAGTTGAGCCCTTGGAAGTTGAAGACCGAAGACAGAAGAGGACAAAATATGTAAATGAGGTGCTTTGGTGACCCTAACCCTTGACCCAAAATAACACTTAGCTTCTAAATGATCTTAATCCTATAAGTAAACCTTGTTGATCATTCCTTAGCATTAGATGCTTAATCGAAACATGACAAGTAAGGCTAGAAGTGGTGTTAAGCTTATGTGAAAATATATGCCCAAAATAGCAGTTTTTAAGTGATCATCGATCCCATCGACAGGTTATCGATGAGACTTGATCTAAATAAAGGTCTACTCAATCTAATCAACGAATGAATCCAACAACCAACAAAGATAATTTTGGATTTTCTTTATAGGATAGATAAAGGGCTCGATCTTATCAAATGACATTCGATCCTATCGAAGACCCTCTCAATCCTATCTATAGAGTTGTTAACTAGCCGTTTTATAGCCATTACAAATGGGAGCTGATTGAAGTATGGGAGAGCATCAATCAAGCAAATCAAGATGGCGCATCAAATGAGGCTCAATTCGATAAGTAAGTGTGATTTAGTGAGTCCATACTCTCTTTCCCTGTGTAGGATTGAGGGTAAGAGTTTGTAACCAAACTTGATTGGTTCTTGTGAAGACATAGGCTCTTATGTAGGGCTAAATTCACCAGACATGTGTTAATCTCCATTAGAGCCTACGACAGGAGTAAACGTAGGTCCTTGGACTAGGACCAAGGTTGTTAGTTAGCCGATAGAAACTAACTAAAGTCTCTTGCAGAAGGCTCTGACGGGAGTGTACACTAGGTCCTTGTGTATGGCTGTAAAGGTTAAAGGTAAACTTGATTTAAAACCTCCGATAGTGAAATCTGGTGTACTCATGGGTTGAGTGCATCCGCTAGGAGTGGAGTAAGGAAACTGAACCGCAATACATGCTTATGTTTGTGATTGTTATTTGAGCATTTGTTTAATTATGCTTATGTAATTGATTAGTGAATTATACGTATGCATGATTAGATGAATGTAAGGAATTAATAGTTAACACATCCCACAAACATATGTACACTATCTTTTATATACTAGTTGCTTAGCATGTTGCATCCATTGTACTCTATGTGATTAGACCCACTATTGATTTCGAAGCCTTAGTGTTAAATTGTTTAAATTAGTTTAAACTAGCATATTAACATAAGTAAATAATTTTCTGTTTAATTGATAAAAATTTATTTGGTCCTAATCACCCCACTCTAGGTGTCACACCCCAAACTCGAAAACCGGGCTCACAAAATTCTCAATCACTAAATCTGGCACCGACAGCCTCCATAGTACCCCATTCTCGGCTCCTGACACCCATATACCAGGTTCCGATCCTGGGATCCTACAAGGAGGATTTCTATAGCATAAGTTTGTTTCATAATCAGCATAATCAAGATCATAACCCACAAATAATAACCACAGGAACATCATCACAAAATCCACTAAGAATAAAAACTTTTACAATACAAGGCGCATAAAGGAAAAGATACAATGGCTATAATAAAACTCCAAAAGCTCCACAGCACGCTCCTACTCCTGCTCAGCTACTGCCTAGCATCACCTGCATGCATCAATCATGCATAAGCTTATAAAAAGCTTAGAGGGTGGTGTAAGTGTGTGTAGGACAAGTGTCAAGTATGCAATATCATAGTATGCGGAATATGTTAGCAAGCCAATGTATACCACCAGCCGTAATAAGGCTATACAATACATGGCAGAAATGCCATCAGCCATACCAAGGCTATAAAATACAAGGCAGGAGTGTCATCAGCCATCCCAAGGCTATGCTACACCAAGCAAGAATGCTATCATCCATACCAGGGTTATGAGATGTGGGGCCTATATAGCCAAATGTCATATGTAATATGCAATGTGATCATGTCAGTCCTCATATCAAGTCCACATATCAGTACAGTTCCTCTATGAAAAATCATCGGGGTCAAATACACTCCACATTGAATGCCGCCTCCCTAGCCACGCAGCCTAGTGAGTTGAAGAGACCTCACTACCCGTCAGGCCAGTAGTTTGCCAATCTACCTGACTCGTCGATAGCGAACCCAATTGCGAGCTGGTCAAACTCAGCCTAGCTTACAGCCCCCTCACTAGGGCGGATAAGGCTACACCCCCTTCCAACCAACCACGACACAGTAGGAGACTCGACCTAATGGTATTCGGCACCAGCGCTCATGTTTCCACTCGGTCTAGAGATTGGAGCATCTCCTAGTACCAAAAAGATTCTGAGACTTTCACCCAAGGACATCCTACGTGCCCACAGTGTTAGAACCAAGCATTTTCGGTGTCCAAATCTGGTCATCCACAATGTGCCTGTGGAGGCTACGACCCTGATGACGCGAGGGCGAATAATAACCGTGCCATGCAAATGTGAGATGCATGAATCATACCAATCATTCATGCATCAGTCTTGCGTATACAGCGCGCTCATGTGAGATAACTTCATCACTTAGGGAGTCCCGTAAACAACCTACTTAATGGCACATACCACAATCAATCACTCCTCAACCAAGCATACATATGATGCACATGGGAATGAATCATGAAGATAACTAAGCATAACATGTGGTGATGATGTACTCTCCTCTTAACAAGGTTAGGTCTAGGTACTTAGACGATTCTACATGGTATGGAAGAAGCATAACCAATAGTGGGGGCCCAACGGTTTCGAGTAGCCACAAAGTCTAGGTAAGCAATACTATGGGCCCAATAGATGAGAATGGGCCTAACAAAGGGCCTAGAGAGGTTCACAATGTGGACATTTAACCATCATTGTTCCCTAGAAGGCAGCCCAACAAGAAATCTAGCTAAAACAAGGCTCATGGCCTGGATACAACTATGAAAAGAAAATGAGCAGCAATACATAACATCTCATACCACATGATGGGCCTCAAGAAACGGCCCAGAGCCTACATACATCAATGTGGGCTCAATGGGGCAAACCATGGCCCAAGTACCATGGCTAACGAATGCATGCATTATGATGGGCCTCATGGGCAGCCCCTATGCCCAAATACATAGGTAGGGCATATCCAAGATTCGCCAAGATGGGCCTTACAATTCAGCCCAAGACTGGGCAAGATAGATGGGCAACAAGGATCCAATTACATGCAACATATCAGCCCACAAGGTCTAGCACAATAGGTAAGCAGCCCATACACAAAACTGGGCTCAAGGCTAGACATCCAAAAATCTGGACTGATGGTCCCCAATCAATCAGATAAATGGTGGGCCTCACAATGCACTAATGGGGCCCAATATTCTTAGAAAATACAAACATGGTGTGTGTGTGTGTGTGTACACAACACTCTTAATCTGGTGGCCTCACATCTTCACAACATCCAACTACATGCAAAATTTTCTTTAAGGCCTTGCTGGACATTTAGCCTGCCCAACTTCCTGGGCCTACTGGGGTCCGGCAGATGGTAAATCTGAATAAAATAGATACTCCATGGTGACCTATACATGTCATAGTGGGCCCCATCAGATGGAAGGCATACTTACAACACAAGAACCAAGGTGGGCCTGCTGCTGGACTGCAAGCCCAGCAACACCCAACTACCTGGGGCGTCCTAAGGGACCCGGACGACTGGCCTATTGAGCTTAAGGTGGGCCCCACTTGTGGATGTCCCAACAGGGGGTGGGCCACGTCCAAGTGGGCCACACAAATGGAGGACGGTGTGGGTCATAAACAACATCAAGGTGGGCCTCAAAAGGGGTAGACGGTCAGCCCCTGCTAGGCTGCTGGCCCAGCTAAGACGTCCAGGAGGTGGGTTGCTGTCCCAGTTGATGGCGTCCCACAGATGGACAGCTTGGATTTCTCACATGCATCTGAGGTGGGTCTCAGCTAAGTGGGCCACAATAGAGATGAAAGGAGAAGCTAAGAACACATACAACATCAAAAAAAATTCTGAAGAGCAAGGCATAAAAAATAAAATGTTGCTGGAATTGTTGTTGTCCCTGATTTGTACACCCAATGAAGTGGGCCCAGGCCTGCCTAAACAAGAGGAAAATGGGTGGTTAGCATGCACCCATGAATGTGCAGTAAGGTGGGGTCCACAAAAGTGGCCACCATTCCAAAAATCAAGCTGATATATATGTTTTCCCTCCATGCAGGATGGATGGACAGTCCAGAAACTTGGACTGTCCAGCCCTCTTGGGCCTGCCCCATGGGCGTCCCATCAGGGATGGATGGAGTGGGTTTCATCATACATCAAGGTGGGGTCCACACCTGTAACATCCTGAAAAATCGAGGGTCGAGTAGTAACTCAACTCTCGAGTTCCAAAACATCACTTATGCAACATAGATAATCATGATTAAATGTTGTTTGTGTTAGTACAATAAACATGAGTGAGATTCTACCAACACAGTAATTCATACTCCAGATCCATGTATAAAACGTAAGCGGAAGACTGAAAGGTGTATATAGATA
The DNA here is from genome assembly GCA_021015155.1 of Magnolia officinalis. Classification (NCBI taxonomy): domain Eukaryota; kingdom Viridiplantae; phylum Streptophyta; class Magnoliopsida; order Magnoliales; family Magnoliaceae; genus Magnolia; species Magnolia officinalis. Next base: position 65,879,447 of record JAJHSJ010000007.1, on the reverse strand, counting down.
TATATAAAACAAAACATTCTCAATATCCAGAGTATGAACACTAACTGAGTCACCGTATATATACATGTTGGTTCTGAATCAAGATGTCAAAATAGTACAATTGAAATTATCAACCCTATAGCCCCGTAGCACGGGACAGCCTATGCGAAGCCTCCAGCGAACTGCATGTAGGAGAACTCCTCCTGATCGTCATAGAAGTCGGGCTCAGTCTCCTGTGCTCCAGTGATACCTGCATCTGATACAGGGTCTGGTGGGTGTTTTAAAACACCGTCCCGTAATGTGGGAATAAGTGGCCAACTCAGTAGAATAATAAAGCATAGGTTAACATGTTATCAATTCAGTTAAGCAGTAATGATAAAGCAGTACAATCAAACAATTCTAACTACTCTTATTTAATGCAAGTATGAAATGACATGATGTATGCCCTCACCACACACTCCCTCGTGCGACACCATCTTACGTTCGTGGCATGCTTGCATTCCTCAGTGCTCCACATCTTCCAGGCACATGCAATGCATGATGAGCATGATTACCGAGTTGTTATTAGTCCATTTCAAATAACAGGATTAGGAAACTAAGGTACCTCCCTTGTATCATTCCCAAACATGATCCATTCTAGGGTCGTCAGTCCTAGTTGATCTCAGACGGTGGTGTGTTTTCTAGGTTGCTGCAAAGGCTGCCAGGGCTGTTACGCACAAAGGTTACACCACTCCCCCATCACCTCTTTAACGGTTCATCACTAAATTGAAACAGGCCTAGTTCATACTCTATATACTGCGGCAAAACTCGTCGCCTCACTGCAAATTCAGAGTATGCTCGAGGTCACTCCACTAACGTCCTACCAACTGGCAGTCTATTTTCGAAGCACGACTAGTCCACTTATTAACAATGGGACCCGGATGCAACCCAACTGAGGACCACAGCCAGGCTACGCCAATGTAGGGCGACAACTTGAATATAGTGGCCCATACCACCATAATTGGGTTACGAGTCTGATTGCTCAATGGTCACTACGGGGAGACACATGGCCCCATCGTAGGCCGACAGCTCGACCACAGTGTCCCATACCACTATACCCGGCTCATGAGTCTTAGCGAATCGAGGTACCATGGTTAAAAGGGATTTCACTGATAAGTTTGGTACCCTAGGTTCAAGCAGTAGCGTCCAAACATGGTGAACATACATTAGACAGATCGGGTTACTTGACGAGCTCGGCTAGCTCGAGCGCACAACAAGTTAAACGATATGAAGCGCATAAGCACTTCGTGTGGCCAACCACTATCGCCAACCGAAGTATGACTCGGGTTCGTCGAACACACCTCACGTGGCAAATGAATCTCAGCCACGAATTCAATCCCATTACCGATTACCTGGACTATAATCATAGCCCCAATCACATTCAATTACAGATAGTTATAGCAGTAATGGATCAAGATTCAAATCATACAATCGAAGCCTGATAATATCCGTTTAGGGCTGCCAGGGCTGTTGTACGCACTCGTTGCTCCACTCCCCCATCACCCATGACGGATCATACAACGTAAACATGAATTTAAACATATGCATTACATAGATAAAATCATACAATCAGTTGAGCATGTTATGAAGCACAACACAAGCATGAGTTTGTACATATTCAATTCCTAATCATACAGCTATCCAAGGAAATCATACACATAGTTAAAGGAGTTGAGAATCATATCTCAACACCCTTATACATTACAATTTACTAACTACTACTCATTCAGACATTTCAACAAACACTTTAGACTACATGCATCAACATACATGACATATGTTGATCACATAGGTATTAGGCCAAATCCTTTCACTAGGGAGTTACCCCAATCATAACACGCATACACCCACGACGGATAGTCATGACAAGTAGGAATCCAAGTTCCATATTCATTCCGTCATTTCCACAAACACTTGGGCCACACATGTTAGCATATATAGTGTATATTGGTCGTGGCGTGATTTAGGGCAAATCCTTTTTGTCAAAGGGGTATCGCCAATACAACAATCATAAATCCATGACAATTAGTCATGGCGAGCACGAATGGGAATTCTATACTCATTCGGTCATTTTCACAAACACTTAGAATACACTATTTTAACATACATAGTGTATATTAGCAAAAACATGTATTAGGGCGAACCCTTTCGCCAAACAAGTATTTTATCCATATATAATATACTAATATAGCAAATAATCATGGCAAACACATTTCCAAAATTTATACGTATACGGTACTTTCTACAAATACCTAGAGTATGTAAAATTCCATATTCTTCATCTTTAATCGAAACAGAAATCAGACAGCACTTTGTACATGTGCAACTGCATATAGATCATGAATCTATCATTATCTGACATTGAAAGCGTTGAAAACCATAACCTATACATCTAAAGTCCGCACCTTTTGTCGTAGAATCGTAACGAAGTCGATAGGTTTGCTAAGCTTTTGTATATGGCAGTTTGGCAACCTATAGAACGAAATAGGTTAGCTATTTCATAACCTACAACCTATACAACCCCAAAACAGATTAGGGTTAGGGTTTCTTACCTAGAAACGAAGTCGGAATCGCCGGGAAAGCGATGAGAATTGTGCGGTTGAGCATGGATAGCAGCAGGGAAGAGTGGCAGGGAGATTCTCCCAATTCTCTCTCACTTTCTCTCTCTTTTCTCTCTTCTCTCTCTAGGGTTTCTCTCAAATTCGTATGGCTGTGAGAGAGAGGTTTCTAAGGTCCTTATATAGCCTAAAAACACTCCAAAACAGACTCCAGGTCAAGGTATACTTAGGTAATAACCAAAGCGGACATGTTTCAGCTCAACGGAGGACTTCTGGCTGGCTTCCTTGAGCCAAAGGTCGGACTTAAGCTCACCGACAACGGATCTACGTTTAGTTAAGTTTTCGTTTCGGTAGGATTTTCCGATCGCACGTGGCGGACCAGTTTCAGTTCAACGGTCAGTGGATCTCGATCGGAGATTCCGAGTACATGGTTTTGTTTGGGGAAATATCCCTGATCCGAGGGTGTAATTTGGTCTGATTCTGACGGTCTGGTTGCTTAAAACTGATTCGCAAGTGAGAGGTGCCAGATTTATTTATTTTGGATTTAATTTAGAATTATTCTCACATTTCTCACACTCCCCGCTCCGAACTCAAGCGAATAGCGCTGGGACACAATCTGGATTTGATTTTCGAGATGGTTATTAAGCCCAGTAAGGCGGTCTTAATTCCTTAACTTCGTATTAATCGGACTTCCGACGTGTGGTCCAGATCTGATACGGTGTTTCGTGATACTCCCAAGAGAAGCCGGGTAATGAGATTGATCCTAGATTTTAGGGTAATGTAGCGTCAACGGTTCCACAAGTTTTAGGTCTTGCAGATCGTATTTAAAGCGATTGGTGCTAATTTCACAGGCACTCTAGTTTAACACTAGCTGAATCTCGCCTAATTTCTAAAGGATTTAGTCCTGAGTGATTTCGGTCTGAGGTGATACTTAGACCTTTGTAGCAATGTTTAGTTTAAGTATTGTTCTTCATCACCTAAACTTTAAGATAGTGTCTACTGTGAAAGTACTTAGAAGGATTTAAAGAACGAGTTAGTGAAAGGTGAGATTTTTGAAGAAAATGGTTTGAAAAGGGATTTGAGGCTTTAATTGAGTGTTTGAGAAGTTAAACCAATGTTAGGATTGACCCATCGCCTAAGGACGTCTAATTCCAGGTTGGGAAAAATCCAGGCTGTTACAACACCTCAGAGAAACACCCCCACATTAGGAAGAAAATGAAGCTATAAACAAGGCCAAACTCCATACAACAATCAGCAACAAGAGCCCAGAAAAATCTAGACAGCAATATGTTGTTGGACATTCCAACCCATAAGTTGCTGGATAGGGAGAAATACTTCAAATAAAACATGGTGTGGCCTACCTTAGTGGGCCCCACAAACCCTAAACCAGGACTCCAGTATCAGATCTGAAAAGGCCGAGCTAAACATCCTAGATGGGGGGGAGGGGAGGGGAGGGGTGAATAGGACTATGCTAAATTAAAAAAGAAATGCGAAATTGAAAGAAAGATAACACAATCAAATAATAAATAAGCATAAGTAAATAGCAACCTCAAATGTACTAGAAAGGTTGATACAAACTTAGTTCTAAGGACAACCTAACGCCAAAAACCAAAGGCTTATGGCAGGATAACCTTACTAGAATGTTCGTAAGTATAAAAAACTCAAACCAATAAAGAGGCAAAGGAAATAGCAAATAAAATAAACTAAGTTATTACAACATTCCCACAAGAGCATAAAATAAATTACACCATTCACCACAAATGCTTAAAATAAATTACAACATTCACACACATAAGCACATTCAATCATCCACCACAACACCAGGAATTATAGTGGTTCGCTTATGTGTATACCAACTGTTAGAAAACAGCCACACAACTACTCCACTCCTAATATCCACTCCCTCGGGATATTAGCGTTCACTATGAAAAAGGTTTTCCAAGGTTCACCTTAAAACCTTCACAATTGTGTCTTTGATTGGGCTTACACAATCACAAAAACCCCACACTCTGAGATTTTCTGGATCACCTCAGACAAAACTAAAAAGAGATTTTTCTGGCACAACCTCAAAAACTAAAATAAAAAAAAAAAAGATATAAAATTATAAATGATACTTATCTGGAAATTCTCCTATGAAGAAGCCCGGTAGAACCGATCCGATGTAAACGAAGATGTTCAATGTCCAGTCTCACAAATGAAAAGATTCTAGTTCTAAATGATTTTTAATTAAATCAACCTGGGCTAGCTTGATTTGATTTTGATCTCAAGAAAGGAAAAATCACAAATCCCTTCTTAATGTAAGATTGGAATAAAGATCATAAAATCAAATTACAAAATCTAATTAAAGAGAATCTAAAATGAGCACAATATAGCTTAATAAATTCACAAACCTATCTCTCAGAGTGGTGTCTTGATTTAGCTTTGAATGAATTAATAAACTCTGAAATTCGTGCTCTAGTTATAGTTGAAAATACTATTCACTCAACTGGTCTAAGGGTCGGTTCGACTGGTTGAAGGACCAACAAAATTTCAAATTTTCTGGTGCGATAAGATAAGGTCATTACTCGAATGGTCGAGTGGCTTGCTCGACTGGTCGAGTGGCCTTCTCGACTGGTTGAGCAATGCACTCGACTGGTCGAGTGGGACCGAAAAAGCTTGCTGGACTTTGAGTCGAGCCTACGCGACTGGTCGAGAGTCCAACAGAAAATTTTAAAAATTCACAACAAACCTTGGACTGGTCGAGAAAATTCTTAGACTGGTCAAGCCAGTACTTGGATTAGTCGAACAAGGACTAAGACTAGTCGAGAAAATGACCTCTAAACATAAGAAATGACCCTAAAGAAAAGAGAAGTAAATGAAATAAGATAGGAATTAGCATCACCATAATAATCAAAATATTAACGAAAGGTACCATAACATGTCCACATACTAAAAAGTAAAAGTATGTCCAAGAAATATCCCAACACACAAAGCGTAGAAAGTATTAATACATGTCTAGAATGAAAAAAACAGCTAATTAGATCCAGACGATAGAGCAAGAGTAGAAGGATCTATCTGATGTAGTCCCTTGTTAATGCGCTTAAGATATTTGCGCATATATTTGAATTGATTTTCTTGGGACACATGCGGACCCTCTACCTTCTCCTTAAGGGATCGCACTCGCTCATCAAAGTCAGAAGGCTGAAAGTCTAGATTAGCCACAGAGACTATAACGTCTCAGAAAAAATCCGTACAAAGACCTGAGTATCACCTCAGGCAGAAATCACTAAGGATCGAATTCTGTGGAAATTAAATAAAAATTAATTAAGTACTAAACTAAATTAATTGGTGAATTAGCTCAAACCACTTTCTATACGAGCTACAAGACCCAAAACTATTAGAATCACTAACTTAACATTTTCTAAAAACATAGGATCAGTCTTAAAACCCAATTGTTCCCGGGAACACATTGAAACTCCGTATCGGACCTGGACCGCGTGTCGAAAGTCCGATGACTGCAAAACTATAAGGTTATGACCACCTTATAGGGCTTGACAACCATCGCGAGAATCGAGTCCAAATAGTATCCAGAAACATACAACATGTGCCTGGAGCGAAGTGTGTGAGAAACGCGAATATCTTTAGTAAATGAACCCAAACTTAAGTGAATTGGGCCGTTCGCTTGCGAGTGAAATTTAAGGTTTCAGACCGTCAGTTTCTGACCAAACTTTACCCGTGGATCAGGAAAATTTTCTTGCACATGTCAGTATACTTGTGGCCCTGATCGAGTAATGATGACCGTTGAACTGAAACAGGTCCTTCACAATCGATCCACTAATCCGATCAGATCGAAATCATAACTTGGCTTAGATCCATTGTCAGAGAACTTTCCCCAGACCGTATGCGACCAATGGACCTCCAAATGAGCTCTGTTTGCCCGAAATGAACACCTTTTGGCTATAACCTAAGTATACTATGGCCCTAGGACCATTTACACCACTTCTGAGCCTATATATAGCCCTTAACCCACCCCTCTCTTATTCCATACGAATTTGTCTAACCCTAGGAGAGAGAAGAGCGAAAAGGAAAGAAAGAGTGAGGAGAAGAGAGAAATCAGGAGATCGTTGCTAGGATTCACTCCCACCACTACACGTACCGAATCATCTCTCCCGTATCGCTACACCGTCGATTCTGACTTCATTTTTAGATAAAAAATCCTAACCCTAAACTGTTTTAGGAATCCAAATAGAGAAATCAGTGAAATAGCTAACCTATTTCAATGTTTAGGTAGTCGTTGTGTTGTAGATGAAGACAGTGTACGAACCGAGTTCGTAACGAGCAAACCGATGAAAGGTGCGGACTATAAATGTTTAGGTTATGGCTTTCAAGGCTTTCAATGTCAGTTAATGGTTTATGACTGACTTGATTGCTGTCACATGTACTTAGATACGACATTTTCCATGTATTACACATATATGAACTATGTTGAAATATAATGCATTCCATGTGTTTGTCGAAATGTTTGAATGAAAGTAAAATCATGACTTCTGTTTGCCATGACTATTAATCTAGAATACGTGACTGTTATATGTATTCCAACTCCTTTGTGAAAGGATTTGCCCTAATATATGTTTTAACTAAATTATTTCATGTATGTTAAAATGTGTAGTCTAAGTGTTTGATAAAATGTCTAAATGAGTAATTGTTGATGAAATGCATTTATTAAGGGTGTTGAGATAAAATTCTCAACTACCTTAGCTATATGAATGGATTCCTTCATATAATCTAAATTCAACTACGTGATATATGTACGAAATACATATGTATGATAATATGTTCACTATGTGTTTGCTAAAATGCTCAAATGAGATTTATATTTGAATTGGTTGTTAAATGTTATTTTGACTATCACATATGAATGCCTATTATATTTGATTATGATTGGGACTAATACGTAGTCCAGACAATAGGTAACAGTTTCCGATCAAGTGGCCGAACTAGTTTCGCCACAACGGATACGTTCGATGAATCCAAGTCGTACAGTGATTATCAACAATGGTTAGACCACGAGGAGTGCGTATGCACAACATGTCGATTAATTTAGTGTGCGCTCATACCAATCGAACTTGTCAAGTAAACTGATTGGCCTAATGTGTGTCTACCATGTATGGACGCTACTGCTTGAATCTACGGTACCACTTACCAATGTAAAGCCCATTTAACCTTAGTACCATGATTCATTAAGACTCATGAGCCGGTCATGGTGGTATGGGACACCATGGTCGAGTTGTCGGCCTACGCTGGGGTGACGAGCCTCCCTATAGTGACCAGTGAGCAACCCAAACCCGTGACCCGAGTACGGTAGTATGGGACTTGTATTCGAGCTGTCGGCCTACAATCAGGTGACGAGCCTCTCGTAGTGACCACGAGTATAAAATAGGCATATGCGTATGGTGACGAGCCTCCCGTAGTGACCTCGAGTGTAAACTAATGAACTTGCCTATCCACTGCTTTTAAATTAGGGGTGATGTTGCCCTATAACTTGCCTATCGTATGTGATTAACTAGGATTGATGACCCAAGATGGATCATCGTTTGGGTAAGTGATATAAATTGAGGTACCTTAGCTTCCCGAATCTACTGTATGAATAGGGCTAATCAAGTACTCGGCTAACACGATAATGCACTACACTACATGTGCTTAGGCGATGAAGGCACGGTGGAAGTAGCATGTGCGACCATGAGAGGTGTCGTTGAGGGAGTGCAGGCGAGGGCATGCATCATTACCACATATTATCCTTGCATTAACCAAAGTAGTTAGGGAATATTTATTGTATTACTTTATCATTACTGCTTGACTGAATTGATGACATGTTAACCTTTGCCTTATAGTACCACTGAGTTAATCACTCACTCCCACTTTGGGACGGTGTTTTAAAACACCAACCAGAATCTGTTGTAGATGTATGTGGCGATGATGTTTACACTACTGATTGGGATTTCATAGATGAGAAGAAAGAATTCTCCTACGTTCAGCTATCAGGCAGGTCTATGTAGACCATGTACTGATCGATGGGATTACAGGGACTATAAGGATTAGTTGGACATTTACATTTTTGTATGTTGTAGATTTTGGATCAACACATGTATATATTCAGCCTGGTAACATACTCATACTCTAGGGATTGAGAAACACTTATATACATTATATACCTATCTCAGTCTTCCACTTGCTTAACTTAATTATCTCTGGAGCATGATATGCTGTTTTAGTATCATCTCACTTATGTTTAATGCACTAATATGACAACATTTAAACATCATTATCTATATTGCATAAGTGATGCGTTGGAACTTAGGAGTTGAGCTTCTGCTCGTCCCCTAATTTTTAGGGCGTTACAAGTTGGTATCAAAGCCATGTTTTGATCCTGGGACCTGTGGGTTATGGTAACACAACTCACACTGACGTACTTTGACTTAGGTGGGAGCGATAAAATGTAGAAATGAACGTAGAATTCTAAGTTTCACCGACGGGCGAAACTAACAGTTGAAACCCACCCCGTAAGCGTATGAGATCATGTGAAATGATCCCCATCTCTTACTAGACCGTCCATCGACGGGTTGGGACGATAATTCGGTGAATCCTACACTTGAAACACGCCAAAAACTGTGAATACGCGTGAGATAGAACCCGAAACCACCTCAAACGGGCGTAGGGGCCCAAATCACATGAAACAGGGGACCCAAGGGGGTCCCGCACATTTTTGCATCACGGTCGGGTCCAGCGGGCTCGCGGGTCCTCGGACCCGCGAGCCTGCCGCCCCTCCCACACACATGTGGGGCTCGTTTGCAAGTGGGTCCACCCTATTTAGGATCCCTTTACCCTCCTTTGCTCATTTCACCCCTCCCCTAGCTTTCAAACTCCTCTGAACTTGCAATTTCCCTTTCAACTCTCTCCTTCATACATCACAAACTTCATCTTCTTCCTTTTCTTGTACCCACCCCCACCATTCTCTCAAACCCATTTCCTACTACCTTTAATCCCATTTATTTCTTCTCATTTGAGTACACAAACCCACCTTTGTGTCTCATAAACCTCAAAATCCACCAACCTATCTTATCCTTCAATCTTGCTTCACTCTTATGGCTCTTTTTGAGCTAGTGGCTGCCATCTTTTCCCTTTCCACTCTCATTTCCCTTATGGGAAAGAAGAGGGTGCCCGGGGATGAAGCCGGGCCTAGTCGCCCTACCCGTTCGAAGAAGTAGACAAGCGCCGAGGCTAGCGCTAGCATTGAGCGGGAGCGAAGGACAAAGTTGGATCTCGATCCCCAAATTCCTCTCAAAAGAGCTCTACCGGCGGAAGTCAGACATGGTAGGTTTCAAGGTCGTAAAGTTGTCTTTGAAGCACATATTGACGAAAGACTATTTGGCTTTTTCCAGTGATGAACCTCCTGTTGGATGTCGGGTGGGGTCCCATATTTAAAGGCAAGTCACGTGCATGTGAGAGCACTGTCCGAGCCTTCTACGCCCACATACGGGATCCATTGCTAGAGTGTAACGTCTCAGAAAAATCCGTACTGAGACCCAAGTGGCACCTCAGCCAGAAATCATTTAGGACTAAATCCTTTAGAAATTAGGCGAGTTTTATCTAGTGCTAAATTAGTTTACTTGTGAAATCTGCACTGATCACTTTAAATATGATCTACAAGACCCAAAACTTGTAGAATCATTGACGCTAGGTTACCTTAAAATCTAGGATCAATCTCATTACCCAGTTGCTCACGGGAGCACATTGAAACTTCGTATCGGACCTGGACTGCACGTCGAAAGTCTGATTACTACAAAATTATATAATCAAGACCGCCTTGCTGGACTTGACCACCACCTCGAAAATCAAGTCCAGATAGTATCCTGAAGCTATTCGCTTGAGCCCGGAGTGAAGTGTGTGAGAAACGTGGATATCTTAGAAATAAAAAGCTGAATTTAAGTAATTTGAGACGCGTCGCTTGCGGGCCAGATATGAGGATTCAAACCGTCAGAATCTGACCCAATTACACCCTCGGATCAGGAAAAAATTCATACACACGTCAGTGTACTTGTGGCATTGATCGAGTATCGGTGACCGTTGAACTGAAACTGGTCCACCACGGTTGATCTGCGAATCCGATCGGAGTGAAAACTCAACTTAACCTAGATCCAACATAAGGGAGCTAAAGTTCGACCTTAGACTCAAGGGGGGCTCCAGAAGTGCTCCGTTGAGCTGAAACAACCGAGTTTTGGCTGAAACCTAAGTATACCATGACCCTGGGGTCATTTCCATCACTTCTAAGCCTATATAAACACCTTAAAACCCCTCTCTCTCTCTCTCTTCACATACGAATTTCCAACCCTAAGGAGGAAAGAGAGAGAAAGTGTGAGAGAGAGAGTTGGTGATTGATCCAGGGCTTCTTCCTTACTAGTCCACGTGCTCAACTATCGTATCTATATCATTTTTCCAGCGATATCGATCCCGTTCTTAGGTAAGAAAACCTAACCCTAACCGGTTTTAGAGTACCAAATAGCGTAAGAGATGAAATAGCTAACCTATTTCATAATTTAGGTTGTCGTTCTGCCGTAGACGAAGACTCGATATACAAACTGAGTTTGATACTTGTTTATCGGCGTAAGGCGCGGACTATAAATGTATAGGTTATAGTTTTCAAGGCTTTCAATGTTGGTTAATGATATATTACTGACGTGGATGCTGTTTCACATGCATAAATTGATGTCCGTTTCATTTTTCAATTATAATTTAGCTAGGTTGAATATACTGTATTCCTCGTATTTGTAGAAAATACCGTATATGTATGGAATTCGGATTTGTGCTTGTCATAATTAATTGTTGTCTATGTATGCTAGATGCATGTGTATCAACTTCTAGGTGAACGGATTAGCCTAATACATGTTATATTAACATACGTCGTGTATGTTACAATGCGTAGTCTAAGTGTTTGAGCAAAAGACTAAAGGAGTATAAACCTCGCGTTAGTGTACGCCATGACTAACTATCATGGCTATGCGATTGTTGTGTAGGCGGCAATCCTTTGACGAAAGGACTTGCCCTAATACGTATGCTAACCAATACATACCATGTATGATATAATGTGTATGCTAAGTGTTTGTAAACATGCCTGTATGAATAAATACTTGTAAACTGTTCTTTAAATGGGTGTTGAGATAGGATTTTCAGCCACTCTAATGACGTGTACGATTTCCTCCATATGCCTTGTTTCATATTCATTATTTTTACCTAGAAATGCATAAGTGTGGATTCATGTTTATGTTATACTTCATAACATGCTCAACTGATTGTATGATTTGAATCATTGCTCCATTACTGCTTGAGTATCTCATACGTTAGATCGTTGTAATTGGATATGTTTGGGGCTATTATATAGTCCAGGCAATCGGTAATAGGCCTCGAAGTAGTGGCTGACTTTGTCCTGCCATATGAGACACGCCTGATGAATCCGAGTCGTAGATCGATTAACGACAGTGGTTAGGCCACATGGAGTGCTTATGCGCTTCATGTCGATCAGCTCGATGTACGCTCGTACTAGTCAAGCCAGTCAAATAACCCGATTGGCCTGATGTATGTTAACCATGTTTGGACACTACTGCTTGAACCTAGGGTACCAAACTCACCAGTGAAATCCTTGTTAACCTTGTTACCTTGATCCGCTAAGACTCATGAGCCGGACATGGTGGTATGGGACACCGTGGTCGAGCTGTCGGCCTACGCTGGGGCGACGAGCCTCCCCGAGTGACCCGTGAGCAACCCAAACTCGTGAGCTGAATACGGTAGTATGGGACACTATATTCGAGCTGTCGGCCTACACTGATAAGGTGACGAGACCTTTGTAGTGACCTCGATCATACTCTGAGTCTGCGGTGAGGCAACGAGCCTTTCCGTAGCAATTAAAGTATAACTAGGCCTGCACTGATAAGGCGACGAGCCCTTTGCCGTGACTTAGAACCATATCATCGTATGAGTTTACTAGGACTGACGACCCTAGAATGGATCCTTATTTGGGAAGTGATATAAGGGAGGTACCTTAGTTTCCCAATCCTGCTGTATGAAAATGACTAATAAGGAACATGGTAATCACGTTCATGCACCGCATTACGTGTGCGTTTGACATTGATGGTCAAGCACTGAGGGAGTGTGGTATACCGCGATCGTAAGGAGTCGCTGAGGGAGCATAGGTGAGGGCATGCATCATACATACATCCATACTTGCATTAATAAAAGTACTTAGGGATGTGTGATTTACTGCTTTATCATTACCACTTGATTGAATTGATAACATGTTAACCTTTGTTTTATTGTTCCACTGAGTTGATCACTCAGTCCCACATTACAGGACGGTGTTTTACACACCAACCAAACCTTGTCTTAGATACAGGTGGTGGCGATGCCTACGAGGTAGAGCCAGACTTTGAGGATGATAAGGACGCCTAATCTTATATGCAGTATTCAGGCGGATTCATTTAGACCGTTCTGATCGATGGGGCTCCAGGGTTTTACTTGTAGCAGACTACCACAATTTTGACATTTTGTATTTTAAAACAGTACTTATAATTATTGACTTGGCAATGCATACATATTTTGGGGACCTGAAATGGTTTATAAGGTTATACACATTCTTTTCAGTCTTCCGCTTGCGTATTATAACTATCCCTGGATTATGTTTGCTGTTTTGGCTTAATCTCACTCATGTTTTACGCACCAATACATACAACATACAATCATCATTAAATGTGTTGCATACGTGATGTGTTGGAACTCGGGTGTTGAGTTTCTACTCGACCCCCAATTTTCAGGGCGTTACATGGAGCCTCTACAGTTTACTATCCCCGTGGGAAGGCGGGAAGCCACTGTCGATGTCGGTGTGATAGCCCGAATTATGGGGATTCCACGTGGCGAGGTGCATGCTAGTGAATCACATCTCAAGAGTGTGCGAGAAAGAGATCGCTGCACGCAGTTTCTTTGCGGCCGACTGGTCCACCGGAAGCGAGGCAATTGCCTCCCAGCGACCGAGATGACTCATAACTTCCACCTACTCCACCACATATTCACATACAATGTGTATCCTAGGTGGAGCAATCACACCGAATGCACACGTTTGATGGTGGACTTCCTATACAGAGTTGGGCAAGGAGACAAGCTGTGTTTGCCGACGTACGTACTACTACAGATAGTCTAGACCACACACACCGTTAGGACGGATATTTCACTCCCATTCAGCCAACTTATATGCAAGATTGCTCGTGAGTTCGGCTAAAGACTTAACATGGATAAGCTTGTCCCGATTCACTTCATAAATGACATTACACTCAACAACATGGGCATAGTCCAGTGACAACGGCAAGGCCGTCTTGATGCGTATGGAGATGAGATAGAGGAAGAAAGTGAGGAGGAAGAAGAGAGTGAAGATGAGGAAGGCGGTAAAGAGGAAGGTTCTGAGGAAGGAAATGGGGAAGAAAGCAGTCAGGATTAGGAGGAAGCCCAAGACTCTGATGAGGGCCCTCCTCCTGCTACACATGAGTACCATCGTGATCGGGCTGCCTTGCTCAGATTGAGGAGAGCCAGGCTGCCCTGAGACAGGAGGTTAGAGAGACCCAGGCCGAAGTGAAGCAAGAGCTTGAGGAGAATAAGGCCTATATGAAACAGAAGTTCAAGAAGATATCCTCCACTCTAAAGACCCTCCTGTGCTCCATGCAGGATAAGGGTGCTCCTCCACCATCACTAGAGTCGGACGACTAGTCATATGTTGTAGTCATCTTTGGGTTTTCCTTATTTTCCTTGCTTTCTATGTGACAGCCTTGATAGGCTTAGTAGCATGTTAGAGTTGTTGGTGTGTTTTAGTGTTTAAAGCTTTGTTAGATTAGCTCACATGCATCTTCTGTCATGATCCATGTAAGACTACATCTCATGTATTGTGACAATTTTGGTTAAATGAAATGCATGAAGCTTCTTTTGTTATGGACTGTGTGGAATTTTTGGTAAATTAAGTAACCTTATTCTGAATCTCACACATGTTGCACTATATGTTGTATATAGGGAATGTCACCTAAGGCCACTCTGAGTATGGCACGTCTTGCACTTGGTGAATCGAGTGACGGGGCACCCCCCTAAGCAATAGCCATACCGACCCTAGTTTAGGCCCGAATCACGAGACTATGCTGAATTCTCAACCAGCCACTGGCCCCACAAATGGGCCAACACCTAGTGCACCACCAGTTCCAAAACAGAACCGTGCGTTTACCTCGACGCCACACATGCCTCAGGCGGCTTCTCCTCCTAATAGGTTAGAGCAGATGATGCTCCTGATGCAGCAGCAGTAGCAGATTTGGACCACTATCGCAAGGGCCCTTGCCTAGAACATGAGCATGGTCCCGCCTGCACCACCTGTGCACCCAGTTGGGAACATGAATGTCAGCGGTTTATTCGAGCGCTTTCAGCGCTTCCGACCTCCTACTTTTGTGGGTACTCACAAACCCAAGGAGGCCGAGTACTGGCTTGATCGCATCTCTAAGATGCTGAAGCTGTTGCATTGCACTGAGGTAGAGCAGGTTGAGTTGGTTACATACATGTTCGAGAAGGAGCCTAGTCTATGGTGGGATAGCGTCCTACGGACAGTTGTTGTTGGGTACGTATGGACGTGGGAAGCCTTTGAGACCCGCTTCCATGGGAAGTGCTTCTCCCTCACTTACTGTAATGAAAAGGAGGGAGAGTTTCTTCACCTCCTACAGGGAGGGATGACCTGTCGGAATATGAGAACAAATTTACGGAGCTGGCCAGATAAGCTCCTTTGATCCTAGCAAATGAGCCGATGAAGATACGATGTTTCTCAGATGGCCTGCGGCTCGATATCCGTATGAAGATGTGTTGCGTTAGCATTTTCAACTATGCTGAGCTAGTGAATATGTCCTTGCAAGCTAAGTAGGATTGGGATAGACTGTCTAGTATGCATGTACCCATGGGTCCGAGGCCTCGACCCGATTTGCCGAACAGACCATTCCTCGGCAAGAGGCCACGTGCAGATTCGCTTCCCAGACTTACGGCTCCACCGACCTAGCTAAGGCGATCAGATGTGTGGTGCACCTACTGCAAGAGGTTAGGCCATACTGACACTTACTGCTTTACCAGGATGAGGGACAACGGCTTCGTCCCTCCTCAGAAGATCAACCGTCAGATGCCGCAACCTATCTCAACTCCACCTTTATGATCAGCACCACCAGCACAACCATCTTACCGGCCACCATCGCTTCAATGTATGCTGCCTCAATGACTTATGGCAGCACAGCCGAATCGTCCTCAACAAGATCGGGTGCACTCACTTGCAACTGAGGCTTCCGAGACAGCAACCGCAGCACCATTGGCTTTCGAAGTCATAACACATATCCAAAGTATACCAGTCTTCCTATTGGTGGACACCGGGTCCATTATTTTAATAATATCATGAGCAGCAGTCAAGCAACTAGTATTGGAAACTACTCCTATGGTTGGGATGAGACTTCTTACTGCCACGGGGACCTTCTCAAATACTACCAACATTTGTAAGGGTTGCTCGATAGACTTAGGAAGCAGAACAGTACTCGTTGACCTGATTGTCGCCCCGCTGTGTCATTACGATGTCATCCTAGGTATGGATTGGCTCACCAAGATGAAGGCAGAGATCGATTGTGATACTAGAGTGGTGACAGTCCATGGATCTAAGGGCACGACCTTTACCTTCCCAATTCAGGTCAGTTGGTACTACCGCATTAGTTGTTATGCTACCTTGCTAGAGAATGTTGATGGTCTGACACTTGGGAACACACCTGTAGTCCGAGATTTCACGAACGTGTTCAGGACGATACCTGGACTACCTCCTCGGCAAGAGATCCACTTTACTATCGACCTTGTGCCTGGAGCGACACCCATTTTGCTACTGACGTATCGCATGCCTCCATGTGAAATGGAGGAATTGAGGAGATCGATCAACGGTCTGTTGGAATCAGTCTTCATACAACCGAGTGTATCTCCTCAGGGAGCACCTGTGTTGTTTGTGAAGAAGAAGGATGGATCACTGCGATTATGTATTGATTATCACAGGTTGAACCAAGTGACAGTGAAGAACAAGTATCCTCTGCCCAAGATTGATGATCTGTTCGACCGGTTAAAAGGGGTACAATATGTTTTAAAGATCGACTTATAATAAGGGTATCCCCAATTGAGTGTCAGGGATGAGGACATGCAGAAAATAGCATTCAGAGCTAGCTTTGGGCACTACGAGTTCCTTGTGATGTCATTTGGACTCACAAACGCACCAACCATATTCATAGACCTTAAAAACCAAGTGTTTCGGCCTTATTTGTACCAATTCGTCATCATATTTATAGATGACATCCTGATATACTCCAAGAGTCGGAAAGATCACGAGGAGCACCTGCGAGTAGTCTTTGATACTCTCAGGAAGAACCAGTTGTTTGTTCAATACAAGAAATGCGACTTCTGAAAAGAAGAAGTCAAGTTCCTGGGACATGTGGTGTCCGACGAAGGAATAGTTGTGGACCTTGTTAAGGTGACCACAGTTCAGGACTGTGAACAGCCCGGTTTGGTTACTGAAGTGAGGAGTTTCCTCGACATGGCAGGTTACTATCGTCGATTCATTAAGGACTTTTCCAAGATAGCCAGACTATTGTCTCAGCTCACTCGAAAAGATCTCAAGTTTGCTTGGAATAAGAAGGTAGAAGCATCCTTTCAGGAACTGAAGGACAAGCTGACGTCCACACCCGTGCTAGTATTACTAGAACAGGGGATCAGATATACCATATACACCGACGTCTCTCGTGTTAGTTTGGGTTATGTTCTTATGCAGAAGGACAGAGTGATTGCCTATGCATCATGATAGTTGAGGAAACATGAAGAAAACTACCCTACGCACGAGCTGGAATTGGCGGCAGTCGTCTTTGCATTAAAGCTTTGGAGACATTGCCTCTACGGAGAGGAGTCGAGCTCTTTTGGACCACAAGAGCCTCAGGTACATATTCACACAGAGAGACTTGAATATGAGGCAGTGACGATGGATGGAAACCTTGAAAGACTTCAAGTTTGAAGTTTCCTACCATCCTGGTAAGGTTAACCTTGTGGCAGATGCGTTAAGCCGTAAGAAGACAATAGAATTTACAGCTTTGCTAATGATTGAAGAATGGAACATGGTAGAATTTGTGCGAGACTTCAAACAGCAGCTTACGGTAGAGGAGCAGTTCGAGAGCGTCCCACACATCCGCTTACAGCCACTTATTGATGACTGAATCATTGTAGCTCAGAGAGAAGATGAATGGTTGATGAAGATGAGAGAGCAAGCAACTGACAACGAAAAGTCTGAATGGAGAGTTGGTTCGAATGGGGGTTTACGTTATCGTGGCCGCCTATGCGTCCCGAATCTTCATGTTTTGAGAAAGGAAGTTCTAGGAGCCGCTCACAATTCGAGGATGGCAATGCATCCTGGTAGTACGAAGATGTAACGAGACATGAAGCGTTCATACTGGTGGGACATCATGAAGGCCCACATAGCAGACTTTGTGTCTAGTTGTCTTACGTGCCAGCAGGTCAAGACCGAACATCGCCGACCTCCTGTTTACTTCAGCACATGCCTATAGCTGAATGGAAATGGGATTTCATCTCTATGGATTTTATTTCAGGGTTGCCGAAGATGAGGAAGGGACATGACTCCATTTGGGTGATTGTGGACCGATTAACGAAGTCGGCTCATTTTCTCCCTATTAAAGTTTCAAACTCCGCAAATGATTTGGTCAAGCTGTACATCAAGGAGATCGTACGAGTGCATGGAGTGCCTATGAAGATTGTGTCGGATCGAGACACGCGATTCATGTCTATCTTCTGAACTCGAATCCAGAAAGCAATGGGAGTGCAGCTGAAGTTCAGTACTGCGTTCCACCCACAGACTGATGGGCAGACGGAACGGGTAAATCAAGTGTTGGAAGTTATGTTGCGGGCATGTGTGTTCGATTTCAAAGACAGTTGGGATGACTGTCTTCCCTATGCTGAATTCGCTTATAACAATAGCTTTCAAGCGAGTATTGGCATGGCTCCATACGAAGCACTGTATGGGCGTCCATGTCGAGCACCGCATTGCTGGGCAGAAGTTGGCGAGAAGAGTTTGATTGGCCCAGAGTTAGTGCAGACGACCTCAGAGAAGATCGACATTATCAAGCGTCGATTTCTTTCAGCACAGAGCAGACAGAAGAGTTACACCGATACGAGACGGCGACAGCTAGAGTTTGAGGTTGGGGACCATGTGTTTCTTAAGGTTTTCCCCATGAAGGGAGTCCTTCGATTTGGCAAGAAGGGGAAACTCATGCCACGATTTATTGGTCCATTCCAGATTCTAGATCGAGTGGGTGTGGTAGCATATCGCCTCGCTTTGCCTACACCACTCGCAGGCATACACAATGTATTTCACGTATCGATGCTGAAGAAATACGTCCCTGATCCTTCCCATATTATTAAATGGAAGCAGGTACAGTTGAGTGAAGATGCTACTTATGTACTGCGACCAACCCGATTCTACACAGAAAGGAACAAGTGTTGTGCAGTAAAGTTATCCCTCTTATGAAGGTACTATGGACACACCACACTAAGGAAGAGGCTACTTGAGAAATAGAAGTCGAGGTCCATAAGAACTACCCTCAGATTCTCGAGGAGTATGAAAAGGTACTAATTTCGAGGATGAAATTTTTCTTTAAGGGGGGTAGATTATAACATCTCAAAAGAAATTCATACAAAGACCCGATTTCACCTCAGGCAGAAATCACAAAGCATCGAATTATGTAGAAATTAGACAAAGATTAATTAAGTACTAAACTGAATTAACCGGTCAATTAACTCGAACCACTTTCTATACGAACTGTAAGACTCAAAACTATTAGAATCACTAACTTAACATTTCCTAAAAACCTAGGATCAGTCTCAAAACCCAGTTGTTCCCGGGAACACATTGAAACTCTGTATCGGACCTGGACCGCGCGTCGAAAGTCCGATTACTGCGAAACTATAAGGTTATGACCACCTTACTGGGCTTGACAACCATCGAGGGAATCAAGTCCAAATAGTATCCAGAAATGCATAACTTACACCTGGAGCGAAGTGTGTGAGAAATACGAATATCTTTAGAAAATGAACCCAAACTTAAGTGAATTGGGCAAAATTTAAGGTTTCAGACCGTCAGTTTCTGACCAAACTTTACCCGTGGATCAGAAAATTTTCCTGCACATGTCAGTATACGTATGGCCCTGATCAAGTAACAATGACGGTTGAACTGAAACGGGTCTTCCACGATCAATCCACTAATCCGATCGGACTGAAATTGTGAAATAGCCTAGATTCATCATCAGGGAACTTTCCCTATACCGTATGCGAACAATGGACTTCCAAATGAGCTCTGTTTGCCTAAAACGAACACCCTTTGGTTATAACCTAAGTATACCATGGCCCTAAGGCCATTTACACCACTTCTGAGCCTATATATAGCCCTTAACCCACCCCTCTCTCATTCCGTACGAATTTCTCTAACCCTAGGAGAGAGAAGAGAGAAAAGGAGAGAAAGGAGTGAAGAGAAGAGTGAGAGATCAGGAGATCGTTCTGAGATTCACTCCCACCAATCCATGTACCAAATCATCTCTCCTGTATCGGTACACCGTCGATTCCAACTTAGTTTTTGGGTAAGAAATTCTAACCCTAGACTTTTTTAGGAATCCAAATAGAGAAATCGGTGAAATAGCTAATCTATTTCAATGTTTATGTAGTCGTTGTGCTATAGACGGAGACGTAGTGTACGAACTGAGTTCGTAACGAGGAAACCGGCGAAAGGTGCGAACTATAAACATTTAGGTTATGATTTTCAAGGCTTTCATTGTCAGTTAATGGTTTATGACTGACTTGATTGTTGCTACATGAACTTAGATACGACATTTTCCATGTATTACACATATATGAACTATGTTGAAATATAATGCATTCCATGTGTTTGTTGCAATGTTTGAATGAAAGTAAAATCATGACTTCTGTTTGCCATGACTATTAATCTAGAATATGTGACTGTTGTATGTATGATAACTCCTTTGTGAAAGGATTTGCCCTAATATATGTTTTAACTAAATTATTTCATATATGTTGAAATGTGTAGTCTAAGTGTTTGATAAAATGTTTAAATGAGTAATTGTTGATGAAATGCATTTATTAAGGGTGTTGAGATAAGATTCTCAACTACCTTAGCTATATGAATGGATTCCTTCATGTAATCTAAATTCAATTATGTGATTTATGTACGAAATACATATGTATGATAATATGTTCATTATGTGTTTGCTAAAATGCTCAAATGAGATTTATATTTGAATTGGTTGTTAAATGTTGTTTTGACTATCACATATGAATGCCTATTATATTTGATTATGATTGGGTCAAATACGTAGTCCGGGCAATCAGTAGCGGTTTCCGATCAAGTGGTCAAACTAGTTTCACCACAACGGATACGTTCTATGAATACAAGTTGTACGGTGATTATCGACAGTGGTTAGGCCACGAGGAGTGCGTATGCGCTCCATGTCAATTAATTTAACGTACGCTCGTACCAATCGAACTTGTCAAGTAACCCGATTAGCCTAATGTGTATCTACCATGTATGGACGCTACTACTTAAATCTAAGGTACCACTTACCAATGTAAAGCCCGTTTAACCTTGGTACCACGATCTGCTAAGACTCATGAATCGGGCATGGTGGTATGGGACACCGTGGTCGAGCTGTCGGCCTATGTTGGGGTGACGAGCCTCCCCGTAGTGACCAGTGAGCAACCCAAACTCGTAAGCCGAATACGGTGGTATGAGACACTGTATTCGAGCTGTCGGCCTACGATCAGGTGACGAGCCTCTCATAGTGACCTCGAGTATAAAATAGGCTTACGCGGATGGTGACGAGCCTCCCATAGTGACCTCGAGTGAAAACTCGTGAACTTGCTTATCCACTGCTTTTAAATTTGGGGTGATGTTGCCCTATAACTTGCCTATCGTATATGATTAACTAGGATTGACGACCCTAGATGGATCATCGTTTGGGTAAGTGATATAAAGGAAGGTACCTTAGCTTCCTAAATCTGCTGTATGAGTAGGCCTAATCAAGTACTCGGCTAACACGATCATACACCGCACTGCATGTGCTTAGGCAATGAAGGCACAGTGGGAGTAGCATGTGCGACCGTGAGATGGTGTTGCTGAGGGAGTGCAGGCAAGGGCATGCATCATTACCACATATCATCCTTGCATTAACCAGAGTAGTTAGGGAATGTTTGTTGTAATGCTTCATCATTACTGCTTGACTGAATTGATAACATGTTAACCTTTGTCTTATAGTACCACGGAGTTGATCACTCACTCCCACTCTGGGACGGTGTTTTAAAACACCAACCAGACTTTGTTGTAAATGTAGGTGGCGACGATGTCTACACTGCTGATTGGGATTTCATAGACGAGGAGGAAGAATTCTCCTACGTTCAGCTATCAGGCGGGTCTATGTAGACTATGGACTGATCGATGGGATTACAGGGACTATAAGGATTAGTTGGACATTTACATTTTTGTATTTTGTAAATTTTGGATCAATACATGTATATATTCAGCCTGGTAACATACTCATACTCTGGGGATTGAGAAACACTTATATACATTATATACCTATTTCAGTCTTCTGCTTGCTTAACTTAATTATCTCTGGAGTATGATATGCTGTTTTAGTATAATCTCACTCATGTTTAATGCACTAATATGGACAACATTTAAATATGATTATTTATGTTGCATAAGTGATGCGTTGGAACTTGGGAGTTGAGCTTCTGCTGAACCCCCGATTTTCGGGGGCGTAATAGAGTCTGAATCATCAATCTCATCAAATAAGTCATCCATATTAACATCATCAGGAGGCAAAGCATTCTCCTCTTCAGTTGCTTCAGCAGCTTCTCCAGCACCCACACCAACTTGGCCACGAGTCAACCTCAGATTCATCTTATTAATGTTTGAGTTGTAGAAGGGAATATAGTTAATGGGAGCTTCTCCAATAGGCATAGCCACAAGACTATGGGTGGCTAAGATAGTCATAAGATAGGCAAATGGAATTTCACTATGACCCGGATGGAGTCGAAACTAAATGATAATGTAACAAATAAGAGATGGAAGACATACAAAAACACCAGTAACAATAGAGTGTAGTATGCGAGCCATGAAAGAAGTGAGGTCAGTCTTGTTACTAGACCTAGGATAGACATTAGAGATAAAAATACAATGGAGAATCTTGTATCTGGGTAACATAAATTTGGAATTGAACGCATTCCCAGAATTTCATTCCACATTCATGTTGCATAACACTCTAGTGAGTATTCTTTTCTCAGACTCAGAAGGTCTTGCTACGAGAGTAGAAATAGGAATTCCGTCTTCATTAACTGGAAGATCCATCATTCTAGATATTAAGTGACGGTCTACATCAATAGGACTTTCTCTGGTTGTAATTGTAAAAGTTAAATTCTCAGTAGAGAAGTCACTTATGCAAGCAAACATGGTTTGCGCAATGGAACGGTATGCCGGACCGCCCCAATTTAAAATGTTAGCCCAACCTACAGTTTGAAGGAGGTGAACAATACCAAAATGTTCCAAATGATTAGAGTTGACTGTCCGTTCAACGATCACGTTGCGAAGACGTATATCCTGCACACATTCGGGATCTTCTTCGGGTGACCGAAGATGATGTACCGTGATTAAAGAGGAACAAGAAGAAGAACCACGAGAGGCTCTCTTCTTATTTCTACCCTTCATAGCACAAGAAATAGAAGGAATACAAGCAATGCAAGAAAGGAAAGATGGGTTTCAAGGAAATCAGATTTTTAGCTAGAAAACCCAATAAACCACCATAAACCTTGAAATAAACTACAAAAACAAGAAAATGGAAGTAGAAAGAACTTAAATCCATAAGAAAAAAAAAAGATGCACTAACCATGAAGGAATCGAAGGTGGGTTTGACCGGTCGTGATAGGGCTAGTTGGGAAAGATGAAACAAATGAAGAAAAAGTACTTTTTGCACAATAAAAAGCCCCAAACCCATGCGGCTCGACTGATTGAGTACATACTCGACCGGTCGTGCCACGACTGGTCGAGTACCGGTCGAGTGTGTACTCGACTAGTCGTGCACCATAAAAATTCTGCATTTTTCATATTTTTAAAATTTTAATTTACAAAAATAAAGAAAATAAAAACATGCAATATATTACAAGTAAACATATGCAATGTAGATCATATTGCACATACCCATATCCAATTTCAACTTAGCAAACCTGTTTCTGTCAAGCAGTTTTGTAAATATGTCTGCAAGCTGATTTTCAGTCTGAATATAATCCATAGAAATAATCTTATCTTCTACTAATTCACAAATATAATGATATCTAATGTCAACATGCTTAGTTCGTGAATGTTGAATAGGATTTTTAGAAATGTTAATTGCACTAGAATTGTCACAATACAACACCATTGAATCTTGCGCAAATCCGTAATCACTTAGCATCCTCTTCATCCGCACAAGCTGGGTGCATGTATTACCAGTTGTAATATACTCAGCCTCAGCCGTGGAAAGTGATACAGAACTCTGTTTCTTACTATGCCATGAGACCAGATAGTTCCTGACATAAAAACATCCACCGCTGGTAGATTTGTGATCATCAATATTACCAGCCCAATCAGCATCCGAATAACCGGCTAATCGAACATTAGTATCATGAGGATACCAAAGACCGAGTTTAGCCGAACTTGCGACATATCTCAAAATGCACTTTACAACAATCAGGTGGGACTCTTTAGGGTCCGATTGATATCTATCATAGATTCCTACACTTAATGCAATATCAGGTCAACTCACAATTAAACATAATAAACTACCTATCATACTGTGATACAACTTAGGATCTACACTTTTACCTGTCAAATCCTTAAAGAGTTTAAGTGTCATACTCATAGGAGTATCAAAATTTTTACCACTCTCAAAACCAAACTTTTTTACCAAGTTTAGAGCATATTTGGTTTGAGAGATAAAGAACCCATCAGCAAGTTATTTCACTTGCAAACCTAAGAAATAGTTCAGTTCTCCAACCATGCTCATTTTAAATTTGGAATTCATTAAATTTACAAGCTCAACCGTCATGTTAGAACAGGTAGATCCATATATAATGTTATCAACATATATCTGTACTATCAATATGTGATCATTGGGTTTCTTTACAAAAAGTGTCTTATCGACACTTCCCATTATAAAGTTATAACTTAGTAGAAACTTAGTCAGTTTCTCGTACCATGCCTTGGGAGCTTGTTTCAATCCATAGAGTGTCTTTTTCAGGTGATAAACATGATCAGAATGTTTAGGGTCTTCAAAACACTTAGGTTGTTCAACATATACTTCCTCACGCATATCACCATTTAAGAAAGCACTCTTAACATCCATCTGGTAAATTTTGAACTTTTTGTAACAAGCAATGCATATAAACAGTCTGATAGATTCAAGACGAGCTACTGAGGCAAAGGTTTCATCATAATCGATGCCTTCAATCTGAGTGTACCCTTGTACAACCAGTCTAGCCTTGTTTCTTATAATATTACCAAGTTCATCAGACTTATTTTTAAAGATCCATTTAGTTCCAATAATGTGTTTATCATTAGGTCTAGGAACTAAGTATCATACATCATTCCTTACGAATTGATTAAGTTCATCTTACATAGCTACTATCCAGTTTTCATCAGCAAAAGCTTCTTTTACATTAGCCGGCTCAATCTAGGATGTAAATCAAACATAATTACAAATGTTTTCTAATTGTCTATGAGTGAGCACACCGGTGAGAGGATTCTCAAGAATTTGATCAATTGGATGGTCTTTAACTAACCGCAGTTCAGGGTCATTTTGATTAGACGAAGAGTCTGGTTTATCAAATAAAGAGACTTCATCATCTTTTAAACTTGAGACAGGTGTATTCAAGTGATCATCTATAACCACATTAATGAATTCTTGAATAACACCGGTCCTATTGTTGAGAACACGATACACTCGACTATTTAGTGCATATCCTAGGAAAATACCCTCGTCACTTTTAGTGTCGAATTTTTCTAGATTTTTCCGATCACGTAAAATGTAGCACTTGCTGCCAAAAACTCGAAAGTAATTAATAGTAGGCTTCTTATTGAACTATAGTTCATATGCAGTCTTATTATTAGACTTTCTAGTATAAACACGGTTAGTGATATAACACGCCGTGTTCATAGCTTCAGCCTAAAGATTTTTAAGAAGTTTCATGCTATTCAAAATCACATTAGTTATTTCTTGAAGTACCTGATTTTTTCTTTCAACAACCCATTCTGTTGACGTGTCTTGGGTGCAGAATACTCATGCGATATTCCATGATTGCTACAGAACTTCTCAAAACTGTTATTATCAAATTCGGAACCATCATCACTACGGATTTTGGTGACATGTGATTCCTTCTCAGTTTGGATATGCTTGATGTAAGACCCGTATCCTAGTCCGTACTGTTCCAAAGGCTTCCGCGATCCTTCTGGTCGAATTCCGGCAATCCTCGACCTAAAGCCAACGTTGCACACGATCCTAAGACGAGACTTGCATGCCAAAGTTGGCTCGACCCAAAACCTATACCTTGACGACCGCGCCGTCGCCACGGTTCCAACGCCGCGACTCACGCACCGACCTGATACCTAGGCTAGAAGATGTCGGATCGCGTTCGGTTTGAGGAAAACGCCACGCATTGCAAATCTCAAGAGAATGTCTGTAACGCCCTGAAATTCGGGGGTCGAGTATGAACTCAACTCCCGAGTTCCAACGCATCACTTATGCAACATACACAATGATGGTTAAATGTTATCTGAGTTAGAGCAATAAACATGAATGAGATTATACCAAAACAGTAATTCATACTCCAGTTCAATTGTATAAAGGCAACCGGAAGACTGAAATTGTATATATAAGGTATATGAAGAAACAAAATTTCATGAACACCTGAGAATGAACACTAACTGAGTATCCATATACATGTACTATTTCTGAGTCAAAAATCAAAATACAATCTAAACGGTGAGTCCTGAAATCCCCGCGATGCAGTCGGCCTAAGCAAAGTCGTCTGAGTACTGCATAAATGAGAACTCATCCTGTTCCTCGTCAAAATCGGACTCCGGCTCCTGATCCGACGCGCCGTCTATACCTGCGACAGAGTCTGGTTGGTGTTGCAAACACAGTCCCGTAACGTGGGAGTGAGTAGCTAACTCAATGGAACAATAAAGCATAGGTTAACATGTTATCAATTCAATCAAACAGTAATGATAAAGCAGTACAAATCAAACAAGTTTAACTACTCTTATTAAGTGCAAGTAATGAAATGACATGATGATGTATGCCCTTACCAAACCACCCTCATGCAACATCATCTTACGTTCGCGAATGCATAACTCCCTCAGTGCTCCACATCTACTAGGCACATGCGGTGCAATGATGAGCATGATTACCGAGTTGTTATTAGTCAATTTCAAACAGCAGTATTGGGAAACTAAGGTACCTCCCTTGTATCATTCCTAAACATGATCCATTCTAGGGTCGTCAATCCTAATTAATCTCATACGATATTATGGTTTGAGAGGCATAGCGAAGGCATCACAAAGGGCTCGTCACCCGTCAGCGCGGATACAGATCTCACCGTATGCGGCTCAATTGTTGACCGTCAGCTCGAGTACAGGTCTCACCGTACTCGGCTCAATCGCTAGCCGTCAGCTCGAGTACAGGTCTCACCATACTCGGCTCAACTCATACTCTAGTTATTGTGAAAGACTTGTCGCCAATCAAAAACCTTGGAGTATACTCGAAGATACTACAGAGGACTCGTCGCCCGTCAGCACGAGTACAGATCTCACCGTACTCGGCTCTCGCAATAAGTATCGACAGCTCGAATACAGTGTCTCATACTACCATATTCGGCTCACGAGTTTGGGTTGCTCAATGGTCACTACGGGGAGGCACTTGGCCCCAGCATAGGCCGACAGCTCGGCCACGGTGTCCCATACCACCATGTCCAGCTCATGAGTCTTAGCGGATCGAGGTACCATGGTTAACGGGATTGCCAACGGTAAGTTTGGTACCCTAGGTTCAAACAGTAATGACCAAACATGGTGAACACACATTCGACAATCGGGTTACTTGACGAGCCTAACTAGCTCGAGCGCACAACAAGTTGGGCGATATGAAGCACAAAAGCACTCCGTGTGGCCAACCACTATCGCCAACCGAAGTACGACTCGGGTTCGTCAGACACATTCCTTGTGGCGACATGAATCTCAGCCACAATCTCAAGTCTGGTACCGAAGGTCTAGACTATAAACATAGTCCCAAACTCATACAGTTCTCATCAATAGCATGTGGAGTTAAGCATGATAACAAAGTAATACAAACATGCTAGGATGCATATCATAAAGCATGTTATAAAGCGTGATATAAAGCATGTTGTAAAGCATGTAATAGAGCACTATACAGATAGGTATACAAACACATATACATCATATGTGAGTGGTTGAATTAAACAACCACATGGAGGGAATCCTACGTGTCTCTAAGTTAGTAGAGAATTCCATCTCAGCACCGACCTACGGTGCCAACATCTAAGCATTTGCACTCACAAGCATTTATACAAACACTTAGAGTACACCTTTACAACATACATGATGTATGTTAGCAAAATATGTATTAGGGCTATTCCTTCGCCTAGCGAGTATTTTATCCATGTATATCATAATCATACAGCCATTAATCATGACAATTGCATTTCCAAAATTTACACATATACGGTATTTCTAGAATACACAATTTCAACATACATGGTGTTTACAAGCAAACATGTATTACGTTGATTCCTTTCGCCAAACAAGTATTTTATCCATGTGTTGTATAATCATACATTAAGTAAACATGTCAAACACTTCTCCAAAAAAATACGTATACGGTATTTCTACGTATACCTAGAGTATGTGAAATTCCATATTCTACAACGTTAATCGAAACAGAAAACGGAAGGCACTTTGTACATGTGCATTTGCATGCAGATCATGAATCTATCATTATCTGACATTGAAAGTGTTAAAAAATGTAACCTATACACCTAAAGTCCTCACCTTTCACCTTGGAATCTCAACGAATCAGCAAGGTTGGATGAGCCTCCGTATTCGGGAGTTTTCTAGCCTAAAGAGTGAAATCGATTAGCTATTTCACAACCTAAAGCCTATACACTTCAAATCAGATCTAGGGTTAGGGTTTCTCACCTTAAAACGGAGTTGATATCGCCGGAAAAATGTCTGGAAAGGGGCGGTGAAGCCCGTGTGATGATTGAAAGCAGCAGGAGGGAAGTACTCCCACAAATCCCAAGCTTTTCTCTCTTTTCTCTCTCTCTCACTAGGTTTTTATCCCAAATTCGTATGGCTGTGAGAGGGGCTGTTCTAAGGCCCTTTTATAGCCTAAAACCTCTCCAGAATAGACTCAGGTTCAAGGGTTACTGCTATTATAAGCATTTCGGCATTGTTCCTGCTTAAAAGAGGGGTTCCGGTGGCCCTCCTTGAGCCAAACGTCAGACTTAAGCTCACAACTCATGGATCTACGTGGGATTACATTTTCGACTCGATCGGATTCCCAGATCACACGTGGCGAACCATTTTCAGTTCAACGGTCGGTGGGCCACGATCCAAAATTCCAAGTACATGTAAATGTTCCTGAAATTTTTCCTAATCCGAAGGTGTAATCTGGTCTGATTCTGACAGTCTGGTTGCTTAATACTGATCCGCAAGCGAATGGTGCCAGATCACTATTCCAGATATTTATTTTGTAAAGGAAAGAGTGATTTTCATACTCCCTCGCTCCGGACTCAAGCGAATGGCCGTGGGACATCGACTGGACCTGATTTCTGAGGTGGTTGTCAAGCCCAGTGAGGCGGTCCTAGTTCCTTAACTTCGTGTTAATCGGACTTCCGATGTGTGGTCTAGACCTAATACGAAGTTTCAAGTCATTCCCGAGAGTAGCCGGGTAATGAGTTTCATTCTAAACTTTAGGGTAACCTAGAGTCAATGTTTTTGCAAGTTTTAGGTCTTGCAGATCGTATTTAAAGCGATTCCAACGGATTCCATGGCTACTCGAGTTTTGCACTTAGTTAACTTTGTTAAATTTCTAAAGGATTTAATCCTAATTGATTTCTGGTCGAGATGGTACTCGAGCCAACGTACGGAAATTTACGGGTCGTTACAATGTCCCATCAATCACATCAATCCATCAATCAAAGTCAAGTACAAGCAACCCATACCCTGACCTTACCTCTCTCTTACACAAGTACCATAAAGTCAACAAGCACCTTACCCTCATGTCACTCCACCATTACTCCTCTCCCATCACTCCTCTCCCATCATCTCTCTCTCTCATTCTCTCTTATTCTCCCAAGCAAGCCCAAGAGAAGAATCGTCCATGGCTTCCATGGAGAAGCTATGTGTGGCCCACCCTCCTATCACCCAATCCCAACCTCTAGAATCGATCTCAACCATTGAATCTTGTTCCCTTGAAGCTCTACAATGCGTTGGTGGAAGAATGAAGAAGAATATCCTCAGGTAGATGCTTCTTTCTCTCTCTCCTTCTCATTTTTTTTTGTGTGATGTATGGCCCACTTGGATGGACCCCACCTTGATCTATGTTTTATCCAAACCGTCCAAGTCTTGTGGACCCTACCTTATGATGGTGGAAACACACAAGTATCAAATTGATTTAAATCAGGTGGGCCACATTCACGTGGGACCCACCTTGATGAAGTGTGGCCACATCCATGTGGGACCCACCTTGATGAAACACCCAGGCCGTCCATCCAACGTCCAGGGATGCTGGACATGCGTCCAAGTGAAGTATGAACTGACATGGGGTGCATGTACTGACACGGGTACGTACTAACGACCTAATACAAAAATATATATATATTTGGGGGTGGGCTGCTCATGCAGGCCCCACCTTGACGTATGAGCCTAATCCACGCCATCCATCCCATTCTCCTACCTATTTTAGGCGTTGACCCAAAAAAATGACACCAATCCGACCTTCTGGCGGGCCAGAACATAGAGAATAGTACTCTTACCGTTGAAATATCCCCTAATGTTTCTGTCCACCAAAACCCATCAAATATTGGGTTTGATAGGTCCGTCTTGAGCAGTAAAAATCAATGGGTGGGGTGAATTTTGCTGATGTGGGCCCCACCTAGGAGAAACCCCAAGAAAATAATAAATAAATAATGAGGCAGCAGCACATTGACGACGCAGCAGCGTCTGCATGTACGCTGGGCGGGCTGGGACCCACGGCCCCAGCTGTGGACCCCACTGTGATGTATTTGAACATCAACACCGTCTGTTTGGTTGGCCCCCTTCCACATGTAGACCACCCCAAAAATCAGCTGTATGAGGAGCTCAGGTGGCCCACATCACAAGAAACGGTGGTGTTGAACATCTACCATTAAAACTTTTGTGGATTTTAAGAAGTTTTGAATTAATATGAAATTAATTAACTAATTAATTTATTTACTCATTTGGGTCAGTGTGTGTAATTATCAATGGATAGGATGGAAAATCATGGCAGCCTGTGACGCCCCGGTCACTGTTTCATGTGGGCGGGCACACGTGGGCGGGCACACATGTGGGCGGGCCCCCAAGTGCGGCTGGCAGGCTACTGTGTGGCTGGCAGGCTACTGTGCTGGGCGAGCTACTGTTGCAGTTGACTGTAGCGTAACTTGTCCCACATCGGAAGAGTTGTCTGGAGTTGTGGTGGTTATATGTTGGGTTTCTCCCTTAACAGACATGACGCGTTTTAAAGCCGTGAGCTTCGGTAAAGCGGACAATATCATGTGTTGTGGGGGTGGGCCTTACAAATGGTATCAGAGCCGAGGACGGCTCTGCCCTCGGTGGGGGATAATGTGACGCCCCGGTCACTGTTTCATGTGGGCGGGCACACGTGGGCGGGCACACATGTGGGCGGGCCCCCAAGTGCGGCTGGCAGGCTACTGTGTGGCTGGCAGGCTACTGTGCTAGGCGAGCTACTGTTGCAGTTGACTGTAGCGTAACTTGTCCCACATCGGAAGAGTTGTCTGGAGTTGTGGTGGTTATATGTTGGGTTTCTCCCTTAACAGACATGACGCGTTTTAAAGCCGTGAGCTTCGGTAAAGCGGACAATATCATGTGTTGTGGGGGTGGGCCTTACACAGCCCCACGTGGGACCCACCTTCATCATGATGTATACACCCTCCAGATCCATCTGGACGGTGAGTCTGGGCAGTCTGCTGCCAGTGTAGATATTTATATAATATATAATATTATATTATATAATATATAATATTTTAATAACATTACAGTGGTGGACCTCTACGTGTGCCACACCATGCTGTATGGTTACATCTGCACCGTCCAGTTGCTGGACGGTGCAGCAGGCGTGATATCCTACTGCCCATTCATTTGGTGACCGGCCTCACCATGATGCATGTGCTATATTCCATCCAGGCCGTCCGTCTGTTGGGTGTCCAGCACACCTGCATGCTGTGAAAACACAAATATCCGTCGATATAAAATGCTGGTGGGCCCACACGTGTGGACCCTGATGTATTGTGATACCCTCACTGTCCATTTGATGGGCGTGGACTACCGTGATGCATGTTTGTAATCAACACTGTCCGTCCAGACATGGATCTGGACGGTGGGCCATTTTCTATTTAAAACAAAATAATAATATATAAGTGTGTGTATATATATATATAATATATTTGGTGGGCCACACCACGTGGCCTCACCTGGTGTATATATATAAATAGTATATTTGGTGGGCCACACCACATGGCCCCACCTGATGTATATGTATATTATATATAATAGTATATTTGGTGGGCCACACCACGTGACTCCACCTGATGTATATGAATATTATATATATATATATAGTATTATATTTGGTGGGCCACACCACGTGGCCCCACTTGATGTATATGTTTGGACGGTGTTAGACCATAGTTGGACGGTACTGATTCACATGGACAATGTTTGGATAGTGTCGATTATATGGATAATGTTTGGATGGTCCTGATTTACCTGGGCAATGTTTGAGCAGTGCTGATCATCGTTAGTGGGCCATGTGCCCCAAAGAATGATAGTGTACAGTAAGACACCTGCTACACCTGCAACTAGTGAAATGATTTTTGGTGTGGTCCAAGCCCATTTGAGGCCCATTGGTGTGGCCTATCCATAGGGCCCATCATGATGTATTTTTGACCCATTGTGGTGTATTCGTGATCCATTTGGCGAGGCCCACTTGTAATGTATTTGAGGCCCATGTGTAGGGCCCACCTGTGATGTATATTAAGCCCATGTGTAAGGCCCATTGTGCTGTATTTGGAGCCCATGGGTTAAGGCCCATTGTGATGTATAGGGGCCCGTGGGTTGAGGCCCATCATGATATATTTGAGGCCCATGGGACATGGCCCATTGTGATATATTTTCGGCCCATTTAGTAAGGCCCATTGTGATGTATTTAAGGCCCATGGTTGAGGCCCAGTACAATGTATGTATGGCCCGTTAAGTTGTGTAGGAATTCCTTGTATGGGCCACTCCTTGGGAGCATTGTTGGTTAAATGGTCACATTGTTGGGCAATGATGGTTTAATGTCCACATTGTGACCTTCCCTCAGGCTTTGTTAGGCCCATTCTCATCATTCTCTTAGTGGGTTA
Source organism: Magnolia officinalis (assembly GCA_021015155.1). Classification (NCBI taxonomy): domain Eukaryota; kingdom Viridiplantae; phylum Streptophyta; class Magnoliopsida; order Magnoliales; family Magnoliaceae; genus Magnolia; species Magnolia officinalis. The sequence goes on along the minus strand of JAJHSJ010000007.1, from coordinate 65,845,980 downwards.
ACCCAAATAAGTGGGCCCCATTTACCATTAACGGATGGCTCCATGTTACCGGTTTGATATACCCACGGTCGAGGGCCGATCTTTATATTGGGTTGATCGGTTGTTCATCTATGGACCCCGCCCTGTTTATGTGCTGGTTGTCGGTATCGATTGTCGATACCGATCATTGGTTCTGATTGTCGAGGCCGATTCTATTTTGTCGAGGCTGATTCTGTTTGATCGAGGCCGATCCTGATTGTGGTGGCCGATTGCCAATTCCGATTAACTTGACCGATTTGTCGATTCAGATTATTGATCGAGTCCGATAGTCGTGTCTGATTGACGTGGCCAATTGACCGATTACCAATCAAGGCCGATTATCATGACCGATTACTGATCGTGGCTGATTATCGATTGACGTGACTGATTGCCGATTCTGCTTGTCATGGCCAATTGACCGATTACCGATCGAGGCCGATTATCGTGACTGATTACCGATCGTGGCCGAATGCCGATTCTGCTTGTCGTGGCCGATTGACGATTGCCGATCGAGACTGATTATCGATCGTGGACGATTATCAATTGACGTGGCCGATTGTCGATTCTGCTTGTCGTGGCCGATTGACCGATTACCGATCGAGGCCGATTATTGTGACCGATTACCAATCGTGGCCGATTATCGATTGACGTGGCTGATTGCTGACTCTGCTTGTCGTGGCCGATTGACCGATTGCCGATCGAGGCCGATTACCGATCGTGGCCGATTATCGATTGACGTGGCCGATTGTCGATTCTGCTTATCGTGGCCGATTGACCGATTATCGATCGAGGCAGATTGTTGATGTTGGTTATTGATACTGATTATGAGTATGTGATAACATAACATCATGATACACGCCCATACGCATCATCTGCATGTTTGTTATGAGATGTGGTTGATCATTGCATATATTATTGAGTGTGTTGTTATGTGACTCCCTGATAGGCGGAGGTTATTTCACATGAGCGCACGGTATGCATAGGATTGATGCATGTCTGGATTGTATAACTCATGCATCTTGCATTGTGATTTTTATACGCCCTAGCGACATCAGGGTTGTAGCCTCCACAGGCATATCGTGGATGGCCAGAGGGGACACCGAAAATATTTGGTTCTAGCATACGGGCGCCATAAATGTCCCTGGGTGAAAATCCCTAAACCTCCGTGGCCAGGAGACGCCCCAACGTCGAGACCGAGTGGATACATGAGCGCCCGAGTGCCGAATTCCAGGAGGTCGCGTCTCCCACTGTGTCGTGGTCGGTTGGGAGGGGGTGTGGCCGTACCCGCCCGAGCGTAGGGGGCATTGCTAGGCTGAGTCTGACCAGCTCGAGGAATGGGTCCGCTATCGACGTGCTGGATAGGTATTGGCAGACTATTGGCCAGGCGGATAGTGAGGTTTCTTACGCTCACTTGGACTGTACAACTGGGAGAGTAGCAGTGCCATTTGGAGTGTACTAAACCCCGGTGATGGTCCCAGAGAGGAACCATACTGATATGTGGACTTATTAAGTAGGAGTTGCATGCTCATTCATTCATTTATTCACTATCCACTCGGGCTGGTGGTGCACAACTAATTGTTGTGTACCTTCATTATGGCAAGGATTTCGGTTGGGCGTGCGACTAACCTGAGATCAGGAGTTTACCACGTTGAGTCTGACTATCCAAATTTAGGTATGGGACTGGTTTGGATAGAAGTCCCATGTGGTGGACCCCGTAGCCTGCGATACTACGTACTATCATCCCGACTTCACGCTCCAGCATGGTCATTTCATTCTCATCGCATATTGCATTACATCTACAGGCATATAACATTTTAGGTTGCTATGTTTCTATACTTATATGGCCTAGACAGACTTAGTAGGATTTGTATATTGCATTGCATCTTCGGCATCTGATATTTGGCTCTTTATGACTCCTCATTTGCATAGCCGCTCTATATTGTGTATTCTGATATTGATTGACTCATGGAATTGTCCGTATTTCCGCTTATTCTTTTATCGTATGATTTATGATCTTGTCAGTATTTCTGTGTACTCTGATAATTCATGATCTTGTCAGTATTTCTGCTTATTCCGATAATGTATGATTTATGAATTACCTGTAATTTCGGTATTGTATGATGATGACATTATATTGAATACTTGACACTTACCTTGTGCACACACTTACACCACCCTCTAAGCTTTCTATAAGCTTATGCACGATAGATGGGTGCAGGTAATGTTAGGTTGCAGCAGTGTCGAGCTTGGAGCGTACAACAGTCTTCTGGAGCTTGATTTTCGATGTTATGTATTTTCCCTTTCAGCATTGTACTCAACTGATTATATTAGTGGTATGTGATGATGATGTTGCCTTTGTAAATTAGGTAATCTTGTGGTTATGTTTATTTTAAGTTAAATGTACATTGGAAAAAAAAATCCTCCTTGTAGGATCCCAGGATCGGAATCTGACGTATGTGCATTAGGAGCCGAGAATGGGGTATTATGGAGGCTGTCGGCACCGAATTCAGCGATCGTGATTCCTGCGAATCCGATTTCTGGGTTTGGGGCGTGACAGGGGTGACCACAGTGACGGGGTGTCACAATATCCCCCACCGAGGGCAGAGCCGTCCTCGGCTTTGATACCATTTGTAACAGCCCACGCCCACACTGTATGATATTGTCCGCTCTGGGCACAGCCCGCACGGTTTTGTTCTTGGGATCGCCCCAAAAGGCCTCATACAGTATAGGGTGACAACTCTACATATAACCACCACAACTTCAGACGGCACTTCCGATGTGGGACAAAGCTTCACCTTCACTGTGTGCACAGTAGCCTGCCAGCACAGTAGCCTGCCAACCACACAGTAGTCTGCCAGCCATCTTGGGGCCCGCCCATATGTGTGTCCGCCCACATGTGACCACAGTGACGGGGTGTCACACTTGAGTACCCTTTTCACTTCATCAAGAGTCTCAGATTTCTCTCTCATGAAAACTACCCATGTATACCTGGTAAAACCATCTACTATTACCAATATATATTTTTTACCGCCTCGACTCTCCGTTCTAGTCGGTCCAACGAGATCTATGTGGAGGAGTTCAAGGGGTTTAGATGTGGCATTGGAGTTCACTTTCTTGTGAGCACTCCTAGTTTGTTTTTCAATCTGACATTCCCAACAAAATTTGTCCATTTTTGTTAACTTGGGTAGACCTCTTATTACTTTAGTTTTATTCAGTCTATAAAGATTACGGTAGTGTACATGTCATAGGCGTTTATGCCATAGTTTGGTCTCATCGGTTTGGACCATGTAACACGATAACTTAGACGAGCTTGAATCGCTAAATATATAGCAGTTCTCAGATGTTCTGCGACCAGTTAATATCACAGAACCATTCTCATTAGAAATCTCACACCCTTAGCTCGTGAATTTGACGCTATGTTTGTTTTCACAAATTTGAGAAATGATTAAGAGATTATGCATAAGGCCCTCTACAAACAACACATTCTCAAATGGAGGAAGATTAAAGAGTTAAATCGTATCTTGGCCAATAATTCTATAGTTGCTACCATCACCAAATGTGACTGAGCCATCAGTCATATTTTTAAGATTGGTAAACAAATCTTTATCACCTGTCATGTGTCTAAAGCAACCACTATCTAGGTACCACTTTGATTGACTCGAAACCTTGAAAGCGGTGTGGGCAACCAAACAAGCAACCTTAGGAACCCATTTCATTATAGTTTTGGGTTTTAGAGGATAGTTTTTCTATTCTTGTAGTTGTTGTATATTGTACCATTCGAGTTAGATATTAGAAGCTCCTTGAGTAGATCCACAATTTTCTCAGCTAATGGGTTATGATTCTGATTTCTATAATTGATATGGTTGATATTAGGTTTCATAGCCTGAAAAGCTTTAGGATTTTTAAAACTATTTTGGTTCAGACCTTTCCCTTTTGAGTTAGAGGACTCCCCTTTAATAAACTTAGGAGAAGTGAACTTACTTTTAAGAGGTGTATTTTTATCGTAGCCCAGACCAGATCTATCACCAAATTTCCTTGATCCGGTTAGTAATCTTTCTACCTTAGGATCACCCTGGGCATACCTCCAAGTATCCTTTATACTCAAGAGAGAAAAGACTTCTAGTTTCAGTTTTTCATTTTCAGATTTTAAGTTTTCAACTTGGGAAGTTTTGAAATCTAAATCACACTTAGTTTTTTCAAAACAATCTGAAAGGTGTGATTTTACTAAAACTAGATTATCAAAATTTTCTTTTACCTTTAAAAACTTTTCTTTTTGAAGTTTTAGTTTGACAGCTATCTTGCAACTTTCCCTGTATAGGGCATTATAGGCATCTTGTAAATCCTCATCATTTTCATGATCACTTTTCAAATTTTCATCACAAGTTGAATCACAACTATCTAAGTAAGTGACTTTGGCTAGAGTCATTAAGGCTTTAACCTCATTAGCAGACTTGGGTTCAGAATCTTCTGACTCAGAAGAGGCTTCAGAGCAAGACAATTCATCCCATGTAGCCAACATGCCTTTCTTTTTAGATTTGTCCCTCTTTGGACATTTGTTTGCCAGATGCCCGTATTTATGGCAGTTGAAACATTGGTTGTCTTTAATATATTTCCAAGTTTTAGATCTAGTCCTTTTCTTTTCAAAAAGTTTTTGAAAATCTACCCTCTTTTTACTTTTGAAAATTTTATAAAACTTCTTAGCCAATAGTGGCATATCATCTTCAGAGTTTTCAAAATCAGAATTACTATCATTTTCACGAGAAATATTTTTGGATGACTTAAGGGCGATGGACTTACCTTTAGGAGCCTTAAATTTTAACTCGTAGGTTTGTAAAGAACTAACCAGCTCTTCAACCCACATATTATCCGTATCACGAAGTTCTTGAATGGTAGTGACCTTTGAATTGAACCTATCAGGCAATGAGCACAATATCTTTACACAAACTTTTCATTCTGGGATACTATCACCAAGACCCCACATAGAGTTGACTATGTCATTTAACTTAGTATAGAAGTCCATGAAAGTTTCACTTTCATCCATATGTATTTCCTCAAACTGAGTGGTGAGGATTTAAAGTTTAGATTTCTTGACAATAGTCGTACCCTCGTGTGTCATTTCTAGAATGTCCCAGGCTTGCTTTGCAGTATCACAAGATATAATTCTTTTGATTTCATCCAGTGATAGTGCGCAAGTGATTGCATTAAAGCCTTTGCATTGGCACTACTCTCATTTTTCTGAAGTGTGGTCCAAGAAAAATAAGGTGTAACCTTCATAGATTTGGTTTCATCAGTGCCTAAAACTTCAGCGGTAAGAGAGGTCCATCTAGTCACTGTGGCTTGCCATACGCTCTCATCTATGGACCTTAAAAAGATCCTCATTCTAGCTTTCCAATAAGTATAATTGGAGCCACCAAAAGGTGGAGGCCTAGTGATTGATAGGCTATTAGAATTTGACATCTTAAAAGCTCAGGTCAGTTAGCTCAGGAAATGAATCCAAATAAAAAGAGGTCTTAGGCTCTGATACCAATTGAAAAGGCTGAGCTAAACATCCTAAAGGTGGGGTGGGGGGGGGGGGGGTGAATAGGACTATGCCAAATCAAAAAATAAATGCGGAATTGAAATAAAGATAACATAATCAAATAATAAATAAGCACAACTAAATAACAACCTCAAATGTATTATGAAATTGCGATACTGACCACTTTAGTTGAAGTAGGAATATGCCAATGTGTCCTAGAGGGGGTGAATAGGACTTTTTAGTATTTTATGGTAGTTTAAAATCCTATTAATCTTATCCTGAGAAAATATGCATACATTAGGATTTCTTCAAAGTAACTCTAATGGCTTCCAAGCCAAATAGAGGATCAAGTCATAGAACTATTTGAAAGATAAACACAATGCAAATCATAGTTTATGATGGATGTGACTGTGTGTGAGGTGTGATCTCAGATAGTCAAATATGAAAGCATTTAAGGAAATCACACAAGCAATAGAAGAAAATAACAATCTCAAACACAGTTATTTTTATAGTGGTTCGACTAATCGTCTACTTCACTTTCGGCAGATGCACTCAACCCTTGAGTCTACCGGATCTCACTAATGAAGGTTTCACAACAGGTTCACCTCAAACCGTAGGTTTCAAATCAGGTTCACCTCAAACTAGTACAACATACTCTAAGCTGACTCTAACGTGTCTACACAACACAAGTTTATGCTCCCATGAGCAAGGGTCAACACAAAGCACCCGACTTTTAGACCATACAGGCCAAAGATCCACTCAAGGAACCTCACCAGTTTACGCTTCCATGAGCAAGGGTCAACACAAAGCACCCAAATTTTAGACCACACAGGTCAAGGACCTACACAAGGACCTATGAGTTTATGCTCTGCACAAAGCAAGAGTTAACATAAAGCACCCACCACGTACGCTCCGGTCGGAGGCCTCCTATGAGGACTTGAGAGGGGTGAGAAACACCTTAGACCCAATCCTACAGAAGGAATGATCACAAGGGTCCCCTGGACTCTAATGACTTACAGATAAGTAGATGAGCCCCATTTAACACGTTGATAAAGATCTCCTCCTTTGATGATGAAGAATCTTCAGCTCCCTTGAACCACAACTCAGATGATGTACCAATATACGGCGACGGGTTGGGTCAAGGTTATGATGGAATTCTACTCTATTAAATGTTTTCCTATAAAGGAGATAGAGCAATTCGAATCATCTATGCATTCAAGGCATCCCAGCTTTATGATTTGCCATTAAGATGGTAGCTGCCGGATCCTTGAATGCGGAAGTTCATTCCCCAATCCACTCTATTGAATATCAATGATGAGGGTGGATTGGAGGATGAACTCCCATGAGAGAAAAGGCTTAGGGTATATGATATAGGTTTAAACACTTAAAAGAATTCTCTATTTTCTCTACCAACAACCAAGGGCAAGCTCTCATTAAATAGGCAAAAGGTTCTAACAAATATTAAATGGTTATATTTTTTACAGAGTTTGATATCATCGAGCAGGGTTGATATCATCGAGCGTATACTCTCGATAGCATCGATTGGCCACTCGATGATACGAACTCAACTGTTAAACGCTTTTGAAACCTTTTGTTAACTGGTCGAGGAAATCGAACATGCATCGATGTCATCGAATTTCAAACTCCGATTTCATCAATACGGGTTCGATTCCTCGACATTTGAAAATGTGAGAGCGCTTGCCTTTGAAATATTTCAGGTCTAAGATATGATCGAGCAACACTCGATATCATCGAAATTCGAATGTCAATAATATCGATGGCAGTGTCGATTACAGGGAATTTTCCTATAAGCTTGTTGGACAGTTTTTATCCTATTTCGATGACATCGACCTTGTCTCGATATGATCGATATTTGAATATTGATTTTATCAAGTGACCATCGATCCAAGAAAAATAACCTAAAAAACTTGCTGGATAGATTTTTTGTCCCAACCGATATCATCAAAGGTCTATCGATATCATCGAGATTTGAATTCCTAGGATATCGAGGAGCCCTTTGATATATCGAGAATCACTTGATTTGCCTTAGTAGGTTTTTGGACACAACTGACCAGAAGTCGATTTTATCGAGTCGACTCGATGGACTCAAGATTCAAACTTCAATGATATTGAGCAGTCCATCAATTCATCGATAATTCTGTCCAGAGATCTTTGTGGTTGTTGGACATCATAAGTCCTCATTTCGATAATATCGAGTGAGCTTCGAGGACATCGATAACAGGGTTCGATTTCATCAAGTCGAGTATCAATAAATCGACAAAGGTAGAAAACTTAAAGATTTTTCTGTTCTGTTTGAAAAAGTTTTATAACCAAAAATCGTAGGATGTTCTATTCAATTTTAAGGGTTTTAATTACCTGGTGTTTTGGGACATGGGATGTGAGGCTAAGATTTACATGTGACGATTTCAAGCACACATCCAGTTGAGGCAAACGCTTGATCAATCTTCCTATGGGGCTCATTTGTCTTGTTGCTCAACACTCATGTTAATTGACAAACCAAGGCATTTTTAATCTCCCCCTTTATCAATTATGTGACAAAACACCAAAACACCCTAGAACAACTTCTAGACAAACACCCTAAATTGTGTGTACATGAACTTTGCATAATTTTACAACGCTATCTAGTTCACACACACACACATGACCATTTCATTCAGTAGTTGCTCCCCCTCAACAACAATCTCCCCGTCTTCTTGCAGTTGCTCCCTCTAACACCTTTCTGCTCCCCTTATCACCTGTACCATCATTCACAAACCGACCAGATACACACTACACAATTTTCCTTCGGGGGTGTGGAATTTGTTCTCCCCCTTTTTGTCAGTCATTGGCAAAGGGAAATATAACAGTGGATATTGACTGAAGTTGAAGCATATGGGAGAACCAAAAGATTAGTGATTTTAACAGACACTAATAGTATGGATATAAAGATCAACCAGTATAAATCAATTAAGGAATATGCAGGAGGAGGCATTCTCAGTTGATATAAACCAAATAAATGGCAATAAGCATATATGAATTATAACCAGCCATGAAACAAAATATCCAAAATATGTACTGCCCAAGGTTGGCAGTAATGTAACATCCATCCCAAACAAAAAGAAACTAGCCCATCCATGGGCACACAAAAAAGTAGTTTCCTCACTCAGAGGATATGCAAACTTCATAAAAAAATAAAAATAAATAAATAAACTTGTTAAACTTCCTAAGTTAGTCATCCATCACATACACTCATATCATCATAGGGCATTCAAAAAGATGTTCAGGCCCTAAGCATTCCACGGAGAAGCACTATGAAGCTTAGGTGTGCCTAATGCGAAGGTAGGGAATCCAGAATTTGTTCTGTAGTACGTTATATAGCCATCATCATGTGCTTAATTTCTAATAGACAGGCTTCATAGTTGTCAAGTCGTTTCATCATATGAGATTGTCCATCTAGAAGATGTTGTGCAATATCTTGTTCTATGAAAGCCTTAATGATATTGATGGAGTCGGGGCTGTGCACAGGATTTCCCTTCCTAGAAGTTTGGGTGGTTCGACTTCCACGAAACATGTTCTCAATGATATTCAATTTGCAAATGTCTTCGTAGTTGAACCAGGCACAAGGGTGTGAGGAATCATTTGTAGGAGGCAACCCAATCTGTCGGGATAGCTTGGACATCAGACACGGGAACAGAAAGGTAGTGATGTATTCCTCTGTAGTCACTCGAATTAACTGTTGTAGAAGAAGAGTGGGTAGACACACTTGAATACCTTGATGTACATCATACAGGATATTGAGAATGTATGGAGAAAGCTTATTGCCAGAAACTTCACAGGGATAGACATTTGTACTGAAGATGATATGAAGTATTTTGTAGACAGGATTTAGGTGCTTATCATGAAGAACATTCTTTGCATTTCTGGGTATGGTAGCACCGTTACATAAAGCTCGAGTAACTTCTCCCCATACACCAAGACCGTTCATATTCCGTTCCGTTACAGGTATCCCAGTGACTTCTACACCAATCAGATGAATTATCAGTTCGGGAGTGATGTGCTCAGTCCTATTTATGACAGCAACTGAGATGAGTGAAGGATTGTTCTCAATGTTGTAGATTAAGTTCAAAAACTGATGTACATGATCATTCTGAAATTCCACTCCAAAATGCACGATATTGTCCCATCCAATCATTTCCAGGAGGTTGATGATCCCAAAGGGTTCAACGCACTTGTTGTGAACAGCTCGTTCTACCGCGATTTCTAAGTCTAACAATGAAGATGAGACAGTTGTATTTTTCTTACCTTTCTTGCGCCCAGTTGAGTCACTTTGTAGGAGAACCAGACCCTTGTCTTTAGACATTGCTGCTTTGAATGAAAGGAGACTTGGATTCTAGATATAAACAACTAGCTAAAAAAAAGCTCTGGAAGATGAAACGCCAAAATGAGATGAAGAGGGAAGACAAGTGAAATTCTTTTTCCGCTCACCCGACTTTTATTGAGCGGTAAATTGTGATATCATCGAACATGGTTTCGACGATATCGATATATCTCAATCGATGTTTATCAATGATGAGTTCGAGGGTAGACCAATCAACCCAATGTTTCAGATTCTCGAGAGGTGGTCGATGGGATCGATTATTTTCCAATGATATCGACGATTAGTTTGATTCACCGGTTCACTTATCGAGAGGAGGGATGAGACAAGTTGTCACTAGTTTTCAATAATCCTTCATGTATATCTCTAAATATCTTCAGTATACACACCAAAATTTGTACAAAAGTTGTACCATCCAAAATTATAAACATCAGAATGTTTATATAAAAAATTTGAGGTATAGAAACCTCAGATATATCATGAGAACCATCAAAATTGCATCATTTCAACAGCCATCCAGATCTGGATGCATGACTTGAATATGCTTTTCAATTGTTGCTAAGCATATGGATTAACCTTTCCAATGTCATTGATGGTGTAACAGTGATCACTAGTGTGAAGACCTTCCACAATTGATTTTCCTGATAGATCTAGAATCTTACACATCTGTCTATCAAAGATAACCACATGCTTATTGTCATATATTTGAGAGATGCTTATAAGATTATGAGTCAATCCTTTTATACAAAAAGCATTCTCATTTTTGAGCAGTTTCATTCCTTTTATGGTTCCACATCCTATTACCTTAGTAGTGCTTCCAACTCCACAGGTGACTATCCCATCATCAAGATTTAAATAATTAGTGAGGAGAGATTTGTCACCTATGACAAGTCTAGAGCTCCCACTATCCAGGTACCACTTAGCATCTTTGCCTGTTATATGATTTTAGTGAGTAATAAGGCAATTTTTCTTCTCTTTCACTACCCATTTTGTGACAGGATTTCTTACTATGGTAGTTTTGCTTCATTAATCAAGTTGGGTAAATGAATCATGTTTCTTTGTTTCACCAATTCATTAGTTTTTTTATTTAATTCAGCCACTTGATTTAATACCTCCTTCATTCTAGGTGGCGATGGATGAGTATTACCTCTATCCATATTCCTAGGTGGACTCCTGACATCTTGTATTGTTTTTCTGGTTGTTCTGAATTTACCAGTATGATTTTGACCAGAATTGAGTTAAGTCCTCCTAGGAGACATGCATTCAAATTTATAATGGCCAGAATCTCCATATGAATGATAGACAAGAGTTGTTTTTGTTTTACTTCCAGATGCAGCTGATTTTTCAAACATTGGTGTTGCGTATCCAAATTTTGATTTGTACTTGTCATATCCTGAACTACTTTTGTCTTTTCCAAGTCTTCCCACCCCTAAGAGTTTTTCTAATTTTTCACTACTCTGGGAGAATATGTAACTTAGTTCAACTGACTTACTAGATTGTTCTGCATCAAACCTAAGTGTGTGATTTTCATTCTCTAGATGCTCAATTTCTTCTTCCTTCTCTGTTTCCTCATCATCAGATGGAAATGATTCAGTGGCTTGAGGTTCTTCAACGTTCTCAGTTTCGATGGGAATGATGGAGGCTATAGAGACCATAAGAATTTTCAGGGATTTTCGGTCTCCATCACTCTTTGAGTCACTACATTCAGAATTTGACTCTTCAGTATCATCCCATGTGTCTGCCATTGCCTTTCCTTTACTTTTCTTATTTAGGCATTCAGTGGACAGGTGTCCAAACTTTCGACAGGTATAACATTGTGGTTCCTTGGTCTTTTTACCAGATTTACCTATAAAATGTTTGTTGTCCAGCAGTCTTCCTTTAAATGGTCGGCCACGACTTTTATGAAAGAACTTTCTGAACCGTTGAGCCAACAAAGTCATTGTATCAACAAGAAAACAAATGCGTTCTATTTGAGAGATTATCTTACTTGAGTATAACAAAGAGAATGAACATGGATCAATCATCATATTATTATTGTTGAATTCCTTTACATCTCTTTAATATCCCTTGATTCTAAGATAGGTCAAAATAACAAGTTATAATTAGCAAGTTTTATATGTCCAATCTTAAATCCAGCAACATCTCGACGCTATTTTAGCCATTTCCTAATACTTAGGAGGAATTGCTGAATTGATCAGCCGATCTTCAATAAGATAGAAATTTCGGCAGCATTCCGGCGCTATTTCGATCATCTCCCAATACTTAGGAGGAATTTCTTCTTTCTAAAGAAGAACTTGTGGAGATGAAGGCTGGACTTGAACGCTTCCTGTAATTCCCACAGTATGCTTGGCTGAATCATGAGCTTGTTGTGTGACCCGCACAACCGATATGCCAGTTGCGCGATCCGGGCAACTCATAAATGTGTTGCGCGATCTGCGCAATCGACCTTTCTCTCTGCTCTCTACCTTCAATCACTCTGCTTTGTTCTCTGAAATCTTCGATCCCCAAACGAGAGGGAGAATAGGGTATTTATAGGTTCTCCACACATGGCAATCCTCAATTCTCGTGCCAATAGACCTACTCTTGCATTAGACAAGGCCATTTACCACAACGCTTTTTCCTTTTATTGATTGCGCGAACCACATAACGGTGTTCACTGGTTGCGCGACCTGCGCAACGGAACTTTCTGGTACTGCGACCTGCGCAATGGAATTTTTTCAGTCCTGCGCAACGGACCTCCTTAGTTGCGCGACCCGCATAACGATGTTTTCTGGTTGTGTGACCCGCGCAACTGACCAAACAGTTCCTCTATTCATCCCTTTCATTCCATGTCCAGTTTTCAATCTTGAATTTCTTCTCCTCTTCATGATTTTTATGCTCCGACAGATGCCCCCTTGATCCATTTTTTGTTCTCTTGAACTTAAGAATCAGGATCAATCCCTTTTTTCTATCAAAATTTTGCTACTCTTAAGGTCGTTGCGCGACCCGCCCAATGCAAACCCGAGTTCGGTACTCGACCCCAAACTCCTATAAATAGTCCATTACTTCTCATTTACTCATTCCTTCATTCAGCAGCGAAGCTCGGTTTCCATACCTTCTTCTCGCCTAACCAACAATTGTTGTGCGACCCGCGCAACGAATTTTTGTTCGCGCAAGGTCTTGAACCATTGCTCTGCCCGCGTAACTTGGAACCCGTTGCGCGATCCGCGCAACGAATTTTCGTTCACGCAAGTGCTTAGACTGTTGCGCTACCCGGGCAACGCTCTGTCTGTTGCGCGACCCCCACAACTGCTTCTTCAGTAAATCTATCGAACTAGTTTTCTTCATTTTTTTGACATGGCTCGAACCAAAGAACCTTCATTGCTATAGATCCTCCTTCTGATCAACCCTCCCACCGAGGGCTACCAAATACCAAAGCTTGTCAAACAGTAATCGCTCAGTCAGTGGAATCACCATCATCTCCGGCTCAACCCCTACGTAAACGATTTAAAACGACCGCTAGATGCCCTGCCTATATAAAGGAACCAGTACTCCCTACATTCGACTTCTCCCAACGCATTGAGATGCTATCATCTCCCATCCACAGGGCTATCGCCATGGGCGATCTGAAAATGCCTCCAAGGCACGTTCGCGAATACAACTGGGATGAATGGTTGAAGACAATGGTGCATTATCAAACGATTAGTCAAAAGCCGCCTGCTAAAGAAGATACCCCTCCTCCTTCCAGACTCAAGAAGCATCGTCAAAATAAAGCCCAAGAGTTTCAAGAGAAGATTAAATAACACAATAGGAAGAAACTCCACAACTCTTGGGAATCTGTCCGTGCTGTTCAAGGTACCATTCAATTTGAAACCCTTACAAACAGGGCGTCATCACGATTCCCATCAATATTCACGCCATCACTCCATGCTGGTCATCGAACCCAGGGATCACTTAACCATAGAAAGACTGGCTTATACAGAGTCCTGGTCATTTAAGGAACCAAGACTATTAAAAGGCATCCTATAACGACTCAAAAAATTCCGTACGATGGCCCGAGTATCACCTAGACCAGAATTCACTTAGGATTAAATCCTTTAAAAATTTGATAAAGTTAACTAAGTGCTAAACTAGATTAGCCATGAAATCTATTTGAATCGTTTTAAATACGATCTGCAAGACCCAAAACTTGTAGATTCATTAACGCTATGTTACCCTAAAATCTAGGATCAAACTCATTACCTGACTGCTCTCGGGAGCACATTGAAACTCCGTATCAGATTTGGACAGCACATCGGGAGTCCGAATAATGCGAAGTTAAAGACTTAGGACCGCCTCACTGTGTTTGACAACCATCTCAGAAATCAAATCCAGACAGTGTCCCACGACTATTCGCTTGAGTCCGGATCGAGGAGTGTGGAATGCTTGGTTTTCTTCACAAATAAATATCTCAAATAGTAATCTAGCACGTGTTGCTTACGGACAATTTGTAAGCAACCAGACCGTCAGAATCTGACCCAAATACACCCTCGGATCAGGAAAAATTTCATAAACATATCCATGTACTTGGAATTTCAGATCGAGATCCGCTGACCGTTGAACTGAAACTGGTCCGCCACGCGCGATCTGGGAATCCGACTGAAATGAAAACTTAACTCCACCTAGATCCAAGGTTGGTGAGCTTAAGTCCGACCTTTGGCTCAAGGAGGCCCACCAGAAGTGCTCCGTTGAGCTGGAAAAGGCTCACTTTGGTTATAACCTAAGTATACCTTGTCCATAAGTCTATTTTAGTGTGTTTTTAAGCTATATAAGAACCTTAGAACCCTCTCTCTCACAGCCATACGAATTTGAAAGAAACCTTAAGAGAGAAGAGAGAAAAGAGAGAGAAAGTGTGAGAGAAGTGGGAGAAACTCCCTACTACTATCCCCTGTCGTTCTACAAGCTTAACCATGCAAGTCTAGTCGCTTTCCCGACGATTCCGACTTCGTTTCTAGGTAAGAAACCCTAACCCTAATCTGTTTTGGGGTTGTGAAGGTTGTAGGTTATGAAATAGCTAACCTATTTCATTCTATAGGCTACCAAACTGCCGAATACGGAAGCTTAGCAAACCTATCTGTTTCGTTACGATTCTACGACTAAAGGTGAGGACTTTAGGTGTATAGGTTACGGTTTTCAACGCTTTCAATGTCAGATAATGATAGATTCATGATCTGCATACAATTGCACATGTACAAAGTGCTGTCTGTTTTCCATTTCGATTAAAGATGAAGAATATGGAATTTTACATACTCTAGGTATTTGTAGAAAGTACCGTATACGTATAAATTTTGGAAATGTGTTTGACATGATTATTTGTTGTATGAATATATATATATGGATAAAATACTTATTTGGTGAAAGGACTCGCCCTAATACATGTTTTGCTAATATACACTATGTATGTTGAAATAGTGTATTCTAGAAAGTATTGTATACGTATAAATTTTAGAAATGTGTTTGTCATGATTATTTGCTGTATGAACATATTATATATGCGTAAAATACTTGTTTGGCAAAAGGACTCGCCCTAATACATGTTTTTCCAATGTACACTATGTATGTTGAAGTAATGTATTCTAAGTGTTTATGAAAATGCTTGTGAGAGTAAGTGTTTGGATGATGGTGTCTTAGGTAGGTGTTGAGATGGGATTCTCAACTACCTTAGAGACGTATACGATTTCCTCCATGTTGATTGTTTAATTTAACCGCTTACTTACAAAAAATATATGTTTGTATTTCCTGTTTATATGTTGCTTTATAACATGCTTTATGATATGCTTGTTAACATGCTTGAATTACTTTGTTAAATATGTTTTACTCTACATGTTCTAAATAAGGATTGATTAAGTTTGGGACTATGTTTATAGTCCAGACAATCGGTACCAGACTTGAGATCGTGGTTGAGATTCATTTCGCCACGTAAGATGTGTTTGACGAACCCGAGTCATACTTCAGTTGGCGATAGTGGTTAGGCCACGCAAAGTGCTTATGCACTTCACGCACGAGCTAGTTAGGCTCGTCAAGTAACCCGATATGTCTAATGTATGTTCACCATGTTTGGACGCTACTGCTTGAACCTAGGGTACCAAACTTACCAGTGAAATCCCGTTAACCATGGTACTTCGATCCGCTAAGACTCATGAGCCGGGCATGGTGGTATGGGACACCGTGGTCGAGCTGTCGGCCTATGCTGGGGCCACGTGCCTCCCCGTAGTGACCAGTGAGCAAACAGACTCGTGAGCCGAATACGGTGGTATGGGACACTGTATTCAAGCTGTCGGCCTACACTGATTGGTGACAAACCCTTTGTAGTGACCTCGAGCATACTCTGAATTTGCGGTGAGGCGACGAGTTTTGTTGCAGTGTATAGAGTATGAACTAGGCCTGTATCAATTTAGTGATGAACCGTTAAAAAGGTGATGGGGGAGTGGTGTAACGAATGCGTGTAACAGCCCTGGCAGACTTTACAGCGACCTAGAAATACACCATCGTATGAGATTAACTAGGACTGACGACCCTAGAATGGATCATGTTTGGGAATGATACGAGGGAGGTACCTTAGTTTCCCAATCCTGCTGTTTGAAATGGACTAATAATAACTCGGTAATCATGCTCATCATCGCATTGCATGTGCTTGGAAGATGTGGAGCACTAAGGAATGTAAACATGCCGCGAACGTAAGATGGTGTCGCATGAGGGAGTGTGTGGTGAGGACATGCATCTGACTGCATTCATACTTGCATTAATAAGAGTAGTTAGGAGTGTTTGATTTTACTGCTTTATCATTACTGCTTGACTGAATTGATAACATGTTAACCTATGCTTTATTGTTCCACTGAGTTAGCTACTCACTCTCATGTTACGGGACGGTGTTGTACACACGAACCAGACTCTATCTTAGGTACAGATGAGATGACGACTCAGGAGGCTGAGCCGGACTATGACGAGGACCAGGACGAGTTCTCATTTATGCAGTATTCCGGTGGCTTTGACTAGACTGTCTGGATCGACGGGACTTAGAGGGCTCACTTCCTTAGTTGTACTTTTGACAATTTGTTCATAAAACAGATATATGTATATGGTGACTCAGATGGGTCATACTCTGGAGATTGAGATGGTTTTGTTTCTTTTACATACATATATATACAGTTTCAGTCTTCCGCTTGCCTTTATACAATTGATCTGGAGTATGAATTACTATTTTGGTATAATCTCACTCATGTTTATTGCACTAACACAGAAAACATTTAATCATCATTATCTATGTTGCATAAGTGATGTTTTGGAACTCGAGAGTTGAGTATCTACTCAACCCTCGAATTTCAGGGCATTACACATCTTACAGCCGCTGAGACCGAGACAGCAAATAGGCGACATTCATCCCATGATTTTCCTTGTCCCCTCTTACGACGTTCATAGTCTATACCCAACTTGTTTTTATGAAACACTCAGGCAATGTTTTAGCCATCGTCGCTTCATCTGGAGCCCAGAAGAATTCAGACTGAGAGATCTCCTCACTCCCTGCAATTATTATTTTGAATGGGCTGCTGCAGTTTTGGCAAAACATGCTGAGAGGCTGTTGAAGATTGACATCATCCACGCAATTGAAGTGATGTTGCATCACTTCTGTAAAGAACCTCCTATTTTAAAGGCATTCCTTAACTATTAGTGTTCCTCCACTAATTCTTTCCATCTTCATGAAGGCAAAATGAGCGTCACACTTTGGGATATTCACAGGATTACTGGTTTGCTAATAACCGGACAATTCTTTGATGAATTCGTTCCTACCAACGAGGATTTTGCTTTCATCTCTTCTCCTAATCGTATCCCTTTCATTTCAGAGTCGACCATTGAACTTTTCAAAGAAATGTCGAAATTCCCAAACATCCAAAAAATTCCTCCTATGCAATGGCTGGCCCACTTCAGCAGAGCTTTCAAGTAATTTTCCTCTCCTCTGTCTTCTATCACAGCTGAATATGTATATAATCTTGACTTCATTTACTTATCTCTCTCTTTTCTTTCCTTCTAGATTCAATGGCAACCGTTCACGAGAGCTTGAACGTCTTCGAAAAGGTATAAAAGGTCGTGCCGAGTATTCTATCTATAAGGAGCTCGCAACATTCATCGCATATTGGCTAAGCATAGTGGTCTTCTCAAGTTCTAAATCAATGGATGTCATTCGTCCTTCATTATTTGTAGTAGCGGGCGCCATGGCTGAGGGACTCAAATTTTCTCTTGCTCCTCCTGTTCTTTGGTCGATTTATAGAGGCTTTGGAGAGATTGCATGTCATGTAAAAAGCCCTTCTGTCGGTTCTGCTTCAACTTACATGCCATGGCATTATTTTCTTGGTTGGCTTGGTGTATATTTCCCTTGGACTTACGACGTACCAGAAAAAGCTTACGTCCATCCCTCCCAGGTTCCCCTTTATTTTTTGCAAAAGAGATCCATGGCAAAGAGATCTTATGATTGGGCCAAGGATGTTATTTCCTCTGACGCCAAGATAAACTACTTCCACTTCGGTCTACCTCGCTATATTGTAGATACGGAGAAGGCAGACATGAAATCACTCTCTTCAGCAGAAAAGGGATTTTTTATATCGATTAGATCATGCAGTCTCCCGCTGAGACAAGGAACTGAGTTCTGGCGAGAACCATATTATCCTAGTCATTTCGCTCGTCAATTCGGCTTCGATCAAGCAGTGCCAGAAGACTGTGGGCTAGTCACTCGAAGAATGCGAAGCTACGGTACTGGCCCATTTAATTGGGCCATGATTTGGAAGCAATTATTAGGTCGGGCTAATTCTTCCTTTATCATCCTAGGCTGTGATCGTACCCCGAGGGCATCATACAATCATATGAGATGGTGGGTACACCAATCTTACTTAGTCAGAAAGAGTTTACCAGTAAGTAGGCCAGTATGGCTTCCACCTCCCAGGCTCAAGGGTCGTGTCATCGAAGCGGGAGTTGGTTTCATTGCAGAAACCAGTCAAGCCCCCTCTGCTTGTCATCATTGTGTCATTATCTTTGTGGACGAACCCATTCGTGAGGTAAAACCTGATAATACGCTCGAAGGATAGACAACATATGGTGATACTTGCGAATTTGAACAAATTCCTCTCCGTCGTCCACAAAGAGAGGAAGTTGCAGAAGAGGCTTTCCCTCAGCCAGAAAATATTATCAATTCCCAAGATCAGCTTTCTTCTTCTACTCATCTTTAACAACAGCCGATTTCCTCTCCTATATTTAGGACTACACTTCCTCAACAACAGCCAACTTCTTCTCCGATGACAAGGTCCCGAACACGTGCTCAAGCTTCTCCATAGGGAAAGACTGCTGCTACCGCTTCTCCAGTTTCGGCTACTGCAGATATTCAACCGAAAGGCTCTCAATCTCTTCCTTCTAAAGGAAAGCAGGTTGTTGTCGAGGAGTCAAGCACAGAAGACACTGTTGGAGAAGATTCAACTTCTTCGTCTGGACATACTTCCTCCGAGGAAAGCGATATAGGAGGAGAGGGTCAGGAGAATGGCTATGAGGAAGGAGAAGAAGATATCAGCGGCGAAGATGATATAATTGCGGAAGATATCCCCACTACTGAGGGATATATTCTTTCAACTTCTGAGACCGTTCCTGCAAAGACTTCTTCTATGGCAAGGGAAGAAGAACCACTAGACTATGGGGAATATGGATATTCACCATGTAAGGAAGTCTTGATACTGTTATTTACTTTTGCCTTTCTTTATTTCTTGTCTTACGCATTTTATTTCAGGTGATCGTGTTACAAATATGGAGGCAAATAGTGCTTCTCCGAATTTGCCCCCCGTTTCACCAACAGCTTCACCAATATCCTCAATGCCTCCGCGAGTAGTGGCACGCAGGATTGCTTTTCCAGAGGGGTCAACTGATTTACCCACTCCTACCATTGTGCTTCAAGTGCTGGATGCGAAACAGTTTTTCCGGTGGAGTCAACTGTTCTACCCATCTCTACCACCGTTACTTCGAGTACTGAAGCTAGGGCTTCATCTTTCACTAAGATGGTAGTACCTAATCCTTCCCTTGCTGGAGAGACGCAACTGCCTGCTGTTCCAATACCAGCGAAAGGTATTTCCTTTTCCTTGTCTACACTTTCTTAGATTACCTGCACATAAAACTTCTACCATAACTTTATATTTCTTAATAGGAAATTTACCTCAAAGCGGTGTAGCAAGTTCCGGCTCTATTGGCACTTCACTGAACGTGCCATCACTCGAGAAGATTTCTGGGTACAAATTGGCATTGATCAGAAACTCCATATTGGCGATTGTTGAGATATTCAAGTATCCTGATCAATGGTCTGATCTGATTATTGCTTCAGATGTCCTGGATAGTGTCGTACGAATGGGCAAAGTTGATACTTCCTCTGTACGCGATGCTTTTCTCAGGTTTCATCATTCAAGCTCTGTTATTAGCTGAAGTCGTGATTGCTCCACCTGAACTCTTAGAATACAAGAAGCAGCTTGCATGTTCTAAAGAGAAAATTTCTCGGCTTGCTCCGATTGTGTCTCGCCATGATCCAGAACACTTATCTTTGCGCCAGCAATTGAAGACATTTGCTGATAATAAGACAGCTATCCAAGATCACATTTCTCTCCTGAAGCAAGAAATAGCTCAACTAGAGAAGCAAAGTTCAGAGGAGGATCTGAACATTGAGCGAGTACAAGAACAAATAGATTGTAGCCTTCATTCTGTGGACTCTGAAAGATCCGAACTAATTAAGAATGAAGAACTAATTGCCTCTTTGGAGGAAAAGTAAGCTGGCATCCCTAATCCTGCGAGAATGATTTCGACTGCCAAGCTAGAATATGCGACTACCTAAGTTAATTTTCAAGAAAGTTTGCAGCAGTATTTAGCAGTACTAGGCATTGTAGGGGAATTCTGAAATGTATAACTTCAATACATTGTATTTTGCTACTATAAATAATCATTTTGATTACTGCTTTATTTACGCCTTTTTGTGCCATCCTTTTATGCTTTGTTAGTAAAGGATTTCCTAAATGATCCTTATCTTAATTAGCGGTACTAAATTTCAATTTAGTTAGTCACACACAGTTTAAGCTCTTGAGTAGTGGAGCATACACAGTTTCTTAGACTCTTGCGTAATGGAGTCGAGTGGTCTTACGTGACGGTCTCTAAAACTCTTAGGACTTCGCTGGACTTCTCACTGCCTGGGGAGTTCACAAACCGCGGTCCATCAGAGGGGCCCAGTGAAGCTACCGGGGCCGTGAACTCGGTTGAAATTACGCACAGGGTTGGCCATGGTAACTCACTAGAGTTCACAGAGCTTACAAGACGACCTTTAGGGTACCAAATCTCGGGCTGCCAGTCCGTCAATGAGTAGGTTTAAGCTCTTCCTCATGAGTTAGTACTAAAATCGAGCCAAAGATCTAGGGGGTCTTACGCATGGTTGGCCTATCTATGGACATGGTCAAAGAGCTTACACTGCGGCCCACTTTTTCTTCATCTACAAGGTCGAGCCCATTCACGGGAGGGTATTTTCCTCCGTTCCCCGTGATGCTGTCGGAAAGCTATACAGATGACATTGGTCTTACGCGTGACTGGCCATTTGAGAACTTTTAGCCTTTCAGGCTTTTTAGTCACTGGCTTCATCAGCTGCCCGCATAGGTATGCGTATGATGGCCTTCACGGGCTTTTTAGGGCCACTGGCTTCTCACCACTGCCCGAATGACGAAAATGATAGGTCCTTTTTAAGGCTTGGCCTTTTAGGGTTTGACTAGACCGCCTTAAAATGCCTCAAGAGACAATAATAGGTGTGATCATTGTTGTTGTGAGAATGATAGACATCTCTGACTGAGATTGATGCGTCACTGCTTCTGCTAATGTCTTCAAGAATATCCATTTGTATTGTTTATAATATATCAGCTTAGTGACGATATCAATTTTGATTGAGTTTTGTAGTTCATTTGATCAGAGCTCTCTTAGTCTGACGATGTTCATTTCTTTTCACGACGCTTGTCGAGACATAATCTTGATATGCCTGCGAATTTCTTCTTTATTTATTCATTTATCAATACATTGTCATGGTCCTACCCATTCTTGCTCCCTTTTGATATAGAATCATTATGCTGATAATATTCTTGATCAAAATCAATAATGTCTTCAGGGATGATATCTCTTTATAAAGCGTGCATTGACCGGTATACTTATACCTTGCGGTCTTGATTCACCACTCTATATGCGCCATTGGAGTATACCTCTTTAATTATATAAGGTCCATCCCATTTAGGCTTGAATTTGCCCCCTATTCGCCGGGTGACCACTATGGGTCTTTTCAGCATCAGCACCATCTCCCCACCTTATTTTGCATTTTCATCCTCTGTTATAAACTGATGTACTGCTACTCTGAGTGACGCTACTTGCATTTCAACTGGGATCACTGCTTCTACACCATAAACCAATGAATACGGTGTTGCTTTCATCGTTGTCCGGTGAGTGGTTTTGTATGCCCATAATACTTCTTCTAATCTTTCATCCCAATCATGCCTGTTCCCTGTCACTATTTTCTTCAGTATCTTGACTATCGTTTTATTAAACGCCTTTGTTAATCCATTGGTCGGTGGATAGTAAGGCGTTGAAAATGAATGACGAATATTGAATTTCTGACATAGCTTTTCCATGCCTCTGTTTTTAAAGGGCGTACCATTATCCATAAAATTTTCTTCAAAATACCATGATGGTATATTATCGCGTGCCGGATGAAATTCACCACGTCCTTTTCTTTGACATTGTGTAAAGCAACTGCCTCTGTCCACTTGAAAAAATAGTCTGTTGCTGCCAAGATATACTATTTTCCTTTAGACGAAGGCGGATTTATAGGACCAATGACGTTAAGTCCCCAGACTGAGAAGGGCCAAGAGGTAACTGACTAATGTAAGTCTTCTGGGGGAACGTGTATAACATCTCCAGGAATCTGACATTCATGACACTACTTCGCATAATTTATCGCATCTTTAAACATAGAAGGCCAATAATATCCCATTCGATGTATTCGATGGAATAGGTTTCATCTCGCCTGATGCGCCCCACATTCCCCAGAGTGTGCTTCTCATAACATTTGATTTGCTTCTTGTTCATCTAAACATCGTAGCAGTATTCCATTATAAGATCTTCTATACAATACTTCGCTCCATATGATGAATTTGCTTGACTGTTGCTTAACTTGTTGTTTCTACACTGGCTCTTCTGGTAGGATGTCGTATTTGAGATAATCAATGAAAAGCTGACGCCAATCATTTGTCGTTATCTCTAAGCACGATACAGGAAGGATTTCGACGATTTCTTCAATGACCTCCGAGGATGGCAAAAATCTTCTCTCTTCTATAGTTATCTAGAGGGGGCTTCTATTTGGGCAGGACAGAGCTGCTGCCAAGCTGGCCAAAGCGTCTACTCTTGCATTCTCAGACCGTGGTATATGCTTGACTTCTACATGACAGAATTATTCTAGTAATTGTTGTGCTTTCCGACAGTATGGTAAAAGTTCTTGCTTTCTCACCTCAAATTCAGTCGTCAATTGATTTATAATCAATTTAGAATCCCAAAAAATATGCAGCGCTCTTACCTTCATTTCTTGAGCCATTTCCATTCCAATAATGAGGGAATAATGAGGGCCCT
The DNA here is from genome assembly GCA_021015155.1 of Magnolia officinalis. Lineage (NCBI taxonomy): Eukaryota > Viridiplantae > Streptophyta > Magnoliopsida > Magnoliales > Magnoliaceae > Magnolia > Magnolia officinalis. The sequence goes on along the minus strand of JAJHSJ010000007.1, from coordinate 65,822,386 downwards.
GTACTTAGCTTCATTATTCGTGCATGTGGCACTCAACGTGAAGGAGTACGGTAGCAAGTCACCTTAAGGAGTGATAAATATTATTCCTGCCCCCGTTCCTGATGCTCGAGCAGCGCCATCAAAATACATCTGCCACGGGTTTTGTGTCTCAGTCAACATGACTTGTTCATCCGAAAAGTCATCACTAACAACTTCGCATTCTGTTACGGGATGTGCTGCAAGAAAGTATGTCACTGCTTGTCCTTTTACTGCTTTTGCTGGCTCGTATATAATGTCATATTCTGAAAGCAACAGCATCCATTTGGCTAATCTTCCAGACAACATTGGCCTTGTCATCAAAAACTTTATAGGATCTACCCTTGAGATCAAAGTTATGCTGTGAGAGAGACAATAATGTCTTAATTTCTGTACCGCAAATATCAATGCCAGACACTCTTTCTCGATTGGGGAATAGTTGCATTCTGCACCCATCAGAGTTCGGCTTAAATAATAAAGAGCAGTTTCTTTTCCTGTCTCATTCACCTGAGCTAATAAGGCTCCTAAAGAACCCTTTACCGCAGAGATATATAAAATTAATGGCTTCCCTTTTATTGGAGCTGATAATACTGGCGGCTGTTTTAGCAAATCTTTGATTGAGTCGAATGCATTCTGGCAAGCTTAGTCCCATACAAATTCTGTGTCTTTCTTCATCAAATGGGAAAATGGCTAACATCCTCCTGCTAAATTTGAAATGAAGCGGCAGATGTATGCCAACTTTCCTTGCAAACTTTTCAATTCTTTGAGTGTTTTTGGTGGCTGCATATTTTGAATAGCTCGGACTTTCCCTGGATCAATTTCAATGCCTCTATGCCGGATAACAAAACCAAGAAATTTACCTAAGGATACTCCAAATGCGTATTTGGCTGGATTCATCTTCAGTTGTTTCTTTCTAAGTCGGCGGAAAACTAAAGCCAAATGTTCATGGTGTTGCTGATGATTCCCTGATCTGACCACCAAGTCATCGACATAACATTCAACATGCTTGTGCATCATGTCTTGGAAGATATTCTTCATCGCCCTCTGATATGTCGCCCCAGCATTTTTTAGACCAAACGGCATAACCTTATAGCAATAAATTCCCAACGACGTCCTGAACACCGTTGCTTCTTCATCTTCAGGTGTCATCTTAATCTGATTATACCCTGCATAGCCGTCCATAAATGACATAATAGCATACTGAGTTGTACTGTCAATTAGTAATTTAGTTATTGGGAGAGAAAAATCATCTTTCGGACAGGCTTCATTTAGATCTCTGAAGTCAACGCACACCCTGACTTGTCCATTTTTCTTTTTCACAGGGACAATATTTGATATCTACTTGGGATATTTGACCTCCCTGATAAATCCCACCTTTATTAACTTATTCACTTATTCTTCTATCAGAGGAACCAAGTCCGGATGGAATCATCTTTGCGCCTGCTTGACTAGTCTTTTCTCTTTAGATATATTCAATCGGTGCATCGCTACGGAAGGTTCCAAGCCCGACATCTCTGCGTACGTCCAAGCAAAAACATTTTTATTCTCTTTGAGAAGCCGAACATATTCTTTAGACTCTTTTTCAGACAGACTAGCATTGACAAATGTGTTCCTCGGCTCTTCTTCCATACCCAGATTTACTTCTCGCAAATTATCTATCGTTGGCTGCCCCTCATCTTCTATTTGTTGTGGATCCACTTCAGGGTGTTCAATTGTCTTGGGATTCTCTTCTGATGACTGCATGGCCATGATTGTGTTCACTGATGATTCTGCCCCTAGTCCTTGAGACTTCCTCCTCTTTTCCTAACTCACCCAAATGGGAATTTGAATTCCTCTTCCCTGATTCAGACCAGTAGGTTCTTCATAATCAAAACCCATGTTTTTCATAATTTTCTTGCTCACCCAACTGTATTTTTTGAGATCTTGCGGCGTGAGCTTACCGTGATATACGTTACTCTCGGTTTCTTCTCCGACCCTTGCTTCTTCTGCGACGTAAAATTCTATTGATTCTTGATGCTTTGCACTGGCCTTAACCTGAAATCTTCCTTGAGCAATCAGAAATGGTTTATTCCTTTCAAACATGCGGCAATGGTATTGTATAATTGGATTGCAAAATTCTCAACTGCTCGTGAGATAACAAGGTTAACGGCGGCTGCCCTGGTTGTCTCAGACGTTGTTGAGGCATAAAAAATAAGAAAAGAATTGAAGCAAGGAAAGATTAAGACATAGAGGAGAAGAAAAGAACAAGAGATATAGTTCAGAAGAACGCTTTGCGCGGACCCGCGCAAAGCATATCGTTTGCGCGGACCCACGCAAAGTATATGATGACTGCATGGAAAGTAATTTTTGTCCCACATCGTTGAAGCCAAGATTTCACACGTGTGACATGTCTATAAATACTCCACTCCCTCTCTCATGAAGGGGTTCAAAGATTTCGGAGTGAAAGAAAAGCGAAGGAGAAGACTGAAGGTGCGGAGCATTGAGCTCCAGCAGATTGTGCGGACCCGCGCAAAGGAGCATTGGGCTCCAGCAGATTGCGCAGACCCACGCAAATGAGCATTGGGCTCCTACAGTTTGCGCGGGACCGCACAAACCGACTGCCCTGCAGTCTATAACAGCAATGGGCTGTTGTGCTGCTGAAATGGCCAGGGTCTTCAATCTTTAAGTTCTTCTTATTTAAGAGAGAAGGAAGAGTCATCGACAGAAAGGCGTATTCCTCCTAAGTCTCAGGAATTGATCGAAATAGCATCAGAATGCTGCCGGAATCTCTATTTTTCTTGAAGACTGTTGATCAATTCGTCAATTCCTCCTAAGTCTTAGGGGATGATTGGAATCATCGTCGTTATGCTGCCAAAATTTACATTTAACTATGATAGTTAAACTTATAATAAATTCTTTGTAATCTATCTTAGAATCAAGGGATATCTTAGAATCTAAGATGCATATGACCAACTATATAAGAAAATCATGAAATTGATAAAAATGTTAGGGTTGGTAAAGGACGAAAAGGTTCAATTGGTTAACTGTGAGACCCGTGTCCTTACCCATACCGTTCCGTAGGCTTCCGCGGTCCTCCCGGTCGAATTCCGACGACTCGTGATGCATAGATAGTAGTTGCGCGCGATCGTGAGTTGTATCCTGTATTCTAGAGTCGGCTTAACCCGAGACTTGTACCCTAGTGACCGCACCATCGCCGCGGTTCCGATGCCGCATCTCGCTCGCCGAAGCGATACCCAGGTTAGGAGATGTGAGCCCGCGTTCAGTTCGAGGAGACGCCGCGCATTTGTAAAACCAAGGTAATCTTTCAAATCAATCACATCACATCCCATCAATCAAGTACCACATCACACCTCATGTCAAGTACACATCACCTTTCACCCATCCCCCAAGCAACCCCAAAGTCAACACTCTCTTACAACCAACTACACTTCCATCACCCATCACCCATCACTCTCCCATCTCTCTCTCTCTCTTACAACTCTCTTTCTCTCTCATCTCTCTCCCTCATTCTCCAAGCACTCCCACGTCTCAACCCCTCCATAAGAGAAAGCTTGGTGTGGCCCACCTTCCTACCACCCAATCCCACCATCCAAAGCCGATCTCAACCGTTAAAATCCACCCATTGGAGTTCTAGATTGCATCGGTGGAAGGATGAGTCTGAGAATATCAAAGGTGAGTGTTTTCTAGGATTAGAATTGTTTCTTTTGCTTAGATTTGATGATTTGAGGACCCACTTGTGGTGGGACTCATTCGACATACGGTTTGTATCATCTAGAGGGGCCCATAGTGGCGGGGTCCCTCCTCCATCCATCCTCTTTTTCTCTCTCTTTCTCCTCCTCCCTGTTTTGATGGCCCACCTTGATGATATATTGCACCCATGCCATCCAGCAGTTTGGAGTGTATGAGACCCACCTGATGGACGTATTGGATACACACCGTCCAGATATGGGAAAACATAAATATGAGCTTGATCCCAAATGGGTGGGCCACACTGACGTGGACCCACCGTGATGATGTGGTGTATCCACACCGCCCACACTGCAGGACGGTGGGACCCACCAGCCGTGGCCCCACACGTGGGACCCACCTTAAATGCGTATATATCCACACCGACGCTGGACGTGGCTAACGTTGAAGTGTGAACTGCCAGTGGCGTGTACTAAACAGCTAACAAAAAAAAAGTAAATAATAATAATGATAATATTATAATAATATATGTATTATATTATATGGGGTGGGCCACACGTGGGACCCACCTGATATGGAAGTGGCTTGGCTGGAGTATCTCCCACCAGCCACCACGATGCATGTGAAGTATATCCACACCGTCAATCTGACGGTGGACCCCATCCACGTGGGTCTGTACACGAGGTATGTACACTGTCCATCCACCGTCCAGACCTTGGACGATGGGAGTCCACCTTGACGTACCTGATATCCAAGCCGTCTATCTGTCCAGACGTGGCAGTGGACCACACCTATGATGTACTCATCCAGGCTGTCCGTACATGGGACCCACCTAAAGTATGTGTTGTATCCACCGTCCAGCATACTGTTGATGTACGTGGTTTATATCCACGCCACCTTCCGTTTTGAGGTGTGGGCCCACCCCACACGTGTGGGCAGTGGGACCCACCTTGATGTATCTAATCCACTTCGTCCAAACGTCCAGGACGGTGGACCCCATTCAACGTATGTGTTTTATACACGCCCAACAAAAAAAAATATATAGATATATTATAATAATATGTAATGTATTATATATGTGGTGGGCCCCACGTGGGACCCACCTGATGTCCTGATGAGTGGAGCAGATTGGCTGGTTAACCACACAGCTATAAGTTCCTGTGGTGACGCTAGTAAGTTATGTGGGTCCCTCACGATGTATGTGCTTCATCTATACCGTCTAATAGGGTAGGGCCCACCTGTTGTGATGATGTCATCAAGCCCATGGGCCCCATCTCGAGGTAAATGTTATATCTGAACCGTCCATCCATTTGGCAAGCTCATCTTAAGGCTTATGACAGATAAATGAAGTAGAATTGATGATCAGGTAGACCACACCACAGACAACAGTGTAGAGTGAACGTCCACCATTGAAACCCCTTTTTTTTTTGGGTCACAAAAGTTTGGGTCAATATGAAATTCATTTTTTCCTCTTTAATCCAGGTATTTGTGACCTTATGATCAGGTTGGACGAAAAATAAAATGGTGGGCCCTGCCAATTTAAACGGTGAAAATCACCATCTCCACTGTTATTTGTAGTATGGTCCAGATGATCTTTTGATGGGAAGTATTCTTGGAAATGCTCTAAAATGATCTCTAATTGAAGCGTGGGCCCTATCTTGATGAAATGTATGTTGGACCTATATGAGAGGCCCCTTTATGATGTATTTGAGGCCCGACTTGATGTTTTCGAGGCCCAGATACATAGCCCATTTGATGCACATAAAGCCCATGTGCAGGGCTCGCCTATTGTGTATTCGTGGCCCATGGGCGGGGTCCATTGTGACGTATTTGTGGCCAATGGGCAAGGCCCATTGTGATGTATTTGAGGCCCATGGTTGAGGCCCAATGCGATGTATGTATAGCCCGTTACGTTGTGTATGGATATTTTGTATGGGCCACTCTTTGGGAGCAATGTTGGTTGAACGTCTACAATGATGGGCAATGATGGTTGGACGTCCACATGGCCGATTGCCGATTAGCGATTGAGGCCGTTTATTATGACCGATTGCCGATTTCGATCGACGTGACCGATTTGCCAATTCCGATTATTGACCGATCCCGACTGTCGTGGCCGATTGTCGATTAGCGATTGAGGTTGATTATCATGACCGATTGCCGATTTCTGATTGACGTGACCGATTTGCCGATTCCGATTATCGATCGATTCCGATTATCGTAACCGATTGCCGATTAGCAATCGAGGCCGTTTATCATGACCGATTGCCGATTTCGATAGACGTGACCGATTTGTCAATTCCGATTATTGACTGATCCCGATTGTGGTGGCCGATTGCCGATTAGCGATCGAGGCTGATTATCATGACCGATTGCTGATTTCGATTGTCGTGATCGATTATTGACTCCGATTGATGTGACCGATTTGCCGAATTCTGATTATCGATCGATTCTGATTGTCGTGACCGATTACCGACTCTGATTGACGTGACCGATTTACCGATTCTGATTATCAATCGATTCCGATTGTCGTGGCTGATTACCGATTCCAAATTGTCGTGACCGATTTGCCGATTCTGATTATCGAACGATTCCGATTGTCGTGGCCGATTGCCGATTAGCGATCGAGACCGATTATCATGATCGAGTACCGATTCTGATTGACGTGTCCGATTTGCCGATTCTGATTAGCGATCGATTTCGATTATCGTGACCGATTGCTGATTCCAATTGCCGTGACCGATTTGCCGAATTCTGATTATCGATCGATTCTGATCGTTGTGATCGATTGTCGATTTTGATTGCCGATTCCGATTGATGTGACTGAATTGCCAATTCCGATTATCGATCGATTCCGATTATTAAGGCTAATTCCAATAATTCTGATTTATCGAGGTCGATTGTATAGGCCAATTCTAATTGTCGAGGCTGAGTATCGAGGCCGATTATGATCTGTCGAGATCGAGTATCAATGTCGATTCCGATTGCCGGGGCCAATTCCGATTGTTGGGGTCGAGTATCGAAGCTGATTCCAAATGTCAATTTCAACTGTTAAGGTCGAGGCCGATTGTCGAGACCTATATGATGTATATGCGACCTGTAGTTGTGGCCCATGGTGATGTATTCGTGGCCTATGGGCAAGGCCCATTGTGATATGCATTAAGCCCATGATGCATGGCCCATTTGATGTATTTAAGACCCATGTATAGGGCCCACATGTCATGTATTTAAGGCCCATGAGCAGGGCCCACCTGTTATGTATATGTGACCCTTGGGTAAGGCCCACTGTATTGTATATTAGGCCTTTGTGTGAGGCCATGGGTCCACTATATGTTAGGCTCTATGTGAGTCATTTCTTGGGGGCAATGTCGGTTAAATGTCCGCATTGTCGAGGCCGGTTGTTGATGCCAGTTATTGATACCGATTATGAGTATGTAACTGCATAGCATAATAATACATGCCCATATGCATCATCTGCATGTTTGTTATGAGATATGGTTGACCATTGAATATGCCATTGGGCAAATTGTTATGAGACTCACTGATAGTTGGAGGTTATCCCGCATGAGCGCACGGTATGTGTAGGATTGATGCATGACTGGATTGTATGACTCATGCATCTTACATTGTGTGTTGTGATTATTGTACGCCCTAGCGGCATTAGGGTCGTAGCCTCCACAGGTATTTCGTGGATGACCAGATGGGACACCGGAAATTTGTTCTATATGGGGTGCTATAGATATCCCTGGGTGAAAGTCCTAAACCCTTTTAGTTCCAAAGGTTGCTCCAACGTTTAGACCGAGTGGATGCATGAGCGCATGAGGGCCGTATACCGTTAGGCCGCGTCTCCCACTGTGTCATGGTCAGTTGGAAGGGGGTGCGGCCTTACCTGCCCGAGAGGAGGGGGCAATGCTAGGCTGAGTCTGACCAGCTCGAGGAATGGGTCCGCTATCGACGAGTCGAGCCCGATATTGGCAGGCAGATAGTGAGGTCTCTTCCACTCACCTTATTGCGGGTGATGGGGTAACAATCTGATTTAGAGTGTAACAGACCCCGGTGATGATCCCAGAGAGGAACCGTACTGATATGTGGACTTATTGAGTAAGAGTTACATACTCATGCATTCATTTCATTCACTATCCACTCGGGCTGGTGGTGCGCAACTGATTGTTGTGTACTTTCGCATGGCCAGGATTTCGGTTGGGTGCACGACTAACCTGAGATCAGGAGTTTACCACATTGAGTCTGACTATCCAAATTTAGGTATGGGACTGGTTTGGATAGAAGTCCCTTGTGATGAACACCATAACCTGCGATACTACGTACTATCATCCCGACTTCACTCTAGCATGGTCATTTCATTCGCACCGCATATTTTATCGCATCCGTAGTACTTAGCATTTTGGGTTGCCATGTTTCTATATTGATATGACCGTTAGCATTCATGCCTTGCATCGCACAGCCTTTGTACAGTTGAAGGCACTCATAGCCTTATCGGTATATTTCCGCTTATTTCGATATTGTATGATTTATGACATTGCATCATCGGCATCTAATATTTAGCTTTCTTTGACTCCTTATTTGTATAGTTGAATTGCATTGCATACCCTGATATCATATGACTCATGGACTGCCAGTATTTTCGCTTACTCTGATTACTCTGATATTGCTTACTTGACACTTACCTTGTGCACACACTTTCACCACCCACTGAGCTTTCTATAAGCTTATGCACGATAGATGCGTGCAGGTGGCATTAGGTTGCAGCAGCATTGAGCTTGGAGCGTGCAATGGACTTATGGAGTTTTGATTTTGTCATATGTATTTCCCTTTCAGTACTGTATTCAACCGTTTTTATTAGTGGATATGTGATGATGATGTTGCCTTTATGATTTGGGTATGCTTGTGGTTATGCTTATTACGAGATAAATGTACAAAAAAAAATCCTCCTTGTAGGATCCCAGGATCGGAATCTGGCGCATAGGAGCTGGGAACCGAGAATGAGGTACTACGGAGGCTGTCGGCACCGGATTCAGCGATCGGGATTCCTGTGAATCCAATTTTCGGATTTGGGGCGTGACACTAACTGATTAAAACAAGTTGAATTTGAAAATTCCTCCCTCACTCAGGAAATTAAAAATCTTAAGTCTAACCTTGATGAGAATTTATGGATGTGTTCAGGTCTTGAATTAGAACTTGATACGATTAAATCTGAAAATTAAGACCTAAAACTTCGAGTTAGCCAATTTAAATCTTATCTTGTTAATGCCAAGGTTGCCCAAAATGAGTATATAGGTAGATCGTTAGATGCTGGTAAACCTTGTGGGATAATAGAGGTCTTAAAAACAATATAATTATCCATGTTACAACATCTATCCCGGTGGTGATCCAATAGGACTCTACAGGTTCAGGGAGCAAATCTAAATCCTCTCCCATGTGCCACTCTTGTGGAGACATAGGCCACCTAAGATTTGAATGTCGGATCTGAAAGAGATTATGTGAGTGTTGACTCAGTCTTCAAGTGAGCCCCAAGATGAAGATTACAAGATCATGACCTCAACCAAGAAAAAGCTCGAGTGCTCCAAATAAGTAAATGAAGCCTCACTTCTCTAACCAAACCCTTAAGGTATATGACCCCATTTAACTTAATCTTACCCCCAATACATCTTAAATCATCTTTGGTAAGCTTAAGTTTTGAACGCTTAGAATATTAGAGGAGTAAATAGGAATTATATAAGTAAATCGATCGCATCGATTTGTAATCAAAGACATTTTCAATTCTATCGAACATGGTTCGATTGCATTGAGAAAAAGGCCTATTTTGTCCAGCAACAAAATAACTATCTGCTGAGAAATGTCGATTGTATCGAATAGAGTTCAATGATATCGAAATTCAAATTTTGAAAGCATCAAACCCGATTCGATGGCATCGACTTAGGGCACTCCCTCTACACAGAAAATATTCTCTAAGTATTTATCGATATAATCGAGTCACATTCGATCACATTGAGAGTAAGTTCTCGATAGAATCAAAGACTGTTCGATTACATCAAAAATCAGGAACATTTTGTCTAGCAAGCCATCCAGGTATATACATCTTTTCAATTACATCGAAGACCATTCAATGTCATCAAACTTCGAAATTCAATAGCATCGAATGATGATCGATAATATAAAAAATTGGGACAAAATCTTCTAGCAACCAAAGGCAATTTTTCTAAAGAGAATCCGATAGGATCGAACCACCTCTCAATTACATCGAAGTGCACGTCGATAGAATCGAAGGGTGCTCGATAAAATTGAGCAAAATCTGTTCTACACAAAAATAAATATATATGTGTGTAGGAAGTCGATACAATCGAATAAGGCTCGATAACATCGAAGTTCAAATTTCAATGTAATCTAAGACTACTCGATAGCATCGACAATGATAGATTTCTGCCTATTTTTTTACTGTCGGGATTCTTCTTTATATACACCAAGGGTTGCTTCTTAGAAAAGAGAGCAAGAATTGAAGGAATCTTGAGAGAGTTATTGTAAGCGATCATACCCTTATCCTCAAGGCTTCTCTTCCCATAAGAGTTCATCATTCAATCCATAGCATGAGCATTTAATGTCATCTTCTTTACTTGGATTGAATTATGAACTCTAGCATTCATTGAGTTTCCAGTAGCACCTTTTATAAGAAAATCATTGTTTTGGAACTCTTGAATGCTTGGTCATGGGAATCTTCTCTAAGTATTTATCTCTTATCATTTAATAGAGAAGATAGCTCGAAAAACCCTAAACCTCACAACCTCAGAGCATTGATCGAAGCATCATAAGTGGTTGCAGTTGAAGGGAGTTGAAGACTCTTCATCAACATAGAAGATCTTCAGATTGTGCGAGAAAGTGGCTTACTCACTTATTTGTAAGTATAAGGAGTCCGTTGAGTCTGAAGCCCTTTCCTTGTGTAAGATTGGGATTCAGAGTTTGAGTTACAAACTCACTAAGACCTTTTCATAATGCCCCCAATGAAAGAATATGTTATCCTTGTGTAGGACTTGTTTGTTTTGTGTAGGCATAGGTTGCCTTGTGTAGGCTCCTAGAAGAGTTCTTGGGTAGAACTTATTGCCTTTGAGTAGGCATAGGTTGCCTTGTGTATGCTCCTAAGTGTGTCTTTGTGTAGGACTTATCGCCTTGTGTAGGAACCTAAGGTTGCCTTGTGTAGGCTCCTTAGTTAACCTTGTGTAGGTTGTGAAGGCTCATGATAAACCTGATTTAAAACTATTGGATAGTGGAATTTGGTACACTCTAAGAGAGAGTGTGTCCGCCGGGAGTAGAGTAAGCATGTAGCCAAACCACTATATATGATTGTGTTTGGGATTATTTTTTGTGCATTGATCTAACTATGCTTATGTCTATCAAATGATTATTATGATGCGTGATTTAGTAAATGTCTAAGTATTGATAGGAAGCACATACCACACACTATCACATACACTATCTTTATAGGCTAGTTTCTTTACATGTAAATCTTGTGTAAGCCTATCTGTTTTGGACCTTCTATTGGCTTAGATGCCATAGAGTTACTTTGCCTTACTCAACTTGATTAAAGTTAGGCATTCTTTGTTGTTATAGAAAAATAATATTTGAAAAGTCCTATTCACCCCTCTCTAGGACACTTGAACATACTTCCTGAAAGGGGGGAGCTAACAGTCCTAGAGGGGGGGGGGGGGGTGAATAAGACTATGCCAAATAAAAATTAAAGTATAGATATAATGAATAAATCAGAATAAATCATTGATCTCAAGAGCAGTAGTATTGAGAAATTAATTCAAATTTTGTTCATAAGACAACCTTATACCAAAAATAAATGTTTTAGGTACGACAACCTGATTTCATGAACGTAGTAAGGATCAAGATCACAAACTAAGCAAGAAACAATAGAGAGCTATCTATTACAAGCATTTACCACACAACCAAATTACAATCATTCACCACATATACAGAAATTTAAACCATTCACCACAAACACCAGAAGTTATAATGGTTCGGTGTGTACATCAACTGTTCTCAAACAGCCACATCTACTCCACTCCCAATAATCACAACCCATGTGATATTAACGTTCACTAATAATCAAGGTTTTCACAGGTTCACCTTAAAACCTATACAGTTCTGTTTTCAGATGGGCTATCACAAACAAAACCCCACGCTGAGATTTTCTAGCTATCTTAATCAAAACCAAGACATGAGATTTTCTGGATATCTCAAAGAAACCAAAAACAAAAATACAGAATGACACTTATCTTCCTTTTTGAAAACGTACTTGATATAGCCTGTAGAACCGCTTCGTTTGATATAGAACGTTCAATGTCTAGAAATACAATCAAGGGTTCTAGGTTCTAATTGATTTTAAATTAGTTCAAACCTTGGGCTACTTGTTTGAATCCTTTAGATTTCAAAAAGAAGAGTAATTACTCTCTTTTAAAAACTAAGATTCATAAACTAGAGATCAAAGAATAAAAATAAAAGGCTATAAACATAAATTTAAAACACCGCGCAATAACTTGAAGATAGTGGGGACTTCTCTCTTTCTCAATAGAGTCTCTTCCTAGCTTGAATTAATTAATTTGAAATGAGAAAAGGCCACTGTTTATAAGTTGAAATTCAGTTGTTTTGACTCGTCTAAGGTCTCCTTTGACTCGTCTAAGATCCAACAAAAAATCAAAATTTCGGCGCAATCGGATAAAACTGTTCTTCGGCCGGTCAAAGGCCGTGCTCGACTGGTCGAGGGCCCTATTTGACTGGTCGAGCACTGCCTTCAACTTGTCGAGGATGCGAAAAATCAATCACTGGACTTTAAGTAGAGCACCCTTCGACTGGTTGAAGGTGTTCCTTCGACTGGTCGAGCACCCTGCTCGACTAGTCGAGAAACCACGAGAATTATCCAATTTTTTAGTTTGAATCTTGGACTGGTCGAAGTTTTTCTTAGACTGGTCGAACCAAGGCTTGGACTAGTCGAACTAAGGCTTAAACTAGTTGAACTAAAGCCAAATAAAAGTATAAAACTCCGTATAAGTTTAGCATTTGAAAGAACCTAAGCCTAAGGTCTTTCTAGGGTCATTTATACCTGACAAAGCTGGACATTGAAGTGTATAGAATAAATCTTCTACTTGAAGGTGGAGCTTGATCTTCTACTAGTAGTAGAACTTGAGTATTCTTTAGCTTGCATTATCCACGTCTTGAACTTGTTCTTGCACTATACACTCTTCATGGTTTGTTCTTGAAAGTGAACTTTCCATCACTTGAAGGTGAACTTTCCATCACTTGAAAGTGTTTTGTCTCAATGAAATTTAACAAAATAAAAGTGTGCACAACACTTACAATCTCCCCCTTTGTCAAATTCATGACAAAACACTTTTGTACATCAATCCCATGAATATAGCTGAATTTTCTGTCTACTGTAACGCCGCTACTCCCCCTCAATGAGAGCTACTCTTTGTATTTTACCTGTATTAGAACATATACATATACTCCCAATGCAATGCACAATTCCAATTCCAATTCCAATTCCAACAATATAGCAATATAGCTTGCTTAATAGATCAACCATAACCAAACATACCATCAAAATACTAAATTCTCCCCCTTTTTGTCACAAATTGACAAAGGAAAGAGTATTAATGTAAACAAATATATGGCTAAATTAGCATAACAGGAACTAGATGAATATAACCGAACTATAAGATAGATATTATAATAAAGTTCAGCAAGTGCAACATATAACCAAAGCATAAAGGAGAGTATGTTCTAAAATGTGTAACAATTTAAACATCCCAACAAAAACAAAAGTTATATAGCCCCAAAATGAAATAAGATCAAATCAGACTAATCAGAATTAGAGGAGGATGGGGGAGGTATCGATGGGTCAATCTGGTGTAGTCCTTTAGTAATGCGATGGAAGTATTTACGTATATACTTCATTGAGGATCTATGACTTTCCGCCGGATGGTCCTGGGATACCTTCAATTCAACAATCTTCTCCTCTAAGGAACGAAGCCGATCATTAACCTAAGAAGGCTAAAAATCAGGATCAGCTTCATTGTCTGATTCTATCTCATCAAATATGTCATCCATAATCGTGTCTGCAGGCAATGGTGCTTTTTCTTCTTCAACATCATCCTCATCTCGCTGACTAGGTAGATAGTCCAAATTCATCTTGTGAATGTTAGAGTTATCAAATAAAAGGACTGCTACAGGTGCCTCAGTTGCAGGAATGACCACATTACAATGAATTGCAAGGCTAGTCATAAGATAAGCAAAAGGAACAGACCCATGGCCAGGATGGATACAAAATTAAATCATTATGTAACAAATCAGTGAAGAAAGATAGATAGGAATGTCGAACGCAACAGCATGAAGAACACGACACATAAAGGGAGTAAGCTCAGACTTATTCCCATACCTAGGATAGACATTAGAAATGAAACTGTTGTAAAGAATTCTGTATTTTGGTATTTGATTGGCACGGAGGGCATTACCCGAACTTCATTCAGCATTAAACCGACACAATTTATGGGTACTTTCCCACCGTTCAGTTTCAGTCATTCTTTCAGCTAATGTAGGTAATGGAATACCTTTATCTTTAACATTTATGTCCATTAGACCTGAAATAAAATGTCTATCAATAGGGAATGTCCCTTATCTAAAATTAATAGAGAATGTCAGATCATTTAGGGACGCTTCACCTATAGACACATACATTCCTTGAGCAATAGAGCGGTATGCCGTTCCGCCCCAATTTAAAATTTTTCCCAACTAACAGAGGTAAGGATAGGAAGAAGTTGAAATGGAGCTATACGATCAACATTAACTGTCCTTTCTATCATGATTCCTCGATTGCGAAGATCCCTAACATGCTTCAGGTCTTCTTCGAGATCCCTTAGAGTTCTAACCCTAACTGGAGTCGACCTAGAGAATGAGCCACGAGTTACTTTCCTAAGGATTAGATTTTTTTTTTATAAAACCCACTATAAAGAAGGAGAAGAAATTGACATAAAACCCAAAGGAATGATTAGTGACCAACAATAAACCCAAATGTAAAAGGAAATAAAAAAAAATAAAGCACTTACATGGACACTATGAAGATGGGTTTTGGAATGGAACCATGACTCGTCAAGGAAGATGAGAGAAATGGGGTGAAAAAAATGGGTTTTTCCCTCTTTTAATAAGTCAGCCCGCGGTCCTCGACCCATCGAGCAATTGAAAAAAAAATCATTTTATTAATTTTTTTTTTAATGTTCTGCAAATTTTATTTATATACAAACATAATAATAAATATGCAACATGATTGTAATTAAATAGAAATACACATACCAATATCATGTTTTAATTTGGAATATCTATTCCTGTCAAGCGATTTAGTCATAATGTCAGCAAGCTAATTTTCATTCTGGATGTATTCCAACGAAATGCTTTTATCCTCAACCAATTTTTGAATATAATGATATCTAATATCTATATGTTTTGTGCGAGAATGTTGAATAGGATTCTTTGAAATATTAATTACGTTAGAGTTATCACAATACAAGATCATTATATCTTGCGCAATTCCATAATCAGCCAGCATTCTTTTCATCTAAACCAGTTAGGTACAGGCATTACCAGCTGCGATGTATTCCGCTTCAACTATAGATAAAGATACAGAACTTTGTTTCTTGTTGTGCCAGGAAAATAAATAATTTCCAACATAGAAACATCCACCACTGGTAGATTTTCTATCATCAATGCTTCCTGCCCAATTGGCATAGGTATATCCCACAAGTTGTACATTTGTATCATGTGGATACCATAGACCAAAATTAGTTGCTTGCTACATATCTGACTATATGTTTAATGGCGATAAGATGAGATTCTTTTGGATCAGATTGATATCTAGCATAGATTCCTACACTGAAAGCAATATCTGGTCTACTAGCAGTCAAGTATAAGAGACTACCAATCATGCTTCAATATAAGCGAGAGTTTATACTTTTACCAGTTTCATTTTTTGAAAGTTTGAGAATTGTACTCATAGGAGTATTAAACTTATTACCGTTCTCGAATCCAAATTTTTTTACCAATTTTAAAGCATATTTGGTTTGAGAAATGAAAATACCATCTTCGTATTGTTTTAGTTGTAAACCTAGAAAGTAATTCAATTCTCCAACCATACTCATTTTGAACTTGGATTTTATAAGCTCTGCAAAATCAATGGATAAGTTAGTACTTGTAGAACCATGATAATATCATCAATATAGATTTGTACTATCAGTATGTGTTCATTAAACTTTTTAACAAATAAAGTTTTATCGACGCTACCCATGATAAAGTTGTGACTGAGTAAAAACTTAGTCAATTTCTCATACCATGCTCTAAGAGCTTATTTTAAACTGTAAAGTGCCTTTTTAAGGCGATATACATGATCTAAGAGTTTAGGGTCCTCAAAACCCATAGGTTGTTCAACATATACCTCTTCATGTAAATCACCGTTTAAAAATACACTTTTAACATCCATTTGATATATCTTGAATTTTTTTAAGCATGCAATTGATATAAACAATATGATGGATTCAAGGTGAGCTACTGGTGCAAAGGTTTCATCATAATCGATTCCTTCTATTTCAGTGTATCATTGTACAACCAATCTAGCCGTGTTTCTAATTATATTACCCATTTTATCAGATTTATTTTTTAAATTCCATTTGGTTTCAATTATATGTTTATCAGATGGTCTAGGAACCAAATACCAAATATCATATCTCATAAATTGATTTAACTCTTCTTGTATGGCTACTATCCAATTTTCATCGGTAAGTGCGTCTTTTACATTTGCCGGTTCAATTTGAGAGGTGAAGCAAATGTAATTACAAATATCCTTTAATTGTTTTCTCATTCGCACACCAGTAAGAGGATTACCTAATATCATATCAGTAGGATGGTCTTTGACTAATCTTAGTTCAGTATTAACTGGATTAGATGAAGAGTCAGGCTTCTCAATAAAGTTAACTTCATCATCATCATCTAGACTTGATGTGGGAGTGATCAAGTGATCGTCAATAACAATATTAATAGATTCTTGGATCACTCCAGTTCTTTTATTAAGAACATGATATGCTCCACTATTCAGAGCATAACCCAAAATTTTCCTTAAATTTTCCTGGTCACGTAATATGAAGCACTTACTTCCAAAAATTCAAAAGTATTTGACAGTTGATTTCTTATTAAACTATAACTCATAGGTTGTTTTATCTTTTAATTTTTCTTACATACACACGATTTATTATGTAGCATGCGGTATTCACAGCTTCAACCCACAAGTTCTTTGGTAAATTCATACTATTTAACATAACATTGGTCATCTCTTGTAGAACTTTATTCTTCCTTTCAACAACCCCATTATGTTGAGGTGTTTTAGGAGCAAAGAACTCATGTGATATACCATGATCTATATAAAATTTCTCAAAATTGTTATTTTCGAATTCAATACCATGATCACTTCTGATCTTGATTATATTTACTTCTTTTTCAGTTTGAATTCGTTTCAATATTCTTTTGACTTCATCGAGAGTCTCAGATTTTTCTCTCATAAAGGCTACCCAAGTAAATCTGATAAAGTCATCAACAATAACCAGAAAGTACTTCTTTCCACCTCTACTCTCCATTCTTGTTGGTCTAACTAAGTCCATATGGAGAAGTTCAAGAGGTTTGGTTGTGGCTAAGAAGTTTATTTTCTTGTGACTACTCCTTGTTTGTTTGCCAATTTAGCATGCGCCACATATTTTATCAACCTTTTTTAATTTGGGTAGACCTCGAATAAGATCAATTTTGCCCAATCTATAAAGATTTCGGTAGTTAACATGTTTAAGACATTTATGTCATAATTCTGTTTCGTCTGTTTGAACCATGTAACAGGAAAAATTAGAAGAACATGACTCATTTATAACGTAGCAATTTTCAGAAGTCCTACGACTATTTAATATCACACAACCTTTCTTATTTGTTATCTCGCATCCGTGATTTATAAATTTCACATTGTGTTTGTTATCGCAAATTTGAGATATACTTAGAAGATTGTGTTTAAGTCCTTCAAAATATAAAACATTTTCAAAAGGAGGAAGGTTAGAAAGTTAAGCAAAAACTTGGCCTATAATTCTGTAGTTGCTACCATCACCAAAAGTAACTGAACCATCATTCATCTCTTAGAGGTTGGTGAATATCTTTTTGTCACCTATCATATGTCTTGAACATCCACTGTCCAGATATCATTTTAAATGGCTAGAAGTTTTGAAGGTGGTGTGGGCAACAAGACAAGCAACTTTTGGAACCCACTCATTATAGTTCTAGGTTTAGGAGTTCCATTAATTTTTCTCTGATTAAGAGAGTTGGAATTTCTCTGTCAATTAACTCTGACATCAGTAAAGTTAGATTTGAGAAGCTCATTGAGTAAGTTTACTATTTTTTCGGCTAAAGGATTATATCTTTGATTTTTATAGCTGATGATTTTTTAATTAACTTTAGAAGCTTGAAAAGGTTTTGGATTTTTGAAATTGTTTTGATTGTAATTTTTCAAATTCTTACCTTTTGAGTTTGAGGATTCTCCTTTTACAAATATAGGAGATGCATTTTTGTTTTTCATTAGACTATCTTTGATATACCCCAGACCCGATTTATCGCCACATTTTCTAGATGCGGTTAATAATTTTTCCAGCTTAGGGTCTCCCTGGGCATAAGTATCCTTAGAACTCAAAAGAGAAGAAACTTCGAGTTTTAAATTCTCATTTTCAATTCTGAGTTTTTCTAATTCAAAGGATTTGAATTTTAAATCAAGTTTTACTTTTTCAAAACACTGAAAAAGATGAGATTTTTCCAAAACATTATTTTCAAGTTCTTCTTTTAGTTTAAGATATTTTTCCTTCTGAATTTTTAGTTTGACAACTATTTTGCAACTTCCCCTGTATAGGGCATTGTAAGCGTCTTGAAGATCGTCTTCATTCTCATTTTCAGGGTCACTCCTGAGATTCTCATAATCAGATAAATTATAGCTATCTGAGGATGTGACGCTGTCTATAGTCATCAGAGCTTTTACTTCATTTGAGATTTTTCGTTCTGAACATCTGACTGAGAGGAACTTTCAGAGACAAATGATTCATCTCAAGTAGCGATCATGCCCTTTCTTTTTTATTTATCCCTTCTGGGACATTTATTCGTCAAATGTCTGTATTCATGACAGTTGAAACATTGACTGTCTTTCACAGATTTTCAAGTTTTAGATTTTCCCGTTCTCTTATCAGAAGGTTTTTAAAAATCAGCTCTTTTCTTATTTTTAAAAATCCTGTAAAACTTTTTAACAAGTAAAGTCATATCATCCTCTATATCATCAATATCGGAATTAACATTGTTCTCTTTTAAAATAGATTTGGATGACTTAAGATCAACGGACTTACCTTTGAGAGCTTTAAAACTTAACTCGTATGTTTGAAGAGAACCAACTAACTCTTCAACCTTCATTTGATCAGTTTCTCTTAGTTCCTAAATGGCAGTTACTTTGGAATTGAACCTCTCAAGAAGAGATCGTAGTATTTTAGCACAGACATTAATTTCTAGGATTCCATCTCCTATACCCCACATAGAATTTACTATGTCATTTAATTTCGTATAGAAGTCCATGAAGGTTTCATTTTCTTTCATACGAATTTTCTCAAATTTTGTAGTAAGGATTTAAACTTTGGATTTCTTAACAATAGTAATTCCTTCGTGTGTCATTTCAAGAATATCCAAAACTTGTTTAGTTGTATAACATGAAATGATTCTTTTAAATTCATTAGGTGATAGAGCACATGTAATTGCATTTAAAGCCTTAACATTTGCACTGCTTTCATTTTTCTGAGGTGTAGTCCATAAATAAAAAGGAGTTTCTTTCATGGACTTGGTTCCATCACTGCCTAGAACTTCAAATACGGGTGGTTTCCATTTGGTTATCGTGACCTGCCACATGCTTTCATCTAAGGATTTTAAGAAAATCTTCATTCTGGTTTTCTAATAAGCATAGTTAGAGCCATCAAAGGGTAGTGGCCTGGTAATAGACAAGCTATCAAAATTTGACATAATGAAAGTTCTGCTAGATCTTTAAACTCAAGGAACTTAATCCAAATAAATAAGCAACTTAGCTCTGATATCACTTGAAAGAGGCGAGCTAACAGTCCTAAAGGGGGGGGTGAATAGGACTATGCTAAATAAAAATCAAAGTACAGATATAATGAATAAATCAGAAAAAATCACTGATCTCAATAGTAGTAGTATTGAGAAATTGATTCAAACTTTGTTCATAGTACAACCTTACACCAAAAACAAATGTTTTAGGTAGGACAACCTGATTTTATGAATGTAGTAAGATCACAAACTAAGCAAGAGATAATAGAGAGCTATCTATTACAAGCATTCACCATACAACCAAATTACAATCATTCACCACATATACAGAAATTTAAACCATTCACTACAAGCACCAGAAGTTATAGTGGTTCGGTGTGTATACCAACTGTTCTCAAACAGCCACACCTACTCCACTCCCAATAATCACAACCCACATGATATTGGCATTCACTAATAATCAAGGTTTTCACACGTTCACCTTAAAACCTATACAGTTGTGTTTTCAGATGGGCTATCACAAACAAAACCCCACGCTAAGATTTTCTGGCTATCTAAGTCAAAACCAATACATGAGATTTTCTGAAAATCTCAAAGAAACATAAAAAAAAATACAAAATGATACTTATCTTCCTTTTTAAAGACGTACTTGATGTAGCCCGTAGAACCGCTTCATTTGATGTAGAACGTTCAATGTCCAGAAATACAATCAAGGGTTCTAGGTTCTAATTGATTTTAAATTAGTTCAAACCTTAGGCTGCTTGTTTGAATCTTTTAGATCTCAAAAAGAATAGTAATTACTCTCTTTTAAAAACTAAGATTCATAAACTAGAGATCAAAGAATAAAAATAAAAAGCTATAAACAAAAATTTAAAATACCGCGCAATAGCTTGAAGATAGTGGGGACTTCTTTCTTTCTCAATGGAGGCTTTTCCTAGCTTGAATTAATTAATTTGGAATGAGAGAAGGCCTCTATTTATAGGCTGAAATTCGATTGCTTCGACTCGTCTAAGATCTAAAAAAAATTTAAATTTTCGACGTGATCGGATAAAACTATTCTTCGACTGGTCGAAGGCCCTGTTTGACTGGTCGAGCACTGCCTTCGTCTGGTCAAGGGTGCAAAAAATCAGTCGCTAGACTTCGAGTCGAGCACCCTCGACTGGTCGAGAACCCTGCTCGACTAGTTGAGAAACCACGAGAATTATCCATTTTTTTAGTTTGAATCTTGGACTGGTCGAAGTTTTCTTGGACTGGTCTAAAAGTGCCTTTGTTTGTCAATTAGCGTGATGGTTAAGTCAATAAGTCAGGTGAGCCTCATATAGAGATAAAATAAGATGATGCCTCAACTAGATGG
This sequence comes from Magnolia officinalis, assembly GCA_021015155.1. Lineage (NCBI taxonomy): Eukaryota > Viridiplantae > Streptophyta > Magnoliopsida > Magnoliales > Magnoliaceae > Magnolia > Magnolia officinalis. The sequence goes on along the minus strand of JAJHSJ010000007.1, from coordinate 65,801,157 downwards.
GTGAATCAAGAACGTCAAAGGTAAATTAAAGTAAACCTCACATCCCATGTCTAAAACCCCCAGGTATATAATTCCCTTTAAAAATTGTAGAACAACATAGGAATTCAATATTTGAAAGCTTGGTGCAAATAGGTAAATTTTCTAAGCTTTCTACAGGTCACTTCAAGCCATCGAGCATGGGTCAATGACATCGATCATGTCTCGATGACATCGAAAAGTGACCCTCATATGTTCATCAGCCACAGATATATTTAGACTAAAAATTTGATTTATCGAACATACCTTCGATGACATTGAACATGTGTATTCGATGTCATCGATGGTGATTCGAGGAATCGAAGAACTTAGAGTTTCTGTCCAGCAAACTTCTTGGAAAATCTTCTGAAAAATTTGAGGAATCGAACCAGACTCGACGACATCAGAATTCAAACTTCGATGACATCGAAACAGGTTCGATGATATCGAAAAAGGACAAAAAACTGTCCAACGAGCTTTTAAGGAAAATGTCTTAAAAAGTTCGAGGAATCGAACTAGGTTCAATGACATCGAGATTTAAATCTCGATGACATTGAACTAGGTTCGATGACATTGAATAAGGTCCCAAAAACGTCTACCAAGATTTGAAGAAAAATCACACATAAATTCGAGGAATCGAACTAAATTCAATGACATCGAGATTCAAACCTTGATAACATCGAAACAGGTTCGATGAGATCGAACGCAGTCAAATTCTTACAATTATATTACTATTGGACTTTTTGCCTTTATAAACAGAAGCTCGGTTCTATTAATGATTTGAGAAAAAGAGAGAGTTCCAAGGGGGTAACTTCTTACCTACCATCATTGAGCCTTCTTCTCATGGAAGTTCATTCCCCAACCCTTTCCCATTGATTGAATACTCAATAGATTGCATTGGAGAATGAACTTCAGCATTCAAGGATCTTTCAGCAGCTACTTAATGGCAAATCATTATGTTGGATCATCTTGAATGCTTGGAATCACTGTCTCTTAATGACTCATATTTAATAAGAGTTGATTTCACCAAAAACCTTGACCCAACCCCAGCTACTTACATTGGAGAATCTTCAAGTATTGCGGTACAAGGGAGCTAAAGAATCTCCGTCATCAAGGGAGATCATCTTCATCATCTGCTAAACGGGGCTCACCTACCTTCAGGTAAAGTCTAAGAGTCCATAGACCCTGAGGATCCTTCCTTGTGTGGGATTGATTCCACAGGTTGTGTGTTACAGATCATCAAGATCTTTTACAAGTCTCCGACGGGAGAATATGTGTAGAGTCCTTGTGTAGGACATGTTATGCCTTGTGTAGGCATGTTTGTGTGCCTTGTGTAGGCATGGTTGTATGCCTTGTGTAGGCATGTATGTTGCCTTATGTAGGCATGTTTGAGTCCTTGTGTAGGACGAGTTGCCTTGTGTAGGCATTCTTAGGAACCTTGTGTAGGTCCTAGTGTCATCCTTATGTAGGTTGTAACAGTTTGAGGTGAACCTGATTTGAAACCTCCGTTAGTGAAATTCGATACACTCAAGGGTTAAGTGCGTCCGCCGGGAGTGGAGTAGGCACATAGCTGAACCACTATATATGATTGTGTTTGGGATTGCTATTTGTGTACTCATTTGATCATGCTTATCTTGATGGCTTAAAATGATGCATGTGAATGGTTAGAACTAATAGGAATCACATTCCACACACTCATACATCTTACATAGACCAATTACTTAAATTGTTCATTTTAAGTACTCTATTGTTTGGATCCTCTACTTGACTTGGAAGCCTATAGAGTTAAGTTCGATACATCTTAATTAATTGCATATTAGATCAAGATTGAGGAATTAGGATTTTAAATTGGCATAAATTTTACAAAGTCCTATTCACCCCCCCTCTAGGACACTTTGACTTTTCCATACTTCAACTAGAGCGGTCTAAACCGCAATTTCATGGTCGAACCAAGGCTTGATTAGTCGAACTAAGCCTTAAACTAGTCGAACTAAAGCCTAATAAAAGTATAAAACCCTGTATAAGTTTAGTATTTGAAAGAACCTAAGCGTAAGTTCTTTCTAGGGTCATTTATACCTGACAAAGTTGGACATTGAAGTGTATAGAACAAATCTTCTACTTGAAGGTGGAGCTTGATCTTCTACTAGTAGTAGAACTTAAGTATTCTTTAGCTTGCATTATCCACATCTTGAACTTGTTCTTACACTATACACTCTTCATGGTTTGTTCTTGAAGGTGAACTTTCAATCACTTGAAGGTGAACTTTCCATCACTTGAAGGTGTTTTGTCTCATCAAAATTTGACAAAATAAAAGTGTGCACAACACTTACACTTCCATACTTCAGTAATAGCGGTTCTAGCGTAATTTCAGGATTTATAAAAATTGACAATCTACCTTAGTCCTAAACCATATAGGTAAATTCATTTGGACTAAGAAAATGACACACTCAATCACTGGAAAAGGAGAAGAAGCTTACATTCCTTCAAAAAATGCACAACCATATAAAGGAGTTGATGAGACATGTTGCCCTATTGACCAAATGAACTAGGAAAATCCTCAATCAGGGCAACAACCATAAGGGTAAGAAACAAAGAAGAAAACCCTCTACCAAGCATAAGTCCCCTATTAAAGATGTACATAGGAGAGTATAATTCAGGAAAAGAAACTTTTCTCCCGAAATTGATCCGGGTCTTAAAAAATTCATACCCATGTGGGTGGTGAAGAGGGATAGGTGATACATAGAGACCTATGTGGGCTTATAGTTAAATTTGATGAATTGAGCCTCTATTTTTATTTTTTATTTTTGTAGAAACTATAGTTAAATCTAAGGATTGTAGCCTCATTTGTTTTGTTAGTATAAGCTTTAAAGTTACTTAATTTTAGCATTATATGTTTTAGCTTAGACTATCATTGGTCATTCATATTTTAATTAATATATTTTTTGAATGATCATAATTAATATGCTCCATGTTTTAATATTTACATGCACCATATTTCCTTTTTAGTATGTGCTTATAGTAACACGTATGACTTAAAGAGTTCTTCCAAATTATGTTTTTATTGGTAAATCTATAGAACTAACTCTTTGCCAAATACTAACAAAAAGGGGAAGAAAGACCAAGTCCCACCAAAACAATGAATTCTGTTTTACAGGATTTGTTTGTTTTGTGCATGGATTGATGAAGAGAGGGGGAGCGTTTATAGGAGAGCATTGCTAGTGTTACATGTCTTGCTTGTATCGAGTTATAAATCATTTATATTTGACATGTAATTGTTCACACCCCAAGTATAGGGTTGTGATGTAGTAATAAACTCAGTGAGACCGAGGTCGAATCCCAAGGGACTGGAACATGTACATAATCTGAAACTAGATAGAACTAGAACTAAGATGAAATCTAAATCAAGTGAGTATGAGGGAATAATGGTGAAATATTAATCTAAAACTTGTAAATTTAAAGGTGAAAAATTAGGGTGCTAAGGATCCACTTGTAGCAACTGGGAAGCTACCTTGCAATGATTCAAGGACACAACTGGAATCAGAGTCCTATCCTATCCAATTGGTAGGAAGAGATTTGTCAGATATCTGAACTTTTCATGGATCTAATCATCAACAGATAAGATTGGTGAAGATTTGGAAGTGATCCCGTCACCTAACCATGCTCAGGAGATTATGGCAAACAACAACAATTTACCAATCTCACAGCCAATCGTAAGAGAATTGTGAAGGTTAGGAAGGGTTTCGTCACCCTACCATGCCCATGAAACGATGGTGAACAACAGGGTTCCCAAGTTCACAACCTCAATACATAAAAAGAGAATATCTTAAGCTATCGCAGATCTATTGTAATTTGAATCACAACAAACCATTAAAACTAAAAACATTTCATATAATCAAACTAGAATCCATGAGAGTTCAATAAACATAAATCAGAGCAGAGCTAACACCCCAATCACGCTACAAGCTTCACCTCTTAGCCCTAGCTAAGAAGTTTAGCCTGTCATAGACATGCTAAAATCTCTTAGGAAAGAAAAAACAAAGAAGAAAAAAAGGAAGAAGGGAAACTTCAGATGAAGAAACCAGCCCACGTCCTCGCCTTCACGGCGGCCCAGATGGTGCTTCACACGTCCAAGGGATCAAAAGATAACCTCCCCACGTTACCCTCTCTCTTCTTTATATATCCAGTAAGAGGCTAGGTCGGCTAGAGTCAATTCACGTGCGCAGCAGCAGAAAAACACGAGCCTAGTTGCTTTTGAACGGGATTTTTGGACGGTACATGGCCAAGAAATCCATTCTGGCTCCATGGTTGGGGTAAAGACCCCCTACCCAATCTTTTGGATGGTTCAGATCATCCAATCGACCATCATATGGGCCGTACAATGCCCCACTGTGGCCGATTTTCATGGACGAGGGTGTAACATCCCAAATTTTTGCCAACCTGGAATTAGACGTCCTTAGGCAATGGGTCGATTCTAACACCTGATTAACTTCTCAAACGCTCAATTCAAAAGTCTCAAATCCCTTTTCAAACCATTTCCTTCAGAATCTCACCTTTCACTACCTTATCCCTCAAAAGTAACTAAGTGCTAAACTAGATTAGCTACGAAATCTGTTTGATCCACTTTAAATACGATCTGCAAGACCCAAAACTTGTAAAATCATTGACGCTAGGTTGCCCTAAAATCTCGGATCAATCTCATTACCCAGCTGCTCTCGGGAGCATCACGAAACTCCGTATCAGATCTGGACCGCCCATCGAAAGTTCGATTAACGCGAAGTTATAGAATTAGGACCGCCTTGCTGGGCTTGACAACCATCTTGGAAATCAAATCCAGATAGTGTCCTGGGGCTATTCGCTTGAGCCCAGAGTGAAGAGTATGAGAAAATGAGATTTTCTTATTAAATTAAAAATGATTTAAGTAACCTGGAACGTGTCGCTTGCGGACAATTTATAAGCAACCAGACCGTCGGAATCTGACCCAAATTTACCCTCGGATCAGGGATATTTGCCCCTACGTATCAGTGTACTTGAAATCTCTGATCAAATTTCACTGACCCTTGAACTGAAACTGGTCCGCCACGCGTGATCTAGGAATCCGACCGAAATGAAAACTTAACTAAACCTAGATCCAGTGTTAGTGAGCTTAAGTCCGACCGCACACAGAAAAGGGGCCGCCAGAAGTGCTCCGTTGAATCGAAACGGACCTGCTTTGGACATAACCTAAGTATACCTTGTTCCTGAGTCTATTTTGGAGAGTTTTTAGCCTATATAAGGACCTTAAACTCTCTCATATCCAGCCCATACGATTTTGAGAAAACTTAGGAGAGAGAAGAGAGAAAAGAGAGAGAAAGGTTGAGAGTTGTGGGAGCATCTCCCTGCCACTCTACCCTGCTGCTATCCGTGCCTAACCACATCGTTCTTATTACTTTCCCGGCGTTTTCAACTTCGTTTCTAGGTAAGAACCCTAACCCTAATCTGATCTAGGGTTATGAACATTGCAAATGATGAAATAGCTAATCTATTTCATTCTATAGGTTGTCAAACTACTGTATACGAAAACTTAGCGAATCTATCGAGTTTATTATGCTTATACGGCGTAAGGTGCGGACTTTAGACGTATAGGTTATGGTTTTCAACGCTTTCAATGTCAGATAATGATAGATTCATAATCTGCATGCACTTGCACATGTACAAAGTGCTGTCCGTTTCATTTTTCAGTTATACGTTAGCTATGTTGAATATACTGTATTCTTCGTATTTGTAGAAAATACCGTATACGTATGAAATACGAATTTGTGCTTAACATGATTATTTGTCGTGACTATATGCTTGTATGTATGCGACAACTCCCTAGCGAAAGGACTTACCCTAAATCACGCCACGGCCAGTATACGCTATATATGTTAAAATGTGTAGCCCAAGTGTTTGTGGAAATGACTGAATGAATATGGAACTTGGATTCCTACTCGCCATGACTATCCGTCGTGGGTGCACGCGTGTTATAATTGGGGCAACTCCCTAGTGAAAGGATTTGGCCTAATACCTATGTGATCAACATATGTCATGTATGTTGATGTATGTAGTCTAAAGTGTTTGTTGAAATGTCTAAATGAGTAGTAGTTAGTAAATTGTAATGTATAAGGGTGTTGAGATATGATTCTCAACTCCTTTAACTATGTGTATGATTTCTTTAGATATCTGTATGATTAGGAATTGAATATGCACAAACTCATGCTTATGTTGTACTTCATAACATGCTCAACTGATTGTATGATTTTATCTATGTAATGCATATGTTTAAATTCATGTTTAAGTTGTATTCCATAAAGGCCGTGAAGGGTGATGGGGGAGTGGTGTAACGATTCGGTGCAACAGCCCTGGCAGCCCTAAGCGGACAATATTGGATGCTTGATTCTATGATTTGAAATCTTGATCCATTACTGCTTTAACTGTTCCATAATTGAATGTGATTGGGACTATTGTATAGTCCAGGTAATCGGTAACGGGATTGAATTCATGGCTGAGATTCATTCATCACATGAGATGTATTCGACGAACCCGAGTCGTACTTCGGTTGGCGATAGTGGTTGGCCACGCGAAGTGCTTATGCACTTCATGTCGTTCAACTTGTCGTGCGCTCGAGCTAGCCGAGCTCGTTAAGTAACCCGATCTGTCTAATGTATGTTCACCATGTTTGGACGCTACTGCTTGAACCTAAGGTACCGAACTTACCAGTGCAACCCCGTTAACCTTGGTACCTCGATCCGCTAAGACTCATGAGCCGGACATGGTGGTATAGGACACCGTGTTCGAGCTGTCAGCCTACGCTGGGGTGATGTGTCTCCTCGTAGTGACCAGTGAGCAACCCAGACTCGTGAGCCGATTATGGTGGTATGTGACACTATATTCGAGCTGTCTGCCTACACTGCTTTGATGGGTGATGGGGGAGTGGTGTAACGATTCCGTGTAACAACCCTGGCAGCCCTGACCGTACTCGGTGTAGTGACCTCGATCATACTTTGAATCTGCGGAGAGGCGACGAGCCTTCCCGTAGTAAGCAGAGTATAAATTAGGCCTGTATTGATAAGGTGATGGGGGAGTGGTGCAACGATTCTGCGTAACAGCCCTGACAGCCCTTGCAGAGACCTAGAACCACACTATCGTATGAGATTATCTAAGATTGGCGACCCTAGAATGGATCATTGTTTGAGAATGATATAAGGAAGGTACCTTAGTTTCCCAATACTACTGTATTAAAAGGACTAATAACAACTCGGTAATCATGCTCATCATCGCATTGCATGTGCCTGGAAGATGTGGAGCACTGAGGGATGAACATATGCCGCGGATGTAAGATGGTGTCGCATGAGGGAGTATGTTGGTGAGGGCATGCATCATGACTGCATTTTTCATACTTGCATTAATAAGAGTATTTAGGAGTGTTTGACTTTACTGCTTTATCATTACTGCTTGACTAAATTGATAACATGTTAACCTATGCTTTATTGTTCCAATGAGTTGATCACTCACTCCCACTTTACGGGACGGTGCTTGCAACACCAACCAGACTGTCTTAGCTGCAGGTGATAGCGATGCTTATGAAGCAAAGCCAGACTACTACTATGATGTTGAGGAGTTCTCCTACATGTAACTCTCTGACGGGTCTATGAAGACCTGGAATTGCATTGACGGGGCTATGGTATTTGGGATAGAAGACATTACACTTCCTCAATTTGGTATATTTTAGAATTATACTTGTAAATAGTTAACCCGGTAACATTATCACACTCTGGAGACTCACCACAGTTTATATAGTTTATATATCTATCACAGTCTTCCGCTTGCTATCTCACTTATCTCTAGAGTATGATATGCTGTTTTGGCTTAATCTCACTCATGTTCAATGCACTAATACAGACAACATTCAATCATCATTCATTATGTTGAATAAGTGATGCGTTGGAACTCGGGAGTTGAGTTTATGCTCGACCCCCAATTTTCAGGGCATTACAGAGGGCTTCCTAGGAATTTTCTTGCACTGACATGCTTGGTGGGCCCCATATTGATGTTTTCTAAGAAATTCACCCTGTTCATTGGATTCCTGATGAAATTTCAACCAGAAAAGAGTAGTTTTTATCGGATTTTGGTGCGGTCCACTATATAAAATCAATTCATCGTTAATCTTGCGTTTTTCAACAATCCACGTGCATATACTTGTATTGGGCCAAAAGTCCACCTAAGCGAGGGTCACGCATACCCCAGAGATGCAATGGATGGCTCGGATCATCAAAATGAATGATGGGTGGACCCTATTACTCAAAACCAACGGACTAGCTTTCGTCGGTTTGTTTTTACGCGGAAGGGACGGTCAGCGTGCGCTGACCCATTCCTTACTTTTGGTGCACGGCGAGTGCACAACGTCTATGCACTCCACTTACGTAAAGTGGGCCCCACCTTGATGTATATGCAAAATCCAATACGTCCATCCATTTTTTTCACCTCATTTAAGCTGTTGAGGCCAAAATTGAAGCATATTCAGATATCAGGTGAGCCCCAAATCAATGATTTAGGGGGCTGATCTATCCGTTGGGAAAGTTCCATAGGGATCCAACTGCTGAAATTCGACTTGTACGATTAATTTATGGTCATCAGGTCATGCATGAAGTTTCGAGCCGAATGGATGGTGAAAACCCTGTGATCTTGCATTCTGGCTGACTTTCAGGCCACTTGAGCTTCAGTTTCTCGATTTTCTCGGATCTCTGGTATGTAAATCCGTCGATCTTAGTCCCCTAGAGTCCATCCCTTGCCTTGGTGAATTCTGAGCCTTAAATCTATGCTTTTAGTACCCTGTTTCAGTCCATGCTCGTAAATATACCTTGCAGTACAAACATGATTAAAATAGGCAATTAAACAGTATCATGTTCGAAAACCCAAGTAATAATTGGGGTCTGATATGCAATATTTGACCCTCAACAGTAATATTTTTTGTTGTTTTGGTATGTCATTGGTATGGACCATGACATTGTGTAGGTCAGGTTCTTGTCACGTAATTAACAAAATGGGAGATTATTAGTGTACTGATTTGTGCACCTTGTTTGTCAATCATGTGAATTCATGTGTCATGTAGTCGATTAAGCCCTTGGAAGCTAAAAATTAAAGACACGAGAGGATATGGAGTATTAAGGAGCAAAGAACAGGTAAATGAGGAGCCTTGGTGAACCATTGACCTAAACAACCCTTAGCTTCTAGATGATCATAACATCATAGGTAAACCTTGAGAAGCTTAATTGAAACAAGATAACGCTAGAAGATGTGCTAAGCTGTTGTGAAAACGTATGCCCAAAACAACATTTTGTGAGTGGTCCTCGGTCCCATCGAAAGGCTATCGATGGGACTCGATCCAATCGAAGGTCCACTCAATCTAATTGAAGAATGCGTCCAACAATAAACATAAATAATTCTAGATTTCTCGATAGGATAGATAGAGGGCTCGATCCTATCGAATGACCTTCAATCCCATCGAAGGTCATTTCGATCATATCAACAAAGTTATTAATTAGTCATTTTATAGTCATTATAAAATGATTTCTTATAAAAGGGTATTCGGTTCTTTGGTAAAATGATGAGTTTTTAGTGCAATAGAAGCTTAGGAGATTCCTTACTCATATCCCACATTCCAAGCCTCTGAAACCATGAGATCTAAGTCATCTTTCTTGTGATTTATCACTTGAAAGAGGATAACAACCTCAATAAAGAAGATGAACTTAGTCTCCACTTTGTTATATATATATATATATATATATATATATATATATATATATATATATATATATATATATATATATATATATTAGACTTGAACCAATAATTAAATTCTTGTCTAAACCCTTTAAAACACCCATTTAGGTGAATCCCCTAGGAAATTACAACATTGCCATATATTGTAGAAGATTCACCCAACCTCCCATCACCTTGGTCACCTCGATGGAGCATTGTATGCAAGGTGTTTGATCTTGGAGTCAAAGCATTGGAATTAACAATTGGGGAAGAAAAGGGGAGATAGTTAAAAGAACGAGAGAGCATCAATTAAGCAACCCGAGACAGCGTATCAAAGTGGCTCAATCTGACAAGCGTCATTCAGTGAGATCACACTCTCTTTCCTTGTGTAGGACTGAGGGTAAGAGTTTGAAACCCAAACTCGATAGGTTATTATATATGACTTAGGCTCTTATATAGGGCCAAATTCACTTGACATGAGTGTGTATGTGTTAGTCTCCGTGGGAGCCTCCAGCAGGAGTAAATGTAGGTCCTTGGACTAGGACAAAGGTTATTGGTTAGTTGATAAAAAGCCAACTAAAGTCTCCTACGAGAGTTTTTGACAAGAGTGTCCGTTAGGCCCTTGTGTATGGCTTTAAAGGTTAGAGGTGAACCTGATTTAAAATCTCTGATAGTAAATTAGTCTTTCCATCACTATCTTTTCAGAAGGTGACCCTGGTTTGACTGAAACAATCATTTTTTCCCCTCAGAATTGAAGGAACCATGTTGTATAATTATGGGAGGACCAGGTTCCTCCACATCTCCTTCCATTTTGTTTGGCTATGATGGTTTAATTTGGAAACTCAATGGCAATGTAAGAACCATGTTACAATCCAAGACCATTAGTGAAAATGAGCCAAACTATATTACCGAATTTAGACATTTCCCTTACGTGTTTCTGAATTCGGTTGCTTGACATCTTGACATACGACTTCAACTTTCATTTCCTCATCTTTTTAGATGAGGCTTGTTCTAGTGATTTTCCTTTTGCCAGCAATTCTTCAATCAAAATATCATCTAAAAAACATTCATCACTAACATATTTGATCGATCCTTTAGCATCCATATCTTCATTTTTAGAATTTTTGTCATTCTTGATTGACTCAAATCCTATTGAAGTTTGGTCATATTAACCGATATTTGTTCCTCTTCAAGTTTTGGAATTACTAGCCTTGATCATATTTGTGGGAACTTCATATGAGGTTCACCCCATACTTGCTTCACAACTTATTGCCTTCAGCAACACCATTTTTGTATATGTGTGATCCATTCCGGTACTGCTTAAAACTTTGAATGACTTAACCTTTTCCAAACTCCTCCTTGACTAGGTTGAGGTTAACCATTCTTTGTTCTAAGACGGGCTAAGGGTGATTTTCGGCGTGCTTGACCCTTTTGTTGGTAAAAATAATTACCCTCTTCCATATTTCGAATGACCGATTGTCTTGCATTATGATTATGTCAATAAAATTGCTTGTTTTGCCAAGTTAGCCTTACATGTCGCTTACATAAGTGTTGGCAATTGGAATTTATCACATTTGAATGTTCTTTGGTATGTGATTGTATGCATGAACCTCATAAATCCTCTTACCAAAATCCCGTTCTTCTACCTGCTCCTTTTTAGTTTCAACTCGATTTTTTGTTGCGGCCGGACCAACCTTTTGTGGAATAATGGTGGCCATGTTGATTTCTGTATGAATGGATCAGTATTACTTCTTTCAAAAAACTTTAGCAACTTTGGTCAATATTATCTTGAATAACATTCCTGAAAACAACACATTTATTAATCGAATGTGGCTGGGTTCCATGCCATTTATTATAATTAATTTTCTTTAATTTTTCCGCTGTCGGAATCTTTTGATAATAAGAACTTTGATAAATTTCATGGCTAACATGATATAAAAAAAAAAAAACTCATCAGCCCAAGTAAAATCAAAGGTATGCGTCCGTTGAACCTTTTGATTAGGTAGTGCAGTCACCTTTATTTTAACTAATGCTAAGCAAACAAATGGTTGTTTAGCCACTACTTCAGCTCTAAAACGTCATAATTGAGATCATAATAATATGTTTCTTCTGACGAATTCTTCGGTTGCATTGATTCTTGAAGTAAAGCCTCATACCGGATACCTTCTTGGTTTGATCATAAAGATCTGTGAATTCAGTCCCAATAAACTTCTTTCAAAGTATAAATTCTAGGCCATCTTGGCCTAATTGGATGAATTCTTCCTTAGTCGTCACTACTTTGTACGGGCCTTTCGCACTTTTAAATTAGCCTTATAAGTTTCAACTGATTTCCCTAGTAGTTGTCGAAAACGTGCCAAATCAGCTATATAAATTTTCCTGACCTTATAAAAGAACTCGATATGAAACTTTTCCTCCATCTCTTGCTAAGTTTGTATGAATTTGGTAAAAAAAAATAGAATACCAAGTAAAGGCTACCCCAGTGAGTGAATGGCCAAATAATTACAGTTTGTAGTAATCGTTATTAGCTAACTAACTCTCCACACTGTATGGTGAAAGGATCTGTGTTGTATGGTCAATTGGTTGTATCACCTGTAAATAATGTAAAATCAGGTTAATAATTCGTCGACAATAGATATTGCCAGTCGATCCAATCATGATAAGGCTTACGATAAATTAGAGTGGCGGTTCGGCCAAAAACCTCGCCTGCTACTACATGGACCAGTTGTACAATTTGATTTCGGTTCTAACGCTGTTGTGCAACAACTTGAGGTGGTTTCAAATCCACATTATAAGGTTAATTCTTGGGCAAAGGCTAGACTAAGTTTCTATTCTCACATTTAGGACGCCTGAAATCCACAGGTGGAGGTGAATTTCACATGTTTTGTGTTGGAATAGGGATGGGAACATGTGGTGTGTTTTACCATTGAGGGATAGCTTATGGCATTAGCTATACCGAGGGTATTGGGGCCAAATTCCCAACATAACTAGCATTGACCTATTGCTGAGGTGCAATCAGTGCTCTCCTAGCAAACATAGCCTTTAACTGATTCATGCTTTCGCTATAACTAACCATTCACCTATTAAATGCTTTTGTCTGAGCCTATGATTACTCAGCCTGAACCCTTGACATTTTTCGCGGCATGCTGAATTTCCCTTTAAACATCAACTATCCTAACTGACATAATTTCAAGAGGTTGAACCCGAGATGATTAAGCTCTATTTGGATTCAACAGTATAGGCACCGAAACAAGTAATTGATTCACTTGCTTGGATACTTGTGGCACCCACACCTCTTCCTCTTAAGTAGGAGGTTTGTTAGCTGCGATAGTGCTAGTAGCTGCATAAGCATTATAACCACCTCTTTGACTCATGATTTCTCATAATTATTTCATCGGCAAGTATTCTTGTAATACAATTCCCACTGGATATGTTTTTTTTTATATTTTGCACAACTAATGCAAAAAATGAAAATTTCTAACAGCCAAGTAGTTATTTGTAAGGTTCCACCGGGCGTGCAAAAAACTATTGGCACTCTAGTCCATTTTTTTTTTTCTTTCTAGCACGTGTGTGTGTGTGGGCGTGCCAGAATCGATAAAGCGGCTCGATTTAAATCGAATCAACTTTCAACCCCCAAGTGCAAAAATAAGCAGACACGTCCAATGTAAACGTATATGACGAAATTATGAGAAGATCGTTTACTTATTCAACCACTCACAGAATTTTGTGATGATTAGGCAATTGTTGGAGGGTGGGGTTCTTCCTTTAAAGATTGGTTGTGCTTTGCCTTTCACAAGAAATGCTTTTCATAATACCAGTACAATCAAACAAAAGGAAAAACTTGCAATCTGTCGCTAAGAGCGACTGAAAGTTGCATCTCTTGAAAGAATTACTTGATATTAGATAATAATCAAGTTCAACATATGAACATAGACTTGGATTACAAATAAAAACTAAGAATTACCACTATTGGATTATCACTACTCTTAGGATAACTGAAATAAAGATAAATTTTGATTGGTATTTGATTGGTAGTTGTTTTTTTTGTGATAGATTTCCTCTCATATTTATAGTTTTCTACTGCACAGCTTATTATTCTAGATATTTCTATCATTACTTCTGCAGTTATGGTAGTCGAGGAGTCATTCTCTAGATCCTTCTTCTGATACGTTTCTTCCTATTTGTTCCTCTTCTCTCGACCAAACTCTACTTTTCTCGGTCAGTACTCATTAATCGGCCGCATTACTTTTATCGATTGTCTAATGATGTGTAGTATTAATCCTCTACTAGTTAGGATTTCGTAAAAAAACACTCCAAATATTTTAAAGATCTTATCATTCACTTCATTTCTCTTATGCAGTGCCACATGTCGCTTTCTCATTGGCTACAATAGAGACTACCGGAAACAAAGTACAACGAAAATGTCATAATAAAATAAAGAAACTATAACCATGAGCTGCTGCACATACATGTTTGAGTCGATGGGATGAATGCCTAAAATCTTGCATTCCACACTGCACATGGAAGTGATTCGTGTCTTGTTGCGCAGCACGCCAACAACGCAGTGAGCCTAGATCCAATCTAAGGCCTCACCCACAAACGATAGACAAGAAGAAATATAAACTAGAAATAGATCAAAGCAATCCCAAAACAAACCACAAGACAAGATATACGTGGAAAAACCCCAAACTAGGGTAAAAAACCACGGATGCAAATTCCACTATGAAGAGAAACGAAGATTACAAGGCAATATACTAACCTCTCCCTTGGAAGTACAGAGAAAATCCTTTGCCCACACCTCAAAATAATTTCCTAAAATTCACCTTTAACCTAGAATAGCCCTAGGGACCCTAATTTATAGTTTTGGCAACTTCCCTTTCCGCATCCCAGTTGCGAAAGGACTTGAGACACAAAATCCGCGAAACTCCTTTCGCATCCCAGTTGCGAAAGACTTGCGACATGAAATCCGCGAAACTCCTTTCGCATCCCAGTTGCGAAAGGACTTGCGACACGAAATCCGCGCAACCTCGACTGGTCGTAGGCGGCCCCAGATGTGGCTCCACTTCTCAACAATCTCCCACTTGGAGACACATCTCCATAAACCTTTGTCTTCTTCATCCGGAGTGCACCACCTCCCCGTTTTCAAGCCTGAAGACCAATCAAAGCTGAACAGAGCTTCAGCTTCTCCCTTGTGACCGCCTTGGTCAGCATATCCACAGGATTCTCACTTGTATGAATCTTCTCCAAAGCAATCGATCCATCTTCCAGTAACGAACGTATGAAGTGATATCTGATGGCAATATGCTTGGTCCTTGAATGAAAGGATGAATTCTTAGCCAAGTGTATTGCACTCTGACTGTCACTGTACAGCTTGCAATCTGCTTGCTTCTTACCCAACTCTTCCATAAAACCTTACATCTACACCATCTCCTTGCATGCTTCTGTAGCCGCAACATATTCTGCTTCTGTCGTACTGATAGATACTATCTTTTGTAACTGAGAGACCCAACTGACTGCAGCACTACCCAGAGTAAAAACATAACCCGTAGTGCTTCTTCTGCTGTCGATATCTCCTGCCAAATCTGAATCCACGTAGCCTTGTAACTTGATTTTCGATTCACCATAACACAGCCCTACGTCCTTAGTACCTACCAAGTACCTAAGGATCCACTTCACAGCTTTCCAATGTTCCTTCCCGGGGTTGTTCATAAACCTGCTAACAACTCCCACTGCTTGAGCAATGTCTGGCCTCGTGCTCACCATACCATACATGAGACTCCCAATAGCTGACGCGTATGGGACTTTAGCCATGTAGTCCTGTTCCTCCTGCATCTTTGCACCTTGCTCCTTAGATAGCTTGAAGTGGTTGGCTAATGGAGTGCTAACCGGCTTAGCACCTCCCATATTGAATCGATCAAGTACCTTGGCTATGTACTCTGCCTGTGACAAAACTAATTTCTTATTTTTCCTGTCACGCTTTATCCTCATGCCTAGGATTTGTTTTGCAGCTCCTAAATCCTTCATGGCAAATTCTCTAGACAATTGTCTTTTGAGATCTGAAATGTCCTCCATGCTTGAGCCAGCCACAAGCATATCATCAACGTACAGAAGAAGGATGATGTATGACGTATCAAACTTCTTCAAGTAACAACAGTGGTCTGCATGACATCTCCTAAAACCGTTTCCCGACATGAAACTATCGAACTTCTTGTACCACTGCCTCGGGGCCTGCTTCAGGCCATATAGACTCTTCTTCAGTCTGCACACCTTGTTCTCATTACCTGGTGCCACGTATCCTGTCGGCTGATGCATATATATCTCTTCTTCAAGGTCCCCATGAAGAAAGGCTGTCTTAACATCTAGCTGTTTTAGATGTAAGTCCTCTGAAGCCACTATACTCAAGACCATGCGAATCGTAGACATTTTCACTACCGGTGAAAATATTTCAGTGAAATCGATACCTACCTTTTGTTGAAACCCTTTCACAACCAATCTGGCCTTGTACCGTTTCGAACCATCGTGCTCCTCCTTCAGTCTGTAAACCCACTTGCTATTAAGAGCTTTCTTACCCTTGGGTAGAGTGACTATCTCCCATGTACGATTAGACTCAAGAAAGTCCATCTCACATCCATGGCCTGCTCCCACTTAACCCTATATCTGACTGTAACGCCTCTTCAAAACACTCTAGCTCACCATTATCTGTCAGTAGTAGATAATGTAAGGAGGGTGAGTATCGGACCGTCAGTCTCCTCTCCCGAGTAGACCTCCTCACAACTGGTGTATGCGGCTCTGCCTCATCCTGTGGCACTGTAACACCCATGTCCGGTAACTCTTCCAACTCTACGAATTCCTTTTTCTCGGCCTTATTTTCCTGCACACTGTCCTTATGCATCACATTTTCATTAAAGACTACATCCTTGCTTCTGATGATTTTTCTATTTTCTGCATCCCAGAACCTGTAGCCAAAATCATGTTGCCCATAGCCTATAAACGTGCACCTCCTGGACTTCGCATCCAGCTTATTTTTGTGCTTTGCATCAATGTGAACATATGAAGTGCAACTGAACACTCTGAGATGTGCAACGTTCACTTCTTTCCCAGTCCACGCTTCTTCTGGTAGCCCACCATCCAATGGTGCTGAGGGACTTCTATTGATGAGATATACGGCAGTATTCACAGCATCTGCCCAAACGGTCTTGGGCAACCCTGCATGTAACCTCATGCTCCTGGCGCGCTCAAGGATGGTCTTGTTAATGCGCTCAGCCACACCATTCTGTTGTGGTGTCCCTGGAATCGTTTTCTGATGTTTGATTCCATTTGCTGCACAATACTCCTCAAACCTCTTATCACAATACTCTCCCCCATTGTCAGATCTGAGACGTTTTACTGTTTTACCTGTCTCATTTTCTACCATAACTTTCCACTTCTTAAATACATCAAATACATCAGATTTATGTTTTAAGAAGTAGACCCACAGTTTTCTACTAGCATCATCAATAAAGGTAACAAAATAACGTGAGCCACCAAGAGATAATACCTGTGCCGATCCCCACACATCAGTGTGTACAAGCTCCAACAGATGTGTCTTTGGAGCGCGTCCTGTCTTCTTGAAGCTTACCCTCTTTTGCTTGCCATACACGCAGTCCTCGCAGAATTCCAAGTCAATAGACTTCAGCCCTGGTAGCTTCCCTTTTGATAATAGCACTTTCATCCCTTTCACACTCATATGTCCCAGCCTCTGATGCCATAACTGCCCATTCACTCCAGTTGATGCGACTGCGAGTGAACTATACGATCCTGAAGTCACGTACAAAGTACCTTCCTTTTTGCCTCGAGATATTACCAAGGCACCTTTTGTGATCTTCCAAGAGTCACTGGTGAATGTCGTCACATAACCGGTATCAGTCAACTGTCCCACTGAGATCAGATTACATTTCAAACTCGGTACATGTCTGATATCCTTCAATTTCAAGACCGTTCCGTCTTTCTGATTTACATGAACATCTCCCTTTCCAATAATATTGCACTGCTCATCATCACCCAAGTAGACTCTCCCAAAGTCACCTGACACATAATCACGCAGAACTTCCTTACACGAAGTAGCATGAAACGAAGCACCCGAGTCTATAACCCAAGACTCATTCCTTGCATCAAGAGACAAGATCAACGCCTCTATGTCGCTCTCCTCAGACAGATTCACTGAATCTTTCCCACCTTAAGAGCTTCCTTCTTCTTTCTTGAGCGCCCTACAATCACGTTTCATGTGCCCCTTCTTACCGCAATGTCAACACCCATCTTTATCTTTCGGTCCCTTGGACTTATTCCTTGACTTAGAACACCCGTGTTTATTGCCTCCTTTGTTCAGCGATCTTCCTATTCCTTCAACGTTTAGAGCATTCCCTGAATCCCCTGAAACTCCTGATGCCTTCCTTCTAGATTCTTCGCTGAGAATTAGACCAGCCACATCATCAAATTTTAGCTTTGTCGATCCTGAAGAATTGCTCACAGCAATCACCAAACCATCCCAACTGTCTGGCAAACTGGATAACATCAATAACGCCCTGACCTCATCCTCAAAAGCAATGCCAACGGATTCCAACTGGCTCGTGACTGTATTGAACTCGTTTAGATGTTCAGCCACGCTCCCACCATCTGACATCTTCATATTGAATAGATGTTTCATAAGATGAACCTTGTTGGATGTTGAGGGCTTTTCATACATGGTGGCTAGGGCTTCCATTAATTCTTTTGTCGTTTTTATCTTAGATATATTGAAGGCGACGCTCTTAGACAAAGAGAGTCGGATCATTCCTAAAGCCTTCCTATCCAGTAAAAACCATTCATTATCTGTCAACTTTTCTGGTTTCTTCTCTTTTCCTCCTAGAGGAATATAGAGGTCCTTTTGATACAGATAATCCTCCATCTGCATCTTCCAGAAGGGAAAGTTTGAACCATCAAACTTCTCAATTCTAGTTTTCCCATCTTCTACCAACAACGCAGTGAGCCAGTTGTTGCGCAGCACGCCAACAACGCAGTGAGCCTAGATCCAATCTAAGGCCTCACCCACAAATGATAGACAGGAAGAAATATAAACTAGAAATAGATCAAAGCAATCCCAAAACAAACCACAAGACAAGATATACGTGGAAAAACCCCAAACTAGGGTAAAAAATCACAGATGCAAAATTCCACTATGAAGAGAAACGAAGATTACAAGGCAATATACTAACCTCTCCCTTGGAAGTACAGAGAAAATCCTTTGCCCACACCTCAGAATAATTTCCTAAAATTCACCTTTAACCTAAAATAGCCCTAGGGACCCCAATTTATGGTTTTGGCAACTTCCCTTTCCGCATCCCAGTTGCGAAAGGACTTGCGACACGAAATCCACGAAACTCCTTTCGCATCAAAGTTGCGAAAGTACTTGCGACACGAAATCCGCGCAACCTCGACTGGTCGTGGGCGGCCCCAGATATGGCTCCACTTCTCAACAGTGTCTAACCCTAGCTAGGACAGACTTGGTCGTGGCTGGGGCTCTATGGGCTCACCATTATGTGTGCATTTTATCCAAGCCATCCATCCATTTTTACACATCATTCATGTGCTTTAAAAAAAAGGTAAATCCAAGGCTCAAGTGGGCCACAATACAGTAAGTAATAATAATAATAATGATGCCTATATAACCTGTTCATAAGGTCATGTAGACCGGAATGAAGGGAGAACACAAATATTAGCTTGAAAAAGGTGGCCCCCAGAAAGTTTTCGATCGTAGATATTCAATCCCTACTATTTCCAGTGGTGTCGCCCACTTGAGCATTGGATTTACCTCTTTTTTGAGCTAATGTCTTAAAATGGGCCTCACGGAGCCTACGTAAGACGCAATCCTCATCAACTCCACATAAGCTCTTTTGTATCTTAGAAAAAGCGGGGAATGGCAGAGCCGCCTCAGAAAAAAAAAAAAAAAAAAAAAAGAAGGAATGCTGCCATCTTGAAATGGCGGAAAGGGACACCTCCCACCATGACCATCGTTCTGTGATCCAAACTGTTGATACGAACGGGCAGAAAATTGATGGTAGGCATCCTGAGAAGCATCATATATCAGAAGATTCAACCATATTTGGTTAGTAGCCTACAAACATACGGTGAAAATATGAAAATGGTCAAAGGTATAAACAATTGATGGACTAAATTCAATCTGGAAGATCTCTGGAGCCTGACCTGTCCATGGACCACTAGCTTGATGGTATAGATGGGCCCCACACTTCAAAATTGGAACCGGAGTATACTGTGCAAAATCTCAGGTCGAAAATCCGATAATTACAACCCACCCGAAACGGCAGAAAACGGGTGCAAGCAAAATCAAGCAGGGAGGAGATGGATATTATTGAGAAAATTAGGAATGTGGACCCCACCTTTCAGCTAGACGGTTTTATGAAAGAAGACAAAACTTCTTTTGCAAGTTAGACCTCCACGTGCGGAGACCCATTTTTTGGACGAAAATACCCCTCCTTTTCACTGCAGCTCGCTAAAGCTCTCACTTCTCGTTTCCGCTTTCACTGCCATTGCTTTCATCTCCCTTCTGCTTTCACTATCATTGCTTTCACCCCCTTTTCTCACTTCGTTTCCATGAGACAGACCAATGCAGCTCATTTTGTGGGCCACCCTTATCAGCGTTTTGTCTTCTTCTTAAAATGGTCAGTCCAGGGAAGAAATAACGCACCGCAGGTATGATATACCACTCAGTTGGGCCCACACCAGCCCTGTGGCTGGTGGTCGGTGCTCTGTGGGCCCCACCAATCACAATGTGTTTCATCGTTTCCGTTCATCCATTTTTACAGATCATTTTAAAGGTTTATCCTAAAAATAAGAGGGATCTAAATCTTAGATGTACCACACTACAGGAAAAAATAAGAGGTTTCCGTTCATCTATTTTTACAGATCATTTTTATGGCCCCAAAAGGTTTTTAATGGTTGATGTTCATTAAACACTGTTTCCTGTAATGTGGTTCAATTGAGATCAGGATATGCCTCATTTTTTTGTATAATACCATAAAATGATCTATAAAAATATATGGACGGCATGGATGAAACACATACATCATGATGGGGCCCACAGAGCACCGAACACCCGCCATTGGCTGGTGGTAGGGGGAGTAGTCAATCGGTTTCCTGTAGTATATATACGCCGTCCATCTGTTTTTCCTTCTAATTTAAGGTGTTGAGCCTCAAATTGAAGCATACCAAAATATCAAGTGGATCATACCACTGGAAACAGTGGGCATAATGATTTTCGAGTTAGCCCTCCTGATTTCATGTTTGCCCCGCTGATCTCATGTTTGCCCTGCTAATATTTTACATATATAGTGAGGAACTCATTTACTTGCTAATGAAATAACATGTTCATGTTCACCAATTAATTGACATGAAAAAATCAAGTGCCAAAATGAATGATATTGAGAAAGACTTGTGCTAACATATGTTACTTAATAAACTAATAGGGAACGGTTACGAATTGGGATTTCTTGACACCCAGTACATGTCCCCATCTTAAGCACTATTCGCCTCGCTGTTTTTGTAGTTTGCCCCGCTGATATTTTACTTTACCTCGCTGTTTTTCTAGTTTGCCCTGCTGATATTTCAGTTTGCCTCGCCGTTTTTCTAGTTTGCCCAACTGTTTTTCGAGTTTGCCCCGCTCTCCATCCGTTTTCCCAACTTATTGTAGCGGTTTATCCGGAAATTGAAGCATATCAAAAGATCAATTGGATCATACCATGGGAAACAGCGGGGCATAATGATTTTCACCGTTGAAACCATAGTGGGCCCAAGAAAATCATCCATGTCTGTAACAATGTAAAGGACATAGATTCCATGTATGAATGGGCTTGATTTGTTGGAGTGTGTGTGTGTGTGTGTGTATAAAGGTTCTATGAGGATCTTTAATAGGATTGTAAGGGTCGTAAGGGTCATTTTTAGTTTTCTATTTTGGGAAGAAAAAAAAATATGATTTACGATAAGATTTGTAATTCGATACAATTCAACCCCTACTACGATTTGCGATACGATAACGATTTTGACAACATTGGTCACATGACTCATATCACTTGCATTTGACTGTAATGATGATTTTGCTGCATTGTTTGTTTCCACAAATCATGCTTAAAGTGGTGGTTTTATAGTGTGAAAATGTAAGGATTATATATAACATTACCTCCATCCTTTGCAAGTGTAATTGACTCTCGATATACGAGCCACAATTTATGTTTAAACAAACACTTGGAAATGGTAATGATGGCTCCTTTGCATTTCATATGAAATTAGAAAATCAAACACGCATTGGGGAGAAAACATTCTAATTGAAGAGGGAGAGTTTGAACAAAAATCGGTTTTTCTAGTTTGCCCCGCTGATATTTCACTTTGCCTCGCTGTTTTTCTAGTTTGCCCCGCCGATATTTCACTTTGCCTCACTGTTTTTTTAGTTTGCCCCGCTGATATTTCAGCTCGACTCGCCATTTTTCTAGTTTGCCCCGCTGATATTTCACTTTGCCTCGCTGTTTCTCTAGTTTGCCCGGCCGATATTTCACTTTGCCCCGCTGTTTTTCTAGTTTGCCCCGCTGAAATCTCACTTTGCCTCGCTGTTTTTTAAATTTGCCCCGCTGATATTTCACTTTCCCCTGCCGTTTTTTTAGTTTGCCCCGCTGATATTTCAGTTTGCCCCGCCGTTTTTCTAGGTTGCCCCGCTGATTTTTCTACTTTGCCCCGCTGTTTTTCTAGTTTGCCCCGCTGTTTTTCTACTTTGCCCCGCTGGTCTTCTACCATTGTACTAAGTAAACTCCGCTGGGCCCACATTGAATGTATGTAGTATATCCACTCCGTCCATCCGTTTTTCCAACTTATTTTTGCGGTTTAGCCCGAAATTGAAGCATATCAAAAGATCAATTGGATCATACCATGGGAAACAGCGGGGCAAAATGATTTTCACTATTGAAACCATAGTGGGATACAAGATATGATGTTTGTTTGTTATCCACAGAGAATCATTCTCAACGCAAGAAAATCATCCATGTCTGTAACAATGTAACACTAATTTAACATAATTTACAGAAAATAAAATGATCGAAATTCGAAATGCTCACTGAATCGAACATGTGGGATATATTGCACTACTTGTCTATTTTGTATCGCACTGGTGGGATACAAGATATATCGTGGGATATATCGGCCAATATTGTCGATATTTAAAACATTTACTATAACCACATGCTTGTAATATGCTTATGTCTGTAGATTGATTGGGAGTAGTGTGTGATGAAGATGTGGGTCCCAAAAACCTAATTTACGAGTAGGATCTTTAATAGGATTGTAAGGGTCATTTTTAGTTGGAGTGTGTGTGTGTGTGTGTGTATAAAGGTTCTATGAGGATCTTTAATAGGATTGTAAGAGTCATTTTTAGTTTTCTAATTTGGAAAGAAAAAAAAATATGATTTGCGATAAGATTTGTAATTCGATACAATTCAACCCCTACTACGATTTGCGATACGATAACGATTTTGACACCATTGGTCACATGACTCACATCACTTGCATTTGACTGTAATGATGATTTTGCTGCATTGTTTGTTTCCACAAATCATGCTTAAAATGGTAGTTTTATAGTGTGAAAATGTAAGGATTATATATAACATTACCTCCATCCTTTGCAAGTGTAATTGACTCTCAATATACGAGCCACAATTTATGTTTAAACAAACACTTGAAAATGGTAATGATGGCTCCTTTGCATTTCACTTCGCCTCGCTGTTTTTTTAGTTTGCCCCGCTGACATTTCAGCTCGACCCGCCGTTTTTCTAGTTTGCCCCGCTGATATTTCAGTTTGCCTCGCTGTTTCTCTAGTTTGCCCCGCCGATATTTCACTTTGCCTCGCTGTTTTTCTAGTTTGCCCCGCTGATATCTCAATTTGCCTCGCTGTTTTTTTAGTTTGCCCCGATATATTTCACTTTGGCCGGCCGTTTTTCTAGTTTGCCCGCTGATATTTCAGTTTGCCCTACCGTTTTTCTACGTTGCCCCGCTGATATTTCAGTTTGCCTTGCTGTTTTTCTAGGTTGCCCCGCTGATATTTAAGTTTGCCTCGCTGTTTTTCTACCCTAAGTAAACTCCGCTGGGCCCACATTGAATGTATGTAGTATATCCACTCCGTCCATCCGTTTTTCCAACTTATTTTTGCAGTTTAGCCCGAAATTGAAGCATATCAAAAGATCAATTGGATCATACCATGGAAACAGCGGGGCATAATAATTTTCACCGTTGAAACCATAGTGGGATACAAGATATGATGTTTGTTTGTTATCAAACCTATTCATAAGATCATACAGACATGGATCAATACTTTAAAGAGAATTATAAGCTTGGATCCAAAACTGCGCAACCTTGTGATGCGCTACGTTGACTAAGCTACGTATCCTTGTAATAACGAATAGATCAATAGAATAACAAATTATAAGTTTGATCCAAAACTTTTGTGGCCTGGATGAAATGATCAACATTAGAAGTTCAATTCCCAATTTCATTTGGTTTGTTTCATTTGAACATTTGATACGTTTATAGGAATCGGCTCAAGTCATGAAATTAATTGTTAAGTTTGCCCTGTTGATTGTCTACTTTGCCCCGCTCTTTTTCGTGTTTGCCCTGCTGTCTTTCTAGCTTGCCCTGCTAATTTTCTAGTTTGCCCTGCTAACTTTCTAGCATGCCCCGCTGAATTTGTAGCATGCCCGTCTTCTTTTATAGACGATGTTTTATCTTGTGAATTTTATGTTTGATATGTTTTTAAATCCATCGGTGCAGGCAATGGAAATTCTGTCATCAGCTCCAAGCCAGTTGTTTTTATGAATGAAGACAAACCTTCTTTTGCAACTTAGAGCTCCACATCTGGACTTCGAATTTCTGGAGGAAAATACCCCTTCGTTTTGATCAACTCACTGCTGCTGCTTGTCAACGTTGCTTTCACTCCCCTTGACGGAAAAAAATGAGCAGGTGCTTCCCCTACACTCTCTTCCAACTAATAACTGAAGTACGAAGGGTTTTCTTCTCATTTTCCTGACTGAAATCAATTGTATTGGTTTTCAGATAATGGCTGCAAGAATCATGTGCTCTTTTGGCGGGGAGTTAGAATTTGAAAACAAGCAATACTCGTACACGGGTGGAACATCAAAACAAATGACACTGCGTCTCGAGACTATGTACGAGGAGCTTCGATCTAGAATTTACAAGATTATTAAGAGCAGACCAGAAGATTGTGATATTAGGATGAAAGTATTGAATCCTTGCACTAACGAATCAATGCCTCCAATAGAAATCGAAGACGACGAAGACGTCAAAGAGTTCTTGACTTACCAGTTTGAGCATTCGGAAAAATTCATCCCATTAGTCATCGAAACAATCCAACACATCAATACCACAACATATATGGACAGTGTGGCTGAGGATTATGGCGTGGAATTCAAACACAATCCTTCTCCAATACAAGTGGTAGCAAGCAATGATCAATTAGAAGAGTCGCCAAAAACAGTAAACTTCGTGACTAGACAAGTCAGTGGTGCAGTTGACATTCACAGCAATTATGAATACAAGACATCGCCGTTAGCATCAATAACAGATATGCCATCATCATCCACCATCCCATCTGTGCATGTAAGCGACATTCCGTCTCGAGAGCTCCCTGAAACATCAAACCTCATGACTCGTCAAGTTCTCGCGCCATTTGATAATGATGCACTCACCAATGCAAAAATGCTGGAATATACTGATCTGGAATGTGAACCAACTGATATAGCTGAAGGGCAAACGTTTAAGGACAAGAGTCGGTGCCAGTATGTTTTGAGTCAATTTGCAATTCGGAATAATTTTCAGTATAGAGTACTATACTCAAATTTGAGTATATTTACCGTAGTGTGCTTCGAAGATGCATGTGAATGGAGGGTTCATGCATCTCGGGTGAATGATACAGGTATATTCAAAATACGGACTTATACGTCAAAACACACGTGCGACATGGCATGGATGAGGAGCGATCACCGGCAAGCCAGCAGTAAGCTAGCGTGTGATTTGGTTTTTAGCTACATTGAACAATGCCTAGGGTTGAGGCCACTATCTTTGCCATGCAAGAGAAATATAATATTCGTATCAGTTATTGGAAGGCATGGAAAGCTAGGGAGCTTGCAATTAATCACGTGATGGGGTCTTATGAAGACTCCTACAATCAACTCCCTTTATATTTGCATGAGTTGAGGAGGGCGAACCCAGGGACAGTAACTGCCGTTTCTACAAACCAACAGACTTGGAGGTTCGAGAGATGTTTTCTAGCTCTCGGCCAATGCATTCGAAGTTTTCAGAAATCATTGCGGAGGGTATTGGCTATTGACGGGACACACTTAAAGGGTAAATATAAGGGTGTGTTATTCATCGCCACGGCCTTAGATGGGGACAATCATATATTTTCACTTGCGTTTGGCATCGGGGAATTAGAGAACAGCAGTAGTTGGAATTGGTTCCTTACTCACCTTAACAATGTGTTAGGGTCTGTGGAGGGTCTTGTCATTATATTGGACCGACATAAAGGTCTAATGAAAGAGGTTCCTCAAGTCTTCCCGCATGCAATCCATGGGTATTGTGCGTACCATATCTACAAAAACTTGGTAGATACTTTTAAGGACAAGTCGTTGGAGATGTATTACTGGATGGCTGTGAAGACTTACAGGAGGGCCGAATTTGAAAAACTAATGCATGATATCGAAATGGCCAATCCCCCAGTACATGCATGGCTGACAGAAATCAGGTACGAGAGATGGGCATCTTCGCATTTTTCAGGAAGAAGATTCAACTTGGTCACGACGAACATTTTTTAGTGCGTTAATGCCCTTTTCAAAGAAACACGCGAATACCCCATTACGAAATTGATAGAGGCTGTAATATTGAAGATACAGGAATTGTTTTACAAGAGACGAGAATTCGCGGCCTCAATTGTGGGTCCATTGACACCATGGGCGGAGAAACAGTTAAAGGATATCGTGCAGAAGGCGCGAGATGTTCACTGCCATGTTATTTCTCAAGATGAGTACTATGTCGTTGGAGATTATAACGATACGGTGAAGCTCAGTGAGTTTTCATGTACATGCCGTGAGTTTGGCGTGAAGGGGTACCCTTGCATGCATGTCCTATCAGCCTTCATAAACTATAATCTGGATCACTACTCATACTGCTCCCCATTCTACACGGCACATAATTACCTGGCCGTGTATAGCGAATCGGTGTATCCAGTACGCGACAATAGCGAGTGGGAAATGTCAGCGGGGATGAAGGACTATTGTGTGCAAATTAAACCCCCAAGACAGAAGAGGTCAGCTGGGAGATCCAAAAAGCTTAGAATTCCATCACGTGGAGAGAAATCGAAAACAGTAAAGTGTGGGCGATGCAAACAAACCGGGTATAATCGATAGTCGTGCAAGTATCCGATATCCGGTGTATAGCATATCATGTGATTTATGTAATTTTTGTACTTTGTATGATACATACTATTGAAAGTTATATATTGCTCCTAGTTGATCTTCATGTATAACATATCGTGTAAAAATGCACCAACTGTTAGCCCTATCTATATATGCATTCTAAAATGCCTCCTTATACTGTAAAAAGAAATTATCCACCATATTACGTGCATAATAAGGGTGACATCTGGATAATCAACACCGCGTTCAGATACATCAGAAGTCACAATAATACGACCTTTAGTTCTACAGCTTTCTAGAAGGATTCCACAAACCGATTACATTAACTTAATTGAAAGTCCAAATATACCCTTTAGTTCTCATCGATGGGCAACCACACATTTCCTAATGTTTTCCGGTGCCTATTTGTCCGTATGCGAAAATGCAGGCACTGTAACCTATAAAGGCAGATTTAATCACTGGCTCTACTTTGAGACTCCAAAAAAAAAAAAAAATTACGTAGTTCATTTAAAAGTTTGAGTGAACGAATCCAACTTCACAATTTCATATTGAGTTGCAATTGGGAAATCGCCTTTTGTTTTAGTGTACTTTGTAAAGATTATCTGAAATCATTTGATAATGTCGATGTATTTCATAATCAGGAAGGAACATATGCACACCATTGAAATCCATCAACATCAGATATGTAAATGAAATTGAGAACATGCAACATAACATGAAGTGCATAAATAAATTTCAGCATAACACCATATACAGTAATCAAAATAAGATCCCCAAGTTTGGGCACTAAAATCAACATCCCTTCATCAGTCAAAGTAAAATTCACCCCATGATCTAAAGAAACAGTTTGAAAATATGGATTTTTATAGGCTTGGCATACCAAAAAGATACCTGATGCACAAGCCATCATTCCTGAGTAAATCTAGTCTAGCTGGACGGACCGCCACCTGTTGGAGCGACATCATCATGCCGGCAGGTAATCGTGGCAATAAGGTTATCAATTTTACGCTCGACCCGGTTGATACTATTCTGGATGGCCTCAGAAAATCGCTCCAATCGTGACATTCGTCTATCCTGCTCATCCATGTGCCTAACAATATATGCCCTGCGGTTGCAGTACGGCATCCTTCGACTGGTACGACCATATGCGGGTCATGGCTCCTCACGTTGCTCTCCCTCCGTGGGATATTCGGTGTCGGCTGCCTCTGTCTCAGCCGCGCCCGTCTCTACAGCCTCTGTCTCCGCTGCCTCTTCTTGTCTCTCCCATCAAAACTTCGCTGCGCCTCACTGATGTCGATGCCCCTTTCTTCCCCAGTTTCATGCGCTTGATGTTGTTTTCTGTAAACATTCTCACGGTTCTGGGTCTGGGTCTGTCAGTGGTGGGCATCAGCCCTACATGACGGGAGAGTAAACATAGAAGGTGTGGGAATGGAATGGCATCCCTTCTCGTGGTCGCTATGTTGTCGGCGATTATTTGAGTAATGATTGTGGGCAGACAGAGAGGAATACCATGACAGATGCTGTATAGAATGTCTAACATATACGAAGTAATATTGACTTTGATCGACTCCCTCGGATAAACATTTAAGCAAAAGATATTGTGTAGCACCTTATACTTGAATTCCATGTGCGATGATCTAAGTGCATTACCCTTATTCCACGGAACATCCTGACCGTTACAAAAAAACTTCGTCATTACTAACCGTACAGCTGGGTCATCGATGTCGTGATCAGTTAAGCCTCGAGCTATGACAGGAATCCCTAAAAGATGTGCAACTACCCCAGTATCAATGGTGACGGAGTTCTCTCCAATGGTCACCTGAAAGGAGGGTGCAATACCGGAGAGTGACAATATGATAGAAATATGATAACTTGCTTATTTCGAACCGTCCCTCCAAAATCTAAGATCTTACTCCACCCAGCATTTTCCAAAATCTCAATAATCCCAAACCGCTGGATGGACGCTCGGTCGATTTTTTTTTCGTATATAATTTTTCGGGCATGAAATTTGTCGTACAGGTTCGCAGGAGGAGGAGGAACCTGCTGGATCAGTTGTTCCGGTTGGATTAGTGGAGGGGGGTCCTGAATTGGAGCACTCGTCTGAGTACGAGCTCGCCTAGCCGGTGACTCGATTGGGGAGGTCCGTTCCTTTGACTGTTCCAGTCTAGGTCTGGATCAAATTTTTTGACGAGCTCCCCTGGATGACTCTCCAAGTATAGGCTTTTTTCCTTTATCCTTTGCCATTATCTGTAGTGATGATATTGTCTGTTTCAAATAAAAAAAATGATAAAGTAAACTCGAAATTGAGAATATATATACCTGTCCATTTCATGATTTGTAATCGAATAGTGAACTAATGTACCTATATAAATCGGGTTAAGGATTATCTAGAAGAACTCCGCATGAGCAATTATCACACCACTTCTGAAACCATACCATACTTCATACGATCATGCCACTTATATATCAAATCAGCTCCATTCACATCTATTCACAGAAGCATACAATGATTCTTAATATCTAGTGGCAAAATTTATTAATGAAGGAGCTATTCTGATTTCTAAATTTCTATTTCCTTTAGAAATGGTATACAATGCCTTTGTTATCTCATGTGATCGAATTTCTAATTCTAACAATTAACTAGTAATGACCTGCAGGAATTACATCTATCTAAACAATTAAAAGAAATATAGAAATAAGTTCAAATGGAGATAAGTTATAGTATCTTTAGATAGGGTCCAGCTTATGAGGTATCTCCAGTATCCGATTAACGAATATACACAGAAGGTTGCTTTGCCATAAAAAAAAATTTTCCTTTTAGGGTGTGTTTTGTTACATCAAAATGGCCTGATTAATCATGACAATATCATGAAATTTCGTGATTTTGGGTGCAACCAAAACGCACGCAAATATTTTCGTGTCATCTCTCTCTCTCTCTCTCTCTCTCTCTCTCTCTCTCTCTCTCTCTCTCTCTTTTCTTGTTCATGTAAATTGCACCAGTACCTTAACAATGTTATGTAGGAGGTTTCGTGTGCATGTTTTTCTTCCAAGTTTTCACCGACAGTCTATATACATTTAAAAAAAAAATTTACAAGCACGTGAAGAAAACAAATAAAAATGAAAAAAGAAGAAGAAGAAGAAAATAGTGTGTTGGACCAAACCACTCATTGTGCATACGCATTAAAATAGGAAATAAAAGGATGATGGAGAAGAGGAAGACAAATAGAGAGGAATATGATCGGATGCAATGAACACAGACTTACCGAGATCGTATTAGGAGAAATCGCCCAAAGATTAAGCGCTGCTTATGTGGAGAAATCCGCTGGAGATGAAGTTGTGGGAAGCTTAGAGAAGAAGAAGTGTAAATTAACGGCCGTTTGGTGTAATAACTGCTGGTTGGTGAAAGCAGTTAATGCCTTTTTTTTTTGAAAACCGTAATCCATCGATATATCGACATGTTGTCGATATATCAACAAATTACTATCGATATATCGACAAACTATCGATATATCGTCATGTTCCGTTTTATAATGTTTCGCTTCTTGAAACTTAAAGTCCTAATTCGATATTATCGACATATCGTCGATATATCGAAAAGTATCTCATCGATATATCGACAATATGTCGATACATCGTTAAAATCTCACATACGTTCAGCAATATTTATCATCAACATTCGATATTATCGACAAATTGACGATATTATCGATCACTTATAACGATTAAATCGATAATATATAGATTATATCGATAACTTACGTAGATTATATCGATGATATGTCGATCCCATCGACGATTCATTTTTTCGATATTCTGTCGACAATATATCGATATATCGATAAGTTATACTATCGATATATCGAGATATTAGCGATATATCGATAAAATAGAAATATGAACCAACTCTTGCTGGACAATTCCAAACCAAATTCGATATTATCGCCATGTTTTCGATATATCGATATGTATGTATGATCGATATATCGATATTATGTCGATTTATCGTTGAAATCATCAATTTCGGGCTATGGTTGCTGGACAAATGGCGAACAAATTCGATATTATCGCCATGTTTTCGATATATCGATATCATTTATTGTCGATCTATCGACATGGTGTCGATATATCGATGAAATACGTAAATTCCGGCGATTACTTGCTGGACAAATGACGACCAAATTCGATATTATCGACACGTTTTCGATATATCGATTTCCATATATCGTCGATATATCGACATTGTGTCGATATATCGATGAAATACGTAAATTCCGGGGATTACTTGCTGGACAAATGGCGACCAAATTCGATATTATCGACACGTTTTCGATATATCGATATGTATATACGATCGATATATCGATATGATGTCGATATATCGTTGAAATACGAAAATGCTTCAAATGTTGCTGGACATTTGTCATCCATATTCGATATTATCGACATGTTTTCGATTTTATCGACAACTTATGTCGATACAATCGATGATATGTAGATAAAATCGATAACTATCATCGATTATATCGACGATATGCAGATTAAATCGACTGTACATTTCTGATATTGCGATATGTCGATGTCATCTACAAGATGTTGATATATCGATGACTTCTGTCGATTATATCGTCGATATGTCGATTATATCAACGATTGCTACTTCTTACTATCTAAGTTTTAATGTTTTTTTTTAATCTTCTCTATTTGCTTAGATTTGTTTGTTGTACACACCCATGTCAGTACACTTCCTCTATGTTAGCCATCCCCAGTAGGGAACGAAACGAACATGATTAAATTCCATCCTTGTTGGGAGTATTTGAAATTTGCATCTGTATAAGAACATGAGATTGAATGACAATTCTGCACTGTTGTCATGTGTCTATATCCTATAGCATGGGAGTATTTGAATTTCGCATTTGCATGTAGGAACCCAGTACTCCAATTTTTTTACCTCTTTCTTTTTATTAATGTCTGCTTTAGCTCATGAAGTCTCGATATTCTGAAAGTGTACATATGTATTCATGTAACGACCCGTAAATTTTCGTACTATAGCTCGAGTACCACCTCGACCAGAAATCATTTAGGATTAAATCCTTTAGAAATTTAACAAAGTTAACTAAATGCAAAACTCGATTAGCTATGAAATCCGTTGGAATCGCTTTAAATACGATCTGTAAGACCCAAAACTTGCAAAATCATTGACTCTAGGTTACCCTAAAGTTTAGGATCAAACTCATTACCCGGCTACTCTCGGGAATGACTTGAAACTTCGTATTAGGTCTAGACCGCACATCGGAAGTCCGATTAACACGAAGTTAAGGAACTAGGACCGCCTCACTGGGCTTGACAACCATCTCGGAAATCGAGTCCAGACGATGTCCCAAGGTCATTCGCTTGAGTCCGGAGCGAGGGAGTGTGAAAACCACTCTTTTCTTTACAAAATAAATATCTGGAATAGTGATCTGGCACCACTCGCTTGCGGATCAGTATTAAGCAACCAGACCGTTAGAATCAGACCAAATTACACCCTCGGATCAGGAAAAATTTCAGGAACATTTACATGTGCTTGGAATTTTGGATCGTGGCCCACTGACCATTGAACTGAAAATGGTCCGCCACGTGTGATCTGAGAATCCGATCGAGTTGAAAACGTAATCCCACGTAGATCCATGAGTTGTGAGCTTAAGTCTGACGTTTGGCTCAAGGAGGGCCGCCAAAAACCCTCTTTTGAGCAGGAACAACGCCGAAATGCTTATATTAGACGTACCCCTTGAACATGAGTCTATTTCGGAGAGGTTTTAGGCTATATAAGGGCCTTAGAACAGCCCCTCTCACAGCCATACGAATTTGGGATAAAACCCTAGAGAGAGAGAGAGAAAATGGAGAGAAAACTTGGGATTTGTGAGAGCACCTTCCTCCTACTGCTTTCGATCTTCACACGGGCTGCACCGCCTCTTTCCAGGCGCTCTCCCGGTGATATTAACTCCGTTTTAAGGTGAGAAACCCTAACCCTAGATCTGATTTGAGGTGTATAGGCTATAGGTTGTGAAATAACTAACCGATTTCACTCTTTAGGCTAGAAAACTCCCGAATACGGAGGCTCACCAAACCTTGCTGATCCGTTGAGATTCCAAGGAGAAAGGTGAGGACTTTAGGTGTATAGGTTACGGTTTTCAACGCTTTCAATGTCAGATAATGGTAGATTCATGATCTGCATGCAAATGCACATGTACAAAGTGCTTTCCGTTTTCTGTTTCGATTAAAGTTGTAGAATATGAAATTTCACATACTCTAGCTATACGTAGAAATACCGTATACGTATTTTTTTTGAAAAAGTGATTGACATGTTTATTTGATGTATGGTTATATGATATATGGATAAAATGCTTGTTTGGCGAAAGGAATCGCCGTAATACATGTTCGCTTGTAAGTACTATGTATGTTGAAATTGTGTATTCTAGAAATACCGTATATGTGTAAATTTTGGAAATGCAATTGTCATAATTATTTGTTGTATGATTACGATATACACGGATAAAATGCTAGCTTAGCGAAAGAATAGCCCTAATACATGTTTTACTAACATATGTCATGTATGTTAAAATAGTGTACTCCAAGTGTTTGTGTAAATGCTTGTGAGAGTAAATGCTTGGATGTTAGTACCGTAGGTCGGTGCTGAGATGTAATTCTCGACTACCTTAGAGACATGTAGGATTCCCTCCACGTGATTGTTTACTTCAACTACTCACATACGATGTATATGTGTTTGTATCCCTATCTGTATAGTGCTCTATTACATGCTTTACAACATGCTTTATATCATGCTTTACAACATGCTTTATATCATGTTTTATAACATGCTTTATGACATGCCTCCTAGCATGTTTGAATTACTTTGTTTATCATGCTTAACTCCACATGCTATTAATGAGAATTGTTTAAATGCGGGACTATGTCTATAGTCCAAACATTCGGTACCAGACTTGAGATTGTGGCTGAGATTCATGTCGCCACAAGGGATGTGTCTGACGAACCCGAGTCGTACTTCGGTTGGCGATAGTGGTTGGCCACACGGAGTGCTTTTGCGCTTCATATCACCCAACTTGTTGTGCGCTCGAGCTAGTCAGGCTCGTCAAGTAACCCGATATGTCGAATATGTGTTCACAATGTTTGGTCATTACTGTTTGAACCTAAGGTACCAAACTTACCAGTGGCAATCCCGTTAACCATGGTACCTCGATCTGCTAAGACTCATGAGCCGGACATTGTGGTATGGGACACCGTGGCCGAGCTGTCGGCCTATGCTGGGGCCAAGTGCCTCCCCGTAGTGACCATTGAGCAACCCAAACTCGTGAGCCGAATACGGTGGTATGGGACACTGTATTCGAGCTGTCGATACTTACGGCGAGAGCCGAGTATGGTGAGACCTGTACTCGTGCTGACGGGCGACGAGTCCTCTGTAGTATCTTCAAGTATACTCCAAGGTCTGTGATTGGCGACGAGTCTTTCACAGCAACTAGAGTATGAGTTGAGCCGAGTACGGTGAGACCTGTATTCGAGCTGACGGCTAGTGATTGAGCTGAGTACGGTGAAACCTGTACTCGAACTGACGGTCAATAATTAAGCCGCATACGGTGAGATCTGTATCCGTGCTGACGGGTGACGAGCCCTTTGTGATGCCTTCGCTGTGCCTCTCAAACCATAGTATCATATGAGATTAACTAGGATTGACGACCTTAGAATGGATCATGTTTGGGGATGATACAAGGGAGGTACCTTAGTTTCCCAATGCTGCTGTTTGAAACAGACAAATAACAACTCGGTAATCATGCTCATCATTGCACCGCATGTACCTAGTAGATGTGGAGCACTGAGGGAGCTATGCATTCGCGAACGTAAGATGATGTCGCATGAGGGTGGTTTGGTAAGGGCATAATTCATCATGTCATTTTATACTTGCATTTAATAAGAGTAGTTAAACTTGTTTGATTGTACCGCTTTATCATTACTGCTTGATTGAGTTGATAACATGTTAACTTATGCTTTACTGTTCCACTGAGTTAGCTACTCACTCCCACGTTACGGGATGGTGTTTGCAACACCAACCAGACTCTGTCGCAGGTATAGACGGCGCGTCGGTTCAGGAGCCGGAGCCCGATTTCGACAAGGACCAGGATGAGTTCTCATTTATGCAGTACTCTGACGGCTTTGCTTAGGCCGACTGCATCGCGGGGATTTCAGGACTCATCTTTTAGATTGTATTTTGATTTTTGATTCAGAAACAGTATATGTATATGGGTACTCAGTTAGTGTTCATACTCAGGTGTTCATAAAAATTTTGTTTCTTTACATACCTTAAATATACAATTTCAGTCTTCCGCTTGCCTTTATACAATTGAACTAGAGTATGAATTACTATTTTGGTATAATCTCATTCATGTTTATTGCTCTAACTCAGACAACATTTAAACATCATTATGTATGTTGCATAAGTGATGCGTTAGAACTTGGGAGTTGAGTTCATACTCGACCCCCGAATTTCAGGGCGTTACAATTCATCATGCCCTGACTGGTACCATTAAATCCGATAATTCAAACTGTATCTTCAAAGTAGTGTTCTTACAGCTATCGGACTGATCCATATGAGATCAACAGTAGACCATAATATGCTAGTGTTCCTCATCTACCAAACATACAAAGTATGTTATACATCATAACTTACAATTCCGGCGAAAATTTGAAAATTTTCAAAGTATGTTATCCACCAAAATTATTAAAGTATGCTATACGTCAAAACTTACAAAGTATGCTATACATCATAACTTACAATGTATATTCAACGATGTATATAATACAATGTATACAACATCTTTCCAAATTCAAGGGGGGGCACTGGACAAATATCATCTACAAACTAGAGATAAACAATCATATGCTATTGACTTCCTCCAATCGGCGGTGAATTTTTGTATGTCTATTCCCGCCAAGGTGAGACCGCTACACAAAATGTCGATGTATTTCATTACGAATATTCCACAGTCATAACCATTGTCCTGCTTCGGCGCAGATTCATCGACTATGACGGTCCACTTCTGCCCTTCAAGCGCCGTGCTGTCTCCAATGGCATGAAAGAGAGTGGGGAGTGCATCAGTGATCTTCTTCATCTTTTGCTTGTACTTTAGCAAAAATTTGTGCACAAGCTATCGACAACAACAACTTTTCTTGCTCTAGGGTAGATGACTAGCAGAAACCAATGTGAATTTTCGTGATTTATGGGCGCATAGACCTGTTCATGATTCACAAAATAATATATTAGTCAAACACGATAGAAGACATATCAGTAAAGGATGATGTTATATGACAAATGCATTACCCGTTCATAACACCAAATTGGCTTGGCGTATGGTTTATCTCGATGCTTGGCAATTGCATAGGCCGTACTCATCTGACCTAATAGCTCGGCCCGTTCTGAGGCCGATTTGGAGGCCCGGTATGCAATCAAAACAGGCAAACAACCATCAAGCTTTGCTTGCCTGTTACAAACATGATGAAAGTTCAATACACGTAAGAAAATGAAATTTTCAATGAGATTACATATTAACGTAATAAACAGTTATCGTAAAAAACGTAGGACAGAACTTGCAATCCTGAGGATATGCTTTTGAAAGGTTGTTATGCCTTTTCTTAAGGAACTCGACGTATGTGTCGATAGCCTAATCAATAGGATAGTAGAATGTTAATCATAGATTAATATAACACATAATTATATATCAATCAATACATATAGAGAATAAATTAGTAATGCGGACCTCGCTATCAACCCACGCATCCTTCAGCCATATCGTACTAAACCATTTTCCCGCTGCCTTGGCCTTGTTTGTTTCGTACCAGTCCTCTGCCTCTTTCACCTCCTGTGTGGATAGTATCCTGAAAGGATCCATCTGTAGAGGAAATGGTATCGGAGAAGTTGCAAAAGCTGTTACTTTCTCCGTTTTGAGAACCGGCCCAGGGGTTGTATCGATTGCAGACAGAGACAAGTACGGAGATATCTTGTAATATGACGGCTTCGGTATCCTTTTGGTTCTCCTTTTATAAACGGGATGAGAAGTGGATGCATACAATACATTACCTTTGGCATTACTATACGATTGCCCATCCAGATCCCCATGTCTAGGTTCTGTATATAGGCCATCATTTACTTCCCCTCTCTTCCTCAACTCCTCACCCTCCTCTTCCATCACAAAACATCCCGTCTGTGTACGACTACCTTCCTTTTTCTTATTAAACACCTCCATCTCATTAGCTAACTTTTCCCTCTATTCAAAAAATAATTCATTTTCCATCCTCAATTGCTCTTTCTCTTTCAGTAACATATTTTCCTTCTCATCAATCATTGCTTCTTTCCGTCTTATCCATTCCCTCTCTTTTCTCAATCCGTCCCTCTCCTTCTTCAATTCCTCCCTCTCCTTCTTCAACTCCTCCCTCTCAATCCGAAATTTCTCCATAAAAACAACATTCTTCATAACACCCCTCATTGGTATACCCTCCCTCGGTCCCTCTTCCTCCACGTCATTCTCATCGCTATCTTCTGACTTGCCATCCTCCTCATGATCAATCTCATTACCATCCTCATCATCTTCTTGTGTTTGAGTGATCTACAAAATGTAAGGATAACTTTAGCCCCTATAAAAAAATATAGTGCATTTTTCATAACATCTCACCTGGAAATTGTCACGCACCGAGTGAATGACATCCGTTTCCCATTCTTGTAGCGTTGGTTCTAATTTCATCACTACCAATGTCTGCAAAAGAATAAGGAGTAATGTTAAGATAAAAATTGATAAGGTTGTCAAGTTAAGCAAAGTAAATGCTGGACATATATAAACTTACAACTTTACTCTGGACAATAGCATGTATTCTTTTGTACCTCAAACACTTTCAGCCTCGATATTGAATGAAGCGTGGAATTTGATGGGGAACATACGAAACAACACACTCTTATAGGGCCGGTAATATCTCCACTGCCCATACCTATTAGAATGAAATTTCAACCATATAAATTCAAAGATGACTATAGAGGGAAAACATATCGAAAATAAAAGGTGTTCTTACTTGTAGAGGAAGGATGCAGCCACATACAGTATACCGAGGGAAACTTGATGCGGCAACGGCAGATTCAATTCCTTGCAACATTGTAATGTATCCCAAACTACCCTAATGATACATATAGAAATCATCTAACGAGTCCACCAGGTGAATATAATCCATGTTGCACCTGGTTTTCGGTTCGGTTCCCCTAAGAAAGCACTCCACAACTAGAAGTAGGGCAACCTTCACTACGTCATCATGCTTATTGGTGTCAACTAATCTCTCAAACACGCCCATTAGGTGCTTCTTAAATATTGGATGTTCTTTGAAGTATTTGTCTTTTAGTGTACTCGTAGTGCAACAATTCTTGGGTATAGTAAGATCTCCAGTCTTAAGACCGGTAATGAGGGCGAAATCCATCTCGAAAAATTGCAATTGTCTCCCCTTTATCTTAAATACTGAATCACCTTTGTATCTTACAAAAAGTAGCTGAAATATGGCCGCTACAAAACTAAAGGATGTAACATGTAACAAAAACGCGAAAGGGGATTGCCTGAACAGATTTAGGCGACTATCGTGCTTCTCCACTCTACCCTTCACCTTGTCAAACCACCATGTTAGTGTACACCTACATGATGGCTTAGAGATGACAGCATTTTCTTCATTGCCTGCACCGATGGATTTAAAAACATTTTATAAGAAAAATTGATCACTGTTGGGCCCACTATGATTTCAATGGTGAAAATCATTATGCCCCGCTGTTTCCATGGTATGATCCAATTGATCTTTTGATATGCTTCAATTTCGAGCTAAACCGCAAAAATAAGTTGGAAAAATGGATGGACGGAGTGAATATATTACATACATTCAATGTGGGCCCAGTGGAGTTTACTTAGGGTAGAAAAACAGCGAAGCAAACTGAAATATCAGCGGGGCAACCTAGAAAAACAGCGAGGCAAACTAAAATATCAGCGGGGCAACGTAGAAAAACGGCGGGGCAAAGTGAAATATCAGCGGGGCAAACTAGAAAAACAGCGGGGCAAAGTGAAATATCAGCGGGGCAAACTAAAAAAACAGCGAGGCAAAGTGAGATATCAGCGGGGCAAACTAGAAAAACAGCGAGGCAAAGTGAAATATCGGCGGGGCAAACTAGAGAAACAGCGAGGCAAATTGAAATATCAGCGGGGCAAACTAGAAAAACGGCGGGTTGAGCTGAAATGTCAGCGGGGCAAACTAAAAAAATAGCGAAGTGAAGTGAAATGCAAAGGAGCCATCATTACCATTTCCAAATGTTTGTTTAAACATAAATTGTGGCTCGTATATCGAGAGTCAATTACACTTGCAAATGATGGAGGTAATGTTATATATAATCCTTACATTTTCACACTATAAAACTACCATTTTAAGCATGATTTGTGGAAACAAACAATGCAGCAAAATCATCATTACAGTCAAATGCAAGTGATGTGCGTCATGTGACCAATGGTGTCAAAATCATTATCGTATCGCAAATCGTAGTAAGGGTTGAATTGTATCGAATTACAAATCTTATCGTAAATCATATTTTTTTTCTTCCCAAAATATAAAACTAAAAATGACCCTTACAATCCTATTAAAGATCCTCATAGAACCTTTATATATATATATATATATATATATATATATATATATATATACACACACCACACACACACACACGCGCG
The DNA here is from genome assembly GCA_021015155.1 of Magnolia officinalis. NCBI lineage: Eukaryota > Viridiplantae > Streptophyta > Magnoliopsida > Magnoliales > Magnoliaceae > Magnolia > Magnolia officinalis. The sequence continues at coordinate 65,761,082 of JAJHSJ010000007.1, read as the reverse complement.
CGCGCGCGCACACACACACACACACACACAAAAACTAAAAATGACCCTTACAATCCTGTTAAAGATCCTACTCGTAAATTAGGTTTTTGGGACCCACATCTTCATCACACACTACTCCCAATCAATCTACAGACATAAGCATATTACAAGCATGTGGTTATAGTCAATGTTTTAAATATCGACAATATTGGCCGATATATCCCACGATATATCTTGTATCTCACCAGTGCGATACAAAACAAACAAGTAGTGCAATATATCCCACATGTTCGATTCGGTGAGCATTTCGAATTTCGATCCTTTTATTTTCTGTAAATCGTGTTAAATTAGTGTTACATTGTTATAGACATGGATGATTTTCTTGCGTTAAGAATGATTCTCTATGGATAACAAACAAACATCATATCTTGTATCCCACTATGGTTTCAACGGTGAAAATCATTATGCCCTACTGTTTCCCATGATATGATCCAATTGATCTTTTGATATGCTTCAATTTCGAGCTAAACCGCAAAATAAGTTGGAAAAACGGATGGACGGAGTGGATATACTAAATACATTCAATGTGGGCCCAGCGGAGTTTACTTAGTACGATGGTAGAAGACCAGCGGGGCAAAGTAGAAAAACAGCGGGGCAAACTAGAAAAACAGCGAGGCAAACTGAAATATCAGCGGGGCAACCTAGAAAAACAGCGGGGCAAACTGAAATATCAGTGGGGCAAACTAGAAAAATGGCGGGGCAAAGTGAAATATCAGCGGGGCAAACTTAAAAAACAGCGAGGCAAAGTGAGATATCAGCGGGACAAACTAGAAAAACAGTGAGGCAAAGTAAAATATCGGCGGGGCAAACTAGAGAAACAGCGAGGCAAAGTGAAATATCAGCGGAGCAAACTAGAAAAACGGCGGGTCGAGCTGAAATATCAGCGGGGCAAACTAAAAAAACAGCGAGGCAAGTGAAATATCGGCAGGGCAAACTAGAAAAATAGCGAGGCAAAGTGAAATATCAGCGGGGCAAACTAGAAAAACCGATTTTTGTTCAAACTCTCCCTCTTCAATTAGAATGTTTTCTCCTCAATGCATGTTTGATATTCCAATTTCATATGAAATGCAAAGGAGCCATCATTACCATTTCCAAGTGTTTGTTTAAACATAAATTGTGGCTCGTATATCGAGAGTCAATTACACTTGCAAAGGATGGAGGTAATGTTATATATAATCCTTACATTTTCACACTATAAAACCACCATTTTAAGCATGATTTGTGGAAACAAACAATGCAGCAAAATCATCGTTACAGTCAAATGCAAGTGATGTGAGTCATGTGACCAATGTTGTCAAATCGTTATCGTATCACAAATCGTAGTAGGGGTTGAATTGTATCGAATTACAAATCTTATCGTAAATCATATTTTTTTTCTTCCCAAAATAGAAAACTAAAAATGACCCTTACAATCCTATTAAAGATCCTCATAGAACCTTTATATATATATATATATACACACACACACATACACACACATACACTCCAACAAATCAAGCCCATTCATACATGGAATCTATGTCTGTTACATTGTTACAGACATGGATGATTTTCTTGGGCCCACTATGGTTTCAACGGTGAAAATCATTATGCCCCACTGTTTCCCATGGTATGATCCAATTGATCTTTTGATATGCTTCAATTTTGGGCTAAACCGCTACAATAAGTTGGGAAAACGGATGGAGAGCGGGGCAAACTCGAAAAATAGTAGGGCAAACTAGAAAAACGGCGAGACAAACTGAAATATCAGCAGGGCAAACTAGAAAAACAGCGAGGCAAAGTAAAATATCAGCGGGGCAAACTACAAAAACAGCGAGACGAATAATGCTTAAGATGGGGACATGTACTGGGTGTCAAGAAATCCTAATTCGTAACCGTTCCCTATTAGTTTATTAAGTAACATATGCTAGCACAAGTCTTTCTCAATATAATTCATTTTGGCACTTGATTTTTTCATGTCAATTAATTGGTGGACATGAATATGTTATTTCATTAGCAAGTAAATGAGTTCCTCACTATATATGTAAAATATTAGCAGGGCAAACATGAGATCAGCGGGACAAACATGAAATCAGCAGGGCAAACTCGAAAATCATTATGCCCACTGTTTCCAGTGGTATGATCCACTTGATATTTTGGTATGCTTCAATTTGAAGCTCAACACCTTAAATTAGAAGGAAAAACAGATGGACGGCATATATATACTACAGGAAACCGATTGACTACTCCCCCTACCACCAGCCAATGGCGGGTGTTCGGTGCTCTGTGGGCCCCATCATGATGTATGTGTTTCATCCATGCCGTCCATCTATTTTTATATATCATTTTATGGTATTATACAAAAAAATGAGGTATATCCTGATCTCAATTGGACCACATTATAGGAAACAGTGTTTAATGAACATCGACCATTGAAAACTTTTTGGGGCCATAAAAATGATCTGTAAAAATGGATGAACGGAAACCTCTTATTTTTTCCTGTAGTGTGGTACATCTAAGATTTAAATCCCTCTTATTTTTAGGATAAACCTCTAAAATGATCTGTAAAAATGGATGAACGGAAACGATGAAACACATTGTGATTGGTGGGGCCCACAGAGCACCGACCACCAGCTACAGGGCTGGTGTGGGCCCAACTGAGTGGTATATCATACCTGTGGTGCGTGATTTCTTCCCTGGACTGACCATTTTAAGAAGAAGACAAAACGCTGATAAGGGGGGCCCACAAAATGAGCTGCGCTGGTCTGTCTCATGGAAACGGAGTGAGAAAAGGGGGTGAAAGCAACGGCCGTGAAAGCAGAAGGGAGATGAAAGCAACGACAGTGAAAGTGGAAACGAGAAGTGAGAGCTTTAGCGAGCTGCAGTGAAAAGGAGGGGTATTTTCGTCCAAAAAATGGGTCTCCACACGTGAAGGTCTAACTTGCAAAAGAAGGTTTGTCTTCTTTCATAAAACCGTCTGGCTGAAAGGTGGGGTCCACATTCCTAATTTTCTCGATATTATTTGAAGGGGAGTTATTTGATACTCTAGCGGAACATGATAGTTCATACACACTCACTCAAACTGTACATGCCAGATGCAATCAAGCCGTCCAAATTGTGGGACCACTTTAGTAGTTCATTGTAAAAAAGTTATATTGATCAGGTCGACCTAATCTTCAACTAATGGATCATTGTTTATTGGTTAAGAGCAGTGTGCGTATTGGTAAATGGACACATTCGTGGAAGGATTTGATTTGATTTGTAGATGCACCACACGTGGTTTTTGAGTCCACCGTGCGTATGAAGCATCACACTTTCCTGAGTAGTGAGAATATCTTTGATACTGTTGCAGACCCCAGTGGTTCACACGAATTTAACTCTCTCTAATTGATAGGGATGCTGACTGCACACGGGACGAGCACGCTTTCTATGGGTCCCACTGACATTTGTGTCTTATCCACGCCGTCCATTCGGCTTACCCCTCATTTCAGGGCAATAGCCTAAAATTGAAGTAAATCTGAAGCCCCAGTACACCCTACCACAGGAAACCTTTTCAAGGGCTATATCGTCCAATTTATTCATAAAGTTGCAAAAGATATAGACAGAAGGATAACACAAATATTAACATTTATTTCCCACTATATCCTATCATGTGGTCCATTTTACTTTATATATCTAGTTTAATTCCAAACTTATGCTCTAAAATGAACTGTAAAAACAGATCAACAATAATGATAAAACATAATAAATTATGGTGGGCCCATGGAGCTTACTCAGAACGCACTCTATATCCAGCTGATAGGTAGGCTTTTACTGAATCGCTGAGACAAAACATATCTAACGGCCCTAGTTCAGCAAAAATGTGTCCATATACTGTAGGTCAGGATCGGTCAAAAATATGATTATGAAATGATAACGTAACGACATATGGGTCTCAAAATTTAGAAGTTTCAATGATGTTTTGCACGTGTAATATATTTCGTAGGGCAAGCCTATCAAATGCAACGTTGTACCAGAGTAACAAGTAGAGAATGCGACGATTGATGAGCAGACACTAACAAACTTCAGGCATGCCACACAATAAGAAATAAATTAAACCATACAAATAGTGAAAATTCAATGGAATTTAATATCCTAATAAGTTGGTTCATATATATTTAATTGATGGTCAATATGAAACCCAATCAACGATTCAAATTCAACAAAAAAGGTCATCAATCATAAGTCAGCGTTATTTGATCAGTATGATTTTTTGGTTTATAACCTATCTATAATGTTTCCAAAGATTTGGATAGTTTAATTTGAGTTAGCATACACTAAATATAAAGTTTCCGAGTGCCCGTGTATCGATCATGATAGTCCGTCAGAGTATCAAATAATTCCCTTAGAAAATGACCCAAGGAAAGGGCAATTACGTAAATTCACAAGAAGAGAATTCTAATAAAAAAACACGGACGGTGCTTCCAATCCCATCTTCGCATTTTCATTTCCCAAATCTCTCTCTCTCTCTCTCTCTCTCTCTCTCTCTCTCTCTCTCAGTAGAAGCAACATGACCAGCTCCTCCGCCTCTTCTCGGAAGGTATTTTTCATCTTCTTTCTCTCTCTTCTTACTCTCTCTTCTTACTCTCTCTCTCTCTCTCTCTCTCTCTCTCTCTATCTGTCTGTCTGTCTCATTTTTTAAATCTCATCCATTTGATTGCAGGCTCTGAGCAAGATCGCCTGCAACAGACTCCAGAAAGAACTGGTGGAATGGCAGGTGAACCCTCCCTCCGGTTTCAAGCACAAGGTTACCGATAACCTCCAAAGGTTTCTCCTCTAAATCCCTCCTCTCGACACTTCTCCATCCCGATAGTTTCTCCCTTCTAATTGGATTTTTATTTTTGTTATTTCAAGATGGATTATCGAAGTCATTGGCGCTCCTGGGACTCTCTACACCAACGAAACGTACCAGCTTCAAGTTGATTTCCCCGAGCATTACCCCATGGAAGCACCTCAGGTCAGAAAAAGAATCTCAGTTTTCTTTCCTTTTTTGTAGAAATTGATTTCTACAAGTACCCTGATTGGTTTTGCATACGCCCATTTTCCATTTTGGGATTTGAGGTAGTACAAATGGGGTTTATGCAAATCGGTAATGGTTAAAAACCGATTTTGCATATACCCATTTTTGTTTCTTTGTTTTGAATAATTTTGATTTTTATTTGTTTTCGGAAAGGTTATATTTCTGCATCCGGCACCTCTGCATCCTCACATTTACAGCAACGGCCACATCTGTTTAGGTAATTTCCCCTATCTGTAAGGTTTCGAGTTTGGTATTGTGGGGTTATTTACAGCCTCCTTTGGAAGCTGTTCTTGACCATTGCAACAGTATTAGTGTTGTAACTGTGAAAAATGTGTTTTTGGTTGTAGTTTGTTTGATCTTTGAAATAGGGTATTGTAGATTTTTTTTTTTTTTCTTTCAATTTTGTTATTTTTATAGCCGGGGAGTTATTTGATATGTTGGTAGAGTATGTCAGCCACACGCATGCAGTTATATGTGGTATGCATGCAGCTCAAATCAAACGGCACCAAATTGTATGACCCACTGTAGATATATGTCCAGTGTTTTAAATAGTGCATTGCATATTGCGTAGCTTTCAGCCTTTTATAGCATGTAGCGGAAGCTATATGGATACTTTAAAAAAATTTAAAATTACAAGAAAAATATAATAAATAGCAAAGGCAAATACAGAAAACAGCAGGAAAATTAGAAAAAAATGCTTCATTTTTTCAAAACAAGTTATTAATTATCACTTATCAAAAGCCAATTCATTTATATTTAAACCAACTGTAGTGTGGTGGCTCACATGATGCTTCAATCAACCATAGAAAACAATGGAGAACTGCAACATAGAAAACAATGGATAGCTGCAACATAGAAACAAAACCACCACCATCATCACCCAGATGGTACATACTACACTACAGAGGACAACCACTACACTATACGCAAATGGTTTTATTACAAGCTTGTTCTACAATATTGCATGGTACTGGGCCCCCAACAATGAAAAAAATGGAAAATAAAATCAAAATACACCCTAAATCAATATTAAGTCGATCACAATAAAATAAAAGTTATTAGTTGAAATAAAAGAGTAAAAGAAATACCTCTATTTAGCTTTAAATGAATAAAAAAAAAATGCAAGTCTTTAGTTCCACAGCCGTATAGACTTCTAATGGGGAATCTTGAAGTTCTTTGTTTGGGCTCCAGCCTCCAATGCTTGTGAAACTTCAGCCGTAGGACCATCTCACAGGGCCGATCATGTCTTAAAATTTTGTCTCTAATAGTTACTTGGATTAGGAGAATCAAAGCTAGGAAGTTCAGTGGAAAGAGGGCTTGCCATCGTAACTATTAAGGTTTTTGAAAGAGGGCTTTCAAAACTCATTTCTTTGAAAACATTCTGAATAAATGTGTATGTGAGTTTCACGCCATTTAGAAAACTCATAAATCTTCAGCTGTACATCTGTAGGCCCTTGCATAGATGGTTAAGACTGTCAGATATGGATAAATGTAGAAATATTTTTTATCAACAATAGGACCCATCATTTGGATGGTCTAGATCGCTCTGAATTATTGTCACGTGTGAGAAGGATTGATCACCACTATTTCACATCAACAGCTAAACTAACATAAAAGGAGAGCTTAAAAAAAAACTAGTAGTATGGTCTTGTGTATGCTATGCACACTACACGCTATGTAGCTTGTAGCGTATGCTATGGCCTAGGTAGCGTATGCTACATTGGCAACATGCTATTTACGCATGTTACACTACGTAGTGTAAGCTAGCAGCTATTTAAAACACTGGATATGTCATAATTCCAAATTGGCATATTTGTTTGTTGAATTTGGGCCATTCACCCGTCTTAGCCGTCTGGTGGTCTGTGTGGGAAGAGAGAAATGGTAGATGTTTTAGGGATACCTCAAACTCGACGAAGTATCTAGTTCAAAGGGTGAAATATCTGATTGTAGAATGGGCTTCTAATGTTGGATCCTTGAAGGGTTGTAATTTATCTTTTCTTGGTGAATAATCGGTCCGCTATCTCAGCGGGCCGATTATCCCTGTTTCTGTAATCCTTTTTTCATATTTATGAATAGAAATCGTTACCTTAAAAAAAATAAATTTGGGCCATTCACTAGTTTTAATTTAAACATCCATTAGATGTCCACCAATCAGCTAGTTAGGTCATTGGTTCAGTGTAACTTTTTGGTTTCTGACCCATCTAAGGTGGAGCTCATGGTTTTTATGGTTAAATCTGAAGTTGAAAGCATGCCAAATGTACAATTTCTGAGTTTATGTGTATGAACCATCTCATTCCACGTCATTATCAAAGTTTCTCTCTTTATGGCCAATGTGCGTTATGTCTGCCATTGTAACATAATTTTGGAAGAAAATTGGAAGGCATTTTGGGAAAAAATATTAAAGAACTTCCAGAAGATCATATAATATATGATATAATGGCCTGTAAGTATAGAATCTGTTATAAATATGATATTATATTGTTGCATTAGTAAGGGTTTTACCATAAAACATGGTTCACTTTGTTTCTTTTCTTTTCTTTTTCTTCCATTGATATCCAAGTGGTGAGTGCTTCTTTTCAGAAGACTGAATAATTTTATGTTTGGATTGAGAACTTGGAAGAACCAGAGACATAATTTCGTGTTTCATCATGTTTATTTCATGCGGTTGGGGAGTGTTTCCTATTTATAGGAATGTTATCACGTATGGTGGATCGTTTTTCATTATTATCGCACCTATATGATTGTTTTTCCATGTGACCATATTAATCCATTTATGGGGGTTCCTTGCCGAAAAATAGTGATTGGTACTTGCATGAGCAGCCAAACACACTGTGCGGAACTTTCACATTGGAGCACGTGTTAATGGCTCTAGAAATGGTAGGTACCGGAGATATGTGAGATGTACTTGTAAAGTCGTGGAGTGAATGATTTAGTGCTGTTGCAGGCTTTACATAGTCATGCATGTAAAGTATTTGTTAGGGAGAGTTATCAGGCAATATTCCGTCTTCTTCTTCTTCTTCTTACTCCTCCTCCTCCTCTCTCTCTCTCTCCCTCTCTTTGAATGGCAAGCCAGGCAATATTTCTCTTACATGTGACACAAAATTTAAAAAATATCTGAAGGAAATTAGTTTCCTTATCATTAGGTGCTGTCTTCTAACATGCTTAGTGATTTTGCTTCTTTCTCCTTGCCGGATGTGTGAGGGGAATGTCATTGGTATGCGGTTGTACTTCGCTACTTCAGTCAGCTGGTTTGTTTGGAAGTTCTGTGCTTTTGGGATTTCTTGTGAACACTTTAGTTTTTAGACACTCTTTTTCAGTTGACGTTTTCTTGCTTTGTTTGCGCATGCTGGGAAAAGAGTTGGAATGGGACATGTAATTGAGGTGCACTGGACTTCATATGGTATGATAAGCCATCTGTTTCTTCTCAGATACTTTTGTACCTAATTACTTTTGAAGCTTCCTCGTCATCATACTGAATAAGTTCATAGAACCTTTTAATGATAACATGGGGACCAATCTAGTAGCTTTAGTGATGGAAGCACTGGCACTGAAGTATAAGTGCAAATTGAAGGACTAGGCCTTGGAATGATCAAAATTTAATTTTAACATCGCTATTCCCCCCTAAAAAGAAGCTGCTCAAGCCCTAAACATGGCCTGACAAAGTTGGCCTTTTGAAATCTTAGATGGCCGGCTATTGAAAACCATGATTCACCTATTGTCAGCTGTGGTCAACCATTGGTCAGCTCAATGGAGTTGCTGATGGGATGAGGTGTGAGAATATAATCTTCCCTCTCAAAGGTTCTATGTGCTTGAAGCCAAAAGATAAAATTTTTGGCCTGCTCCATTATTCACATTGGCACCTAGGCATACCTTGGTACTTATGTCGGTTGACCTGGAGACAACCAGCTGGCTATTCGTCTAGGAGATAACTTTAGAAGCAATTTGATGCTTGCCCCACCCGAATTGGGTGAAGAAATTTGAAGATTTTGTACTTGTCTTAATCCCTTTATGGCCAAGGGTATCTTGGTCATTCTTCTCTCCTTTTATAGTCTAGCTTCTGTTTAACAAAATTCTTTGCTTATGGCCAAGGGTATTATATAGCCAAGGGATCCAGTTCCAATCATCTTTGTGGATTGGAGATTCCTTCCTCTTTATGTAATCTAGCTTTACTTAATGAACTTGCCTTCATACCCTTAAAAAAGGATATTTTGGTCATTTTGTAAAAGTTGAAGGATTCAGAAGGGTATTAGTGAAATCCTCATTAAAAAGGATTAGCTGATCCTTTTTAAGACAAGGATTACATGTCATCTTCTAAAAAAATGAGTCAACTGTTTCCTTGTGGACTGGATTCATTAGGTAGAATATATATATTTTTATTAAGAAAACTTGAGTCTAAGTTTTGGAAGCCGTCAATTAGAGTTTGGGAGGCTTCTTGTTAGTTAAGTCTCTTCTTAAGATTTTTTTGGGTTCTAAGGGCTAGGATCAAGAGTTTAGGCTTGATTTTTCTTGTTAGTTAAGCCTTTTATTAAGATTTTTTTATGTTGGTTCTAAGTGCTAGGATCAATAGTTTAGGCTTGATTTTTCTTGTTACTTAAGTCTTTTATTAAGATTTTTTACGTTGGTTCTAAGGACTAGGATCAAGAGTTTATGCTTGATTTTTTGTTATTTCTCTTTACCAGTCATTATACTGTGATTGATCAAATATCTCTTGGAATTGTTTCCGTGGTGAAAGTTGCAGCAGTCCCTGTCTTTTCTTGGGTTCTACTATGGTGTAGATGGCTGTGATACCTCTCTGCTATCAACATCATGGATTTTTATTTGGACCCAAGTGCATTCTTGAGTATAGGATCTCGTTGAGTGGTGAGTTTACTGCAAAGTTCTCTTGCTTGAGTGCTGCAGCTTGTCATTATTTGCTACAATTCTTATTCTAATACTTTTCCTGTGTTTCCTTTGGTTGCTTCAGTTTCTAGATAGATCTACGTTGCTAGTGGTTATCGACCATGTCAGCAATTTCGTTCCGTCACATTGTCATTGTGAACACGCCTTAATCTAAAATTTATTCTTGCCATCTGGTTTTTGGGTTCCTAGTGAGGTGAAGTTCAAGCAAGACCACATAAGTCTGATAATTTCTCTTCCTAGTCATGGGAAGCATGCTAGCATACCGTAATTAAGAGTTTGGGCTCTAATTTTAAAAACGATATAGGGAAAGGGGAACCAAACTTATCTATTGGAAGGATGAAAGTTTTTCGTTGATCATATACATTATGATACAACTCATACAGCTTATCATGATCATATCCATTATATGTTTTATTTTTTTATTTTTATTTTTATATCATGCATCGTGTCTGTAACATGTATAAAACTTTAGGGTTCTATTAAAGCCCCCTCTTATTCAAAAGCAACTTATTGAAAATTATAAATAGGCCCTTATTAGACCACATATTACGTAAAAGTTCTTTTAACTATATTCTCAACACTGCCTCAATCTGAGCATAGATATCTATCATGGCTACTTGCTATGAACATATTCTAATTTAATCTTGACTACTCCCTTAGTGAGAATGTCAGCCAGCTTATTCTCATTTGTTACAAATGGTAAGTAAAAGATCTTGAGAGATAACTCCCTCACAAATGAAGTGCCTGTCAACTTTAATGTGCTTTGTACGATCATGCTGAACTTGATTTCATGCTATGCTAATGGGTGCCTTGTTATCACAAAATAGCTTCATAGGAGCATCCACCTTAATTCCCAAATCACGAACAAACTTTTCAGCCACAATAACTCTGCCACACCATTTGCCATAGCCCCATACTTTTGCTTTAGCACCAGACTTTGCCATCGCAATTTGTTTCTTGCTTCTCCAAGTGACCAAATTTCCTGTCTAAATAGGCCTTCAAATATTTCAAGATTCTTTCAACTGCTTCTTAGTGACGAACCCATGGAGCCTGCATGAATTGACTCACCCCACTTATTGCATATGCTATATTAGGGGTGCGTTTGGTAAACTGAATAAAAAAATCTGAGATTAATTTAAGTACAAATCCATTGTGTACTAATAGTGTTGGAATGCCTGTTTAGTAAACTGTTCTTGAACACCGAAATTTAGTACTAAATCCAAAATTTTTTTGTTTGGTAAAAATGTTTGAAATTCGATAATTTTACCAAATTATCCATGTCCTAACATGATCTGAAAAAACGGATGGAACGGGAGGATTTCTCACAAACATCATAGTGGCCCTACCTAACTTCCCATGGCAGAAAGTTCCTGCTAAAGGCTTTCACTAGCAATCTGTGTCAGATTAGGGGTTATTGGTAACACTTTAGTGTGTGTTGCCCTGACCATAAGGCCCACCTTGATGTATGTGTTGTACATCCATGCCGTCCACAAGTTTTTACAGCTCATTTTATGCCATGGTCTTGAAAATGAAGCGGATCCAAATCTCAAGTGGACCAACCGACAAGGATTGAATGCCCACCACGAAAAACATTTTGTGGGGCCACAAAAGTTTTGGATCAAGCTGATATTCATTTTTTTCCGCAATCTTGGTCAATGTGACCTTATAAAAAATTAGATTTTTTTTTTTTTTTTCCCTATCACACGCCCCACACACCCCACACACGCTTGCGCACTGACACCACAATGGGTGCTTGAACCCATGACCTCATGTTGAAACTCTTATGAGTCTAAAATTGGATGTTAAATAAACATTGCGTGGTGTGCCCCACACCACCGACCTTGGTGGTGTGTTGACGTCCCCTGATGTATGTGTTATATCCACATAGTCTATCCATTTGGGGAGATCCTTTTAGGTCATGAGCCCACAAATGAGGTAGATCGAAAGCTCAAGTGGACCACACCACATAAAGCAGTGAGGATAATGATTCCTACCATTGAAACCTTCCTAGAACCCATCATGATGTTTATTTGTCATCCAACCTGTTCAAGAGGTTACACAGACCTAGATGAAGGGAAAAACAAATATTAGGTTGATCCAAAGCTTCTACGGCCTCCAAGAAGTTTTCAATGGTAGACGTTCAATCCCCACTGCTTTTTGTGGTCCACTTGAGCGTCGTATCTGCCTCATTTTTGGGCCCATGCCATAAAATGGTCTTGGAAAATGGATGGACGGTGTAGATATGACACATTATGGCGTGGCCCACAAAACTTGGTGGTGTCAACACAGTGCTGTGTGGCACACCATGCAATCCGTTTTATGTAATGGATTGCCTAGTACAGAACATGGCACCAGAGGCTGGTACTGTATTGATGTAGCAAAGTTCTATACGCCCTACTATGATGTATGTGTTAGATCCACACCAGTGTTTCAAATAGCGCCCGTAGCGTGGCTGTAGCGCTACGTAGCGTCCTAAATAGCATAAATCCCTTGTAATGTACGCTACAGGGGTCGTAGCGTACGCTACAGCTACGTAGCGTAAGCTACAATGTTTTTTTTATTACTTTTTTCATGTTTTCTTTGTATCTAATGTTGAAGAATGTGACACTTGTATTGTACTTGATACTTTTAACCTATCAGATTTTTATTTCTTTTCATAATTGTGACTTGTGGTTTCAATTAGACACTATTAATTAAAGTGGTTTGCTTAGAAAGTTGTTGATGTGATAATTATTTGATTTGGCTTATATATGTGGATTGGCTTTTGATAAATGATAACTCATAAATTGTTTGAACATGCTTATAATTGATTAAATGAATCATCGTTTAGACATTTTTATATATTTTTTCCTTTTTTCTGCTATTTATTGTATTTGTCCTATTTTTAAATTAAAAAATAGAATTATCGTGAACCTTACGCTACACGCTACGTATCTACGCTACACGCTATAGAGGGTTGAGCGCCACGCATCACGCTAAATGATCCACACTGTCCATCCATTTTTTCAGATTATATTAGTTCATGATCTAAAAAATGAGGTGGATCCAAAGCTCAAGTGGACCACACCACAAAGAAAAAGTGGGGATTGAACGTCTACAATTGAAAACTTCTTGGGGCCGTAGAAGTTTTGGATCAAGCTGATATTTGTTTTTCCCCCCTTCATCCAGGTCTATGTGACCTTATGAACAGATTGGATGGCAAATAAACATCATGGTGGGCCCTAGGAAGGTTTCACTGGTGGGTGTCATTGCCCCCACAGCTTTAGGTGTGTGGTCCTCTTTAGTTTTGGATCTACCTCATTTTTTGTATCATGTCCTATGTTGATATGGAAAATTGGATGGATGGTGTGGATATAACAAATACATCATAGTGGAATCTACAGGACTTTGCCAAGTCAAAATGGAGTCTGTACGGAAGGGGCAAAATTGTCATTAAAAAAAATAACGCAAAGCCACTTACCACATTCCAGACGCATTACTTACAGCTTTCCGGTCATGAACCATCCCGGAATTAATTTCGTAATTAATTTCCATTAAGAAATTGTTTAAAGTGTGTTAAACAAACACCCAAAATAGCGTATTAAGCTGCTGAAATCTGATTTTTCAGATTTCAGGGGCATATTAATTGGTAAACAAACAACCCCTAGGTTTGTTGAGAGAAAGATATAGAAGTTGGCCAACCAACCTCTGATACATCTCTTTGTTTGGCAACAACCCCCCCTTCGGCTCAACATATGAATAGGATCAATAGGAGTGTCTACCAGTTGGGAACCTAGCTCAGTAGTCTTCTTAAGTAGGCCTAAGGTGTACTTTTGCTAAGATATAAACATCACCTTCTTTGTTCGAGCAATCTCTATACTTAAAAACTATTTCATATTTCCTAGATCCTCAATCTCAAATTATTTTGCCAAAAATTTCTTCAAATTTCGTATCTAATCATCTCCTATCACCACAGTATCATCCGCATAAATAATCAAAGTTGTAGTAAATGGATCCTGTTGCCTCACAAAGAGAGTATGGTCAGCATGACCTTTAGAATCAGCAATCTTCTTCACAGCCTAACCAAATCTCTCGAACCAAGCCTAGGGAGATTTTTCTAGTCCATAACTAGACTTCTTTAAGCTATAGACCTTTCCTTCACTGTTGGGGAACCTGAAATCAGGTGGAGCCATAGACATTTCTTCCCTCAAGTCTCCATGGAGAAACACGTTCTTCACATCTAGCTAATACAACAACTAAAAAAAATTGACCCCAAACAACAATAGAACCCATGTGGAGTTCATAGTGGCTATAGGTGGAAACGTTTCCTTGTGGTCAATCTCATATGTTTGAGTGTTTCTCTTATTAACAAGCTTGACTTTATACCCTTCAATCGACCCCATCTACCTTGTGTTTAATTGTGAAGACCCATTTGCAACCCATTGGCTCCTTCTCTGTGTAAATCTATCAATTCCTGCATGCCATTTTTCATTAATGCCCTCATTTATTCATCATAACTTCATGCCACTTTGGTTTGGAGACTGCCTCTTGGAATGTGGAAGGCAAAGAAGCAGAAGAAACTGAAGACAAGAATGAATAATAGGAAGGAGACAAGGCAATGGGAGCACTATCCTCAAAGGAAGAAGAAATAGACATAGGAAAATGATTACTTGGTTCCAAGAAATTGTAATTAGTGAGTAGGTGTGTCACAATGATCACATTTTTTAGCTTTTTGTGCATACTTGTAGTTCCTTCGCCTATGAGTGTTGTGCTGATTTAGTAGTAGTATTAGTAGATCACCTTGGGCTTATTGAAGCACCAATAGCCGATGTAAGGAATAGGAGTAGCGCCTGATGATTGTAAGGAACAACAAAAGGAAGGAGATAAACTGGAGAATGATCCCTCTCTTCTAGCTCACTAAGCTCCCCTTGAAGAGATGCAAGATTACAAGAAAAATAACACATGGACTTGAAGTAGGTGACATTCATAGTGACACAACGTTTCTCGGGCACAAGATCAAAATGTTTGTATCCCTTTTGCGTGGAGGATATCCTAAAAACACACCTACAATGGCTTTTGGATCTAACTTGGTCTGATTCAGACCCAAACATAAATAAAACACACACCCAAGGCAAAGGACTTGATTTTTTTTTTTTTTTTGGGATATCATGGATGACATACGATTAGTAAGATAGGTGGCTGTAAGCAGTGCATCAGCCCAAAAACGTTTGGAACGTGCATCCCTGTTTAGAGCTCCGAGTAACTTAAAGAAGATGGTGATTCTTCCATTCTGCGACTCCATTCTGCTGAGGAGTGTACGGACAAGAGCTTTGATGAATCATTCCATACTCTTCTAAATAACCTAATTCACATTCGGAGTATTCTTGAGCATTATCTGACCGAGATATTTTTATATTCTTATCAAACTGGGTGAATATCATCTTATTAAACCTTTGAATAATACATGGTACTTTCATCACAAGCCTTCATGAGATACAACCAAGTGCAACGGGAGAAATCATCCACAAAGGAAATGAAAAATCGATAACCATCCATGGATACAATGGGAGTAGGTTCCCACACATAAGAATAGACAATGTGAAACTGAAACAAACTTTTAATTGAACTTGGGAAAAAAAGTTTATCTACAATGCTTGGACAACTTGCAAACTTCACACTGTAGATTATGACTCAAAATTGACTTAAATAAGTTTGGAAATAACAACTTCAATGATTAAAAAGACCGATGTCCTAAACAACTATGCCACAATCTAACCTAGGCATTATTATGATCCCTACTAAGACTGATACTTGACTGCAATCCAGAAATTAGAGACCATCTGCTTCATGACCACTCCCAATCATTTTCCATGTCACCAAATCTAAGAAAACACGGTGGGTAGGAAAGAAAGTTATACAGCAGTTCAAATTTTTGGTAAGCTTGTTCACAAACAATAAATTTGTAATATGAATAACAAAGGATATAGACAGTTGATCATTAAGCTAGATATCACCCTTCCTAGAGATAGAGGATAAGGATTCCTTAGCAATTCTCTCTTTATCTCTTCTAGAATATAGACTACATGGAGAAAAGATGGTCGACATACCTGTCATGTGGTCAGATGCACCTGATTCAATGATTCAGGCTGAGCTGGATGAGGAGTGATAGACAAGGTTAGTAGACGCGTGTGTACCTGATTGTGCGAATCAAGTATAAGCAGATGGGCATTTCAATTGAGCAAGTAGACGACGAATGTGGTCTAATTCTATAATAGATAAACTGTCTGAGTTCAATGTGGGCTGACCAGTAGGAGGTGCTGATGTGGAAAAGTGTTAGCACATGGGGAAGGAGAAGCAGAGGCAGCAACAAGGCTATTGGGGGGCTGTCCAAAACGATTGAACTTTGTCGGTTTATCATGAAAATCCCAACAATTCTCCCGTGTACTGTAGGTCTTGCCACAATGGTTGCATCTCAACTTATCCCTCTCGTCAGGTAGTCCGGCCTTCTGATTGGATCCTTTTCCACCCTTAGAGTAACTAGAAGAGTCTGCAAGAGTTGAATGATTGCTTTTGGAAGAAATTGGAACTTGTTGCAGGGCTTTCTTTCGGCTTTCCTCACTTTGAACTAGGGAATAAACTTGGTCCAATGTAGGATCTTATCTCTTCCCTAGATCTGCACGTGTCCACTTAGAATTCAAACCAGCTAAGAAATCAAATATTTTATTATGTTCGATATGTTTTCGATGTTTCCCCCTATCAACATCAATATCCCCAATCAGTGTTCGAAATATCGGTATCGTGTTACATATTGCATCCTTGGGATACAGACACTTATCGGTTATCGCACGGGATATATCATTTGTATCAGGTAATTTATTGCACTTTTTGATAAACATGGGGAAACATTGGGAAAATGGTTGAATTTTTCAATGAAACTTCATGGATTGTTTAAAAAAAGACCTTAATATACACTTTTAAATCATAACATCTCAAAAAAAGAAGTGCACATAGTAGGTTTCCGTTGCATAGGGTCCTAAGCTATGCACTGTCTGATTGAACGAATGCAACTATATTCAAATTGAATGCATAACATTTAGAGTGTATGTGATGATCATTTCATCAAACACTCGTAAATACTTTGAAATTAGTCTCGATTGACAGCTAATTGAATGGAAGTTTCGAAAAAAACAATATTTTAATAATTATTAATTAAAAATGATTTTGATTTTTTAAAAATTGACAAGGACTTAACAAATCAGTAGATCGGCCCTCATACATGCTTGATTTCATGTTTGGAGTGTAACATTGCAAGTAATTTGGGAGAAATTGGGAAAATTTTTGAATTTTCCCCTAATTTTCCCAAATAGTATGCGATGATCATTTCATCAAATACTCCTAAATACTTCGAAATTCGTTTCAATTGACAGCTGATTGAAAATTTCTAAAAAAAATGCAAAACATGAAGAATCAATGGATTTATAACCATTTAATACTGATTTAACATAATTTCAACAAAAAGAGGGGGATCGAAAATTGAAAATGCTCACCAGATAGAACATGTGGGATATATCAGCACTACATGTGCGTTTCGTATCGCACAGGTGGGCTACAAGATTTATCATGGGATAATCTGCCGATATCGTCTATATTTAAAACATTGCTTTGGGGTACTTACGTTGGGTGTAGTTGTATTTGTATTTTCGTATATTTGGTTGCTTTGGCTTTGGCCTTTTTTAATATAACATCATTATTAAAAAAAATGACTATCAATTTCTCTTGCTCTCACTTATTATACGAAGCATCATCAGTAGCTGGTTCTTTCACCGGGCCATTCACATACCCAAGTTTTCCTCGCCCGCCGATATACCTGTTAGCAAATTGAGATTATTCAAGGAAATTATTACTGTCCAACTTCACGGTTGTGATCTACCCATTATGGCTGTCACTGCTCACTATAACTACCTATGGTAGACATGGAGTCTGAGGCCCTACGATCATTGGAAGAAGCATCTGAAGCATTGGTAGTTGACATCCCACCGAAATAACTCTTTGCATTCTCTAAAGTCTTATAAAGATTTTTTCAAAAATTCTGATTTTGTTTCTGTAGTATTATTCTGGGGAATATAAGAAAAAGCTGAAAAAACGTGAATGAGGTGAGGGAGGGTGACGCAGGGATGAACGTGATGAGGTCGATCACCGTCTTCCTCAAGGATAACTACTCTGAATCCACGGAGTTTCTTTGGACTCCTCATAGAGACTTCTCGAATCCACGAGGAAAGAAAGCAAGAAGAATAGAAATAAATTCTAATAAATTTGTAATTTGATTGATGAATGACAATAACGAGTTCACAACCCTTTAAATAGGGATACTAAGCAATGAGAGAGAAATCAGAAGCAAACTATAACTAAAACTCCTAGAATTCACAACTTACTATAAATAGTAAATTTACTATTTATAGACGGTCATGATGCCTACTAGTGCGCAAGGTTTTCGGCCAAAAATAGTAAGTGTCCTATTTGGCTTCACCAAGTTGTTCTCCTAATTATTCTAAGCTCTTTTTGCGTTGGGCGCAACTCCTAAAGCCCAACGGATGAAAAGTAATAATCAAACTAAAACTTACTATTTATAGTAAAAACGGAATTAAAATAGGGAAATGACCATCGATTTGGGGGTATTTCGCAAATCTGGCTTGCGCAACTTGGCGTAGCTGGGTTGGGTGGCTAAAGTAGCTCGTTCAACCCCAAAATCATATATTTTACGCCCGATGACTCATTTCGGATTGCGAGATACGCCCGATCTAAGGTCTGACGGTCTGGATCACTTCCGTCGTCAACAGGGCCTTTTCTGATCCATCTTGGCCATTAAATTGTCCGCGACCCGCCCTACATCAGTCCCCTCCACTTCAAAAGAACTCGTCCTACTCTGGTTCATGATTCTCGGTCAGGTCAGCGGCGTTGAAAGTCCGTGAGATCACTATGTCATTTGGAAGATCAACAACGTAAGCGTTGTCATGACCGAGAATCATGAACCAGAGTAGGACGAGTTCTTTTGAAGATTGGACCGGTACCAATCATCCGAAAGATCAATGACTTCAAAAGAACTTGTCCTACTCTGGTTCATGATTCTCGGTCAGGTCCGCGGCGTTGAAAGTCTGTGAGATCACCATGTCATTTGGAAGATCAACAACGTAAGCGTTGTCATTGATCTTTCGGATGATTGGTACCGGTCCAATCTTCTTATTCTTCAATTTGTTGTACGTCTCGGTTGGAAATCTCTTTGCGCAGATGAACCATAACGTGGTCACCCACCTCGAACACTTTTTGTCGCCGATGCTTGTTCGTTTGTTCCTCGTACTTCTCGTTCGAGGTATGTAGCTTGGTCTGCACCTCTGCATGGATGCTCACAATCCTGTCTGCCATATGTTCTGCTACAATGCTCATGCCTGGGAGCTTGGGCAGAGGAACTAAGTCAAGTGTGTGGCGTGGCACTTGTCCGTAAATGATCTGGAACGGTGATTTTCCTGTCGAGCAGTTCACCATGTTATTGAATGCAAATACTGCTTGAGACAAGGCCAAATCCTACTGCTTCGATTTTTCTCCTGAAATACAACGAAAGAGGTTTCCCAATGTGCAATTCACAACTTCGGCCTGCCCATCAGTCTGTGGGTGGTGGGTGCTGCTGAATTGAAGTCGTGTATCGAATCAAGCCACAAAGTTCACCAAAAGTGGCTAATGAACTTCGTGTCATGATCAGAAGTAATGGTCTTGGGGACCCCGTGTAGCCGTACGACCTCCTTGAAGAATAGATTCGCCACGTGTGTTGCATTGAGAGTCTTATTACATGGGATAAAGTGCATCATCTTGGAGGAACGATCTACCAACACGAATACCGAATCCATGCCGTGTTGTGTTCGTGGGAGACCAAGCATGAAGTCCATAGATAAATCCTCCCAAGGGCTGTCAGGCACAGGTAACGGGATGTAGAGGCTCGTATTATGAGATTGCTATTTAGAGGTTTGACAAATGTGACAACGTTGTATGACTTTTCCCACATCACGTACTAATTGCGGCCAGTAATACCGCTCTTCCACAAGAGCTCGTGTCTTGTCTCGTCCAAGGTGTCCACCGAGGCCACCTCCATGTAGCTCCTGAATAATTTGCTCCCTCAGAGAACTTTGGGGGATGCATAATCAATTCCCTTTGAAGAGGAAACCGTCATGTATATGAAGGTCATTGGGATGACTTTCTTGGCACTTCATCCAAGAATCTTTGAAATCCTCGTCCTCGGCATACAGCTCCTTGAGACAGTCGAAGCCGACCACCTCATTGCTCATCGCAACAAGTAGTGATGCACGACGGCCAAGTGCATCAACCACCTTGTTTTGCTGCCTTGACTCGTGCTTCAGAACGAACGTGAATTCCTGTAAAAATGCAACCCATCTAGCATGCACATGATTCACGTTAGTCTGACTATTAATAAACTTTAATGCTTGATGGTTAGTGTACAAAACAAACTCTCTTTGAATCAGATAATGTCACCAATGTCGCAGCGCCTGAACAACTACGTACGACTCAAGCTCATACGTCGACCACTTCTTTCGGGCTTTGCTGAGCTTATCGCTGTAGAAGGCTACCGACCCGCCTTCCTGTGATAATACTCCAATTTTGACATATAAAGCGTCACACTCAACCTCAAACAATTTGTTAAAATTAGGAAGCACCAAGATCGGTGTTGTGGACAAACGATGCTTGATCATATGAAAGCTCTTGTCAGCTTCATTGGTCCACTGAAACGGTCATTTTTTCATGCAATCTGTAATAGGCGCGACTATTGTGCTAAAATTTCGCACGAATCAACGATAGAAGGTCTCCAACCCGTGAAAACTCCTCACCTCATGAATGTTTGTTTGGATCGGCCATTCCCTAATGGCTCACACCTTTTCATCGTCCACACGAATGCCCGTGGATGTTACAATAAATCTTAGGAACAACATACTATCCGTTAAAAAGCTGCACTTCTTCAAGTTGAGCTACAACTTGTTAATTTGTAGGACCTACAACACCTGCCTGAGATATTTCCTGTGCTCCGTTTCATCCTGGTTATATTTCAGTATGTCATCAAAATATACTACCACAAATCAGCCAGTGAATGGTTTTAGAACTTGATTCATCAAACGCATAAAAGTTCTTGGTGCGTTCAATAGACCGAAGGGCACGACCAACCTCTCACACAACCCTTCCTTGGTCTTGAATGCTGTTTTTCACTCATCACCGGATCAGATATGAATCTGATGTAATCTGTTCCTTAGGTCTAATTTAGAGAACACCTTGGTCCCTTCTAACATATCAAGCATGTCGTCCAACCGCAGTATTGGGAACCGATATTTGATGGTATTTTTGTTGATTGCCCGGCTGTCGACACACATGCGCTAGCTTTCATCTTTTTTTTTTTTTTTTTTTTTTTTTTTTTTTTTTTGCATTAATAATGCTGGTATGACACATGGGCCCATGCTCTCTCTCTCAAGAGACTTTTATGGATCAATTCCTCCACTTACCCCTGAAGTATCTCACACTCCTTCAGACTCATCCGATAATGAGGGCGGTTGGGTAGGCTAGTCTCAGGAACGAGGTCTATGTGATGTTGGATGTCCCTCATGGGGGGCAATCTATTGGGTAAATCTTCAGGCCAAACTTCTTTGAAGTCGTTTAACAATAGTCTTAAACTTGGATGAATGTTTGAGGGTTCCGATTCCTCACCCTTCACCACTACAGCGCATACCTTGCCGGTTTCCTTGGATTCCTCCATGAAATTCCGAATGGTCAGGAGGGAACTCCCTTCTACTTTAGAGGCTTTAGAGTGGTTCTCTGGTGCTATAGGGGCAATGATTATTTTTCGACCATCCTTGACGAATACGTAGACATTGTCTCGTCCTCGATGAGTCGCATCACGGTCCGACTGCCAGGGTCGACCGAGTAACATATGACATGCTTCCATGTCGACCACGTCACAAAGTACTTGATCCTTATAATTTTTCCCAATTGAAAACGAGACAGTTCATTGTTCAGTTACCTTGATCTTGTTTACTTTTTTTATCCAACTAATTGAGTACGAGGAATGATGTTTTGTCGTTGGTAGCTGCAACTTGTCCACCATTACTCTTGAGAGGATGTTCTCGCTACTACCGTTGTCTATGATCACATCACAAACCTTTCCATTGACAGTGCAACGCATACGGAATATATCGTGTCACTGAGGATGTAATTCCTTCCGTGGGGTATACAGTAATCGCCTCACAACTAGAGATTCACCATGATCCTGGACCGTCAACTCATCGTCATATGCTCCTTCAGTGGCTTGCTCATGTTCATCAAAGCCGTCTTCCTCTGCGGCCTCATCTTCAATGCCCCCTTCATTTATGGCCAAGCGTGCTGCGGGTTGTTGAGGACAAGTGTTTGATAAGTGGCCCAGTTGGCTACAACGGTAACAATTGTTCGACCTTTGCCGAACGTAAGGATTTGGAATCCTATTCGGGCCTGCTATTGTGGGTGCTATACGTTGAGACCTAGATGAGCTGCTTCCTGTATCACGGTTTGCGGTCGCGGGAGATTGATGACGTTCTCCTACTGGTTCTTTTCCTCGTGCCAGCACTGGATCCTATGCGGGACCCATTATTATTATTATTATTATTTTTTTTTTGGGGGGGGGTCAAGTTGAAGGATAAGGTGGATTCGAGACTCTTGCAAACTGTGTTTCTGCCCTACTTGCCAACTGAACCGCTTCATACAGTCCCTACTGGGTGCATCTGAACTCGATCTTGAATTGTCGATCGTAACTCTCCTATAAATCGTGCACCTTCCGTGACTCAGATTCTGACAAATCGTTTCGTGTTGCCAACCGCTGGAATTCTTCAGTGTAATCTGTGACGGTTAGATTTCCTTGTCGGCAATTTTGGTATTGCTGGAATCATATCTACTCGTAATCACTGGGGAGGAATCGTGATTGAAGAAGGCGTCTCATCCGTGGCCATGATGAGATGGGTGCCTTGTTCTAACGGGCACGTGAGAGTTGCAATTGCTCCTACCATGCAGAAGCACTGGATTTTAATTTAAACGCTACCAATTTTACCTTTTTATAATCTGACACGTCCATGTAATCAAAATATCTTTCTACTTCGGCTAGCCAATCGAGGAAATCTTCTATGCGTAATAAACCATTAAAACTAGGAAGTTCAGCCTTACCTCGATAGTCTCTTTCAACACGATCTAGATGATCGCCTCCATGGATTGGTCGTCGGGCAAAGCCTTTATTAAGGTCCTCGTCGCTAGAACTTGAATTATTTGGTGTAGCCCTACGGTTTGCCACTGGTAGTGCTCTACGGAAATTGGGGTTGTGCCGTACAACAACATTGGGCAGTGGAGCAACCATAGGCGGTGGAACACCGCTTAGGGCTTGGGGTGGAAGTAGCGCATCCGCAAGACGGTCGAGGGGTGCCTGCAGCCCTTGCATGGTCAACTGACTCTCCCGGTTGAAAACTTATTCTTTCCGCAAGATAACGAATCACTGGATCATCGTCCACAGGATTTTGGCTCATATCTTTATTGTTTGCCATTGGCCCGAGTGGAATCCTCGCTTTGATACTAATTGACGCAGGGATGAACATGATGAGGTCAATCACCGTCTTCCTCAAGGATAACTACTCCGAATCCATGGAGTTTCTCTGGACTCCTCACAGAGACTTCTCGAATCCACGAGGAAAGAAAGCAAGAAAAATAGAAATAAATTCTAATAAATTTGTAATTTGATTGATGAGCGAAAATAACGAGTTCACAACCCTATAAATAGGGATACCAAGCAATGGGAGAGAACTCAGAAGCAAGCTATAACTAAAACTCCTAGAATTCGCAACTTACTATTTATAGACGGTCATGATGTCTACTAGTGCGCAAGGTTTTCGGCCAAAAATATTAAGTGTCCTATTTGGCTTCACTAAGCTGTTCTCCTAATTATTTTAAGCTCTTTTCGCGTTGGGCGCAACTCCTAAAGCCCAACGAATGAAGAGTTATAATCAAACTAAAACTTACGATTTATAGTAAAAACGAAATTAAAATAGGTAAACGACCGTCGATCTGGGGGTATTTTGCAAATCCGGCTTGCGCAACCCGGCGTTGCTGGGTTAGGTGGCTAAAGTAGCTCGTTCAACACCAAAATCATATATTTTACGCCCGATAACTCATTCCGGATTGCGACATACGCCCGATCTAAGGTCTGACGGTCTAGATCACTTCTATCGTCGACTGGGCCTTTTCTGATCCATCTTGGCCATGAAACTGTTCGCGACCCGCCCTACATTAGAGGGGGTGGCAACATAGCTTTCACAAAAAAACTTCGCGGCTCCATCGAAACTCCTCCGAATCAAGAGAGACTAGAATCAATGGCCAGAGGAACTTTGTAGGGATTAAACCTTCGCAGTCCAGATCGATAAAAAAATCCTTGCCTTGAAGAACGAATCAAATTATTAAAAACTGTATTTTTTTTTTTTTTCTTTCTTTCAGAATTTCCAGTAAAAAAGATCATCCCACCTTCAAATCTTCATCGATTTTGTTGAAACTTGGCCCAAAAATCCCAAAATTAGATTGATCCAAAGCCTATACTTGTTAAGGCCCAACCATGTGGCTGTACGATTGCTAACGTCAGTTGTATGGCCCTACAATGTCACCAACAGCTGTACGGGCCTTTGGATGTGGAAAACGAAGGTGATTCGTTGATCTGATACCAAGTAGAAAAGGGGAATACTATTCTAGAAAGAGAGTAGAAGAAGGGGAAGAAGAAGAGAGAGAAGAAAAGAAGAATAGAGGAGAAAACATTAGAAAAGGCGAATAAGATTCTAGGAAGAGAGGTAAAGAAGGGGAAGAAGAAGAGAGAAAAAAGAATGGAGGAGAACGTTGGGTCTTTATTCAACTCCCTTTTATTTAAAAGTAACTGAAAATTTCAAATAGGCCCTTATTAGACCACATATTACATAAAAGCCCTTGTAGCTATATTCTCAACAATGGGCACCCCCATACTGTCGTGTAACGGTCATTACGGCCGTTGCATAACCGTTTCAGCATGCAATTTATGCTACATTATCACACCACATCTTCCCAAAAACCTGTGTGGGCCCTGTATATGATTTTCCCCATTACCACCTTTGAGAACTTATTCTCTACTCAGAACACTACTCTTCTTAACCCATAAGCCTATAAAGAGATGAAGCCCTTGTAAGCCGCTTTTCATCCAGCCCATATTTGCTTAAAATCACCTGCTTCCACAAAATTGTCTTCATATGTTCAAAACTCTAGAGCCATTTCCCTGGCAATGCATTGTTCATGTGCTTCAATAAACCCTCGATAGTACATTTTGTTTGTAACCATGTCAACACCGCCATACTGCTAAAAGAAGTCAATCTCTCTTTCTTCACATTACCAAGAATGAGACCTTTCCAGAGTGGCTTGTTAACATGTCCATTTCACCAAGTGATCAATTTCTTTCCTCTCTACCTTTCCAAAGAGAGTTCCTTCAAATTTTTTTAACCAACTACTTAGCTAACATCCCCAGAACCTTGAAGAGTGGTGCACCACAACAGTAGCTAAAGAAGATCTTTCAGCATTCTTAACCGTTGGATTCACATTGATAATGACCATACATTGACCCCAATTGGAAGACCAGGATACCTAATGGGCAAAGTTGATTTTGCATCTCAAAATCTTAGCCAAACACCTTTCAAGACTCCCTGCATTCATGATTCCCATCAACCACAACACCCCACGAGAGCTGACTCCTACATTGACTATAAGGCTTGAGACCGGCTCAAAGCATTGGACGATTGCCTTGAGATTGGATTCTGGTCCGCAGCATCATGGTAGCGTCTATGAATTGGAGGTGATGGATAAAGGTGACAGAACTGAAAATCCAGATATAGGCTTGTAATCTTTGGCTTTGTGAAATAGCTTGCTAAGGCCTTTCATGATATTAGTAAAAGGAAATAGAGATACTGGGTCACCTTTTTTGAGACTCCTCAAGCTCTAAAATAAACACATTCTGTTAATCCAGGTCAAAAAAGATTCCATTGAAATACATTCTTGAATGCAAAATGCATCCATCCAAACATGTACTTAGCAAAGAACGAGTTGACACATTCGTATGCTATTCCATTGTAACTCTGCTTAGGGTTACCTACTTGGAAGAAATTGTTATTGAGTGGACATATTTGTTTGCACTCAAGATTCTATCTAGAATTTTCTGCTTCTAAATAGATGAAGATAAGGTTTTATGTATCGTTGTCGTTACATTAGAAACATTTAACTAGATCGTCAATAATATCACACATATTGGGAAATGCATTGGTGTATGAGGGAAAATTGGGGAATCATTAGAAAAAAGGTGGTATTTTTCAATGAAACTTTGGGAGTTTTAAAAGACATGATTACACACTTAGGACTCAAAATATTGCAAAAAACAACTATACACAATAGGTTCCTCTTTGTTGGGGCCTCAACAATGCACAGTTGGACTCAAAATGTCACAACAAACAACTATATTTTTTATTCTTTAATTATTTGAAAATAAAATTTTCAAAAAAGGAAAGAGTGAGGCCAATCTGTAGATTGGCCAATACTCATCAGCATATAAATTGCTATTAACACCCAGCCGCCTATATTTTAAAAATATACATTTTTGTATTTTTATTAATTTTATGTAATTAAAAAATATTTTTTTTTTTTTCAAAAAAAGCAAGAGTGTGGACAATCTGTAGATCAGCCAATACTCGCCAATGTATAAATTTACCATACTTGCAATCCCATTTTAAGGGGTAAAAATGGAAATAAAAGGGTTTCCACAATTTCCTCCATTTTTCATGGCTCAACTTTTTTCCCTCAAACCAAGGTCTCTCTCTCCCTCTCAAAAAAAAAAAAAAAAAAAAAACATGTTGATGCATTTAAATCACACATATAAATGGATTTTTATTAGAAACTATGTTAACATGTAGAAATAAAACACATTTTCTCACATTAGAGTTCTGACACGTTTATGGACTTGAGCCACAGTTTCTCCCCCAAATTCGTGATTTGGTTTAAAACAACTCAAGATGAGTAGTTAAAACACATCTAAGAAGTGATCCAGAAATGTCACAAAAATGGTTTTTTTTTTTTTTTGATTTTTTTTTTTCCAACCCTTTTCTCTTGAGTCATTTTATACATGTGACAATATCACATGTATCGACGATATCATGCATTTATACTAAAGAGAGTGCGCCAATATCTCACGATATTTTAGATATCGCGTGATATTGCTGATGTTATCAATAATATTGGATATAACCAGTGTTCATATTATTGGCGAAAAATTGATAATATCGCTGATATTATTAATGTCGCCGGAGTTGCGACACCGAAACTCACTTTTTTCGTTTCTCTTCCTAATATCGGGGAATATTCGGCGATTTTATCGATTTTTCATGTAAAATATAGTTGTCGATCAGAAATCGTGGCCCTGTCAAGGGATAATTGTAGCCAACAACTCCTTTTCGATGATAAAAGGGATGATAATATCGAGGGCTGCGTAAATACCAAAAAAAAAAAAATGGAAAAAAGGGGGAAAAATAAACTTTTGGAAGTGTACCTATAGAACAGGATCGTTGATCGGAAGTAACAGTGGGCCAATCGATCGATCAGTGCGCCGTTCTTAACTAAGTGTCTAAAAATCTCTAATTTCCATTTTGTTTTTCTTCAAATAGATCACAAATTTCATGATGATTTCGGCGAAGAATATGCGAAATCTTAGGAATTTTTTGAGATTTTTCGGGAATTTAAGGTTCCCTTCTAGAACCTCTTCTACGGGCTTTTTTTGGTGAGTGTTTTTCGGGAGTTTAGGGTTTTGAAACCCTTTTACAGGGAGCGGAAGCGAATTAGGTGTTACGTGTGTTGGTGTGGAGCGTGCAACCTCGGTGGCGTGGATGTCACCAAGTTCCGTGGACCCCACCATGATGTATGTGTTATATCCACATGGTCCATCTGTTTGGCGAGATCATTTTAGGTCATGTGCCAAAAAATGAGACAGATCCAAAGCTTGGGTGGACCACACCACAGAAAGCAGTGGGGACAATGATTCCCATCGTAAAAAACTTCTTAGGGCCCACAGTGATGTTTATTTGTCATCCAAGCTGTCCATAAAATCACATAGTCACCGATGAAGGAAACAAACAAAAATTACATGGATCCAAAACTTCTATGGCCGTTAAGAAATTTTCAACGATAGACGTTCAATTCACACTATTTACTGCGGTGTGGTCCACTTGATCATTGGATATGCTTCATCTTTGGAATCAAACCCTATAATTATATGGTAAAATGGATGGACGGAGTGGATAAAGTATATAAATCACAGTGGGCCCCACAGAGTTGACTCGGTCCACTTAATAATTTACTCGGTGCGCAATCGACTTCTCATGTCCAACTTGTTTGGGTCTCCAGGGTCGGTGGCTTGGTGCTATGTGGGGTCCATTATGATGTGATATATTTTATCAATGCCATCCATATATTTTGCCAGATAATTTTAGGGCATGAGCCCAAAAATGTGGCAAATTCGCATCTCAGGTGGACCACACTAAAAGAAGCAGTGGTGATTAAACACCCACCATTAAAAACTTCCTAAGGCCATTGTAATGTTTTTTTGTCATCCAACCTCTCAGGTGGTCCACTTGATCATTGGATATGCTTCATCTTGATTGAATCGAAAACACAATTATCAGCTTGATCGAAAACTTTTTGTGACACTTTAGAAGTTTTTAATGGTGGGATTCACTCGCTATTGTTTCCTTTGGTGTGGTCCACTTGAGAGTTGGATCTACCTCATTTTTGGGATCACATACTAAAATGATATGCTGAAATGGATGAATGGGATGGATTTCTGGCATATATCATGGTGGGCTCATGGAACACTGTCCAGTAGCCACCTCATCATTGGCAACGTGATAAAACACATGCGTTACGTTGGGTACACAAAGTCATTACTCTAGGACATGATTTGGCTAGTGACGTTGCCACTAGCTAGATGGCTAGTGGTTGGTGCTATGTGGGCCTAATCGTGATGTATTTATTTGATCCACATTGTCCATCCATTTTTTAAAATCATTTTAGATCTTGATCGAAAACATCAGGCATAGATAAATCTCAGGTGGACCACACCACAGGAAATAGTATCGATTGAATGTCCACCATTAAAAACCTCGTAGGGTTCATTGTAATGTTTATTTGACATCCAACCTGTTGATTAGGTCATACAGACCAGTTTGATCCAAAACTTGTGGCCGTTAAGAAGTTTTTAATGGTGGGCATTCAATCAACACTGTTTCTTGTGATGTGGTTCACCTGAGATTTGGATCTACCTATTTTTTGGGCTTATACCATAAAATGATCTGGAAAACTGGATGGATGCGTCAGTATGTCAGACAAAGTGCCATATCCAAGCCATCCATCACCAAGTATACCACTATATATAGATTCCACGTTTGAAGAAAGGTGTACTTTTTTAGTTCATTAACTTTTACATATCTTAATTATTATATGCTAGCTACATTTGTATTATATGAACTCATTTTGGTTACAATTGGAGTGATTTCTTACAGCAGCGCATGCTTTTTGGGCCCCATTAAATGAAAACTTATTATTCAATGCATTCTTTTTGTAATGTTTTTATTCCTCAATATGCAAATATGTGTATTTAGGCATGCCTTGAAATTTCACTGAAAAATTCCATCATTTTCCCCATGTTTCGCCATTTTTCTTCACATTTCCGGTTATCGGCAGTAACGATATTATATCTTTATCTCCAGTTAGCGAAACTTGTAGCGATACCGACAACTCGAACACTGGATATAACTTTTCAATTTTTGTTTCCCCCTAGTATCTGTATCGTTGAGGTGCGATACTAATAAATATAGGCTGATATTATCAATAATATTGGCGATATTTTGAACATTGAATGAGATAAAAACGAAGGTGGCTAGAAAGGGATTTTGAAAAGACTAGCAACAAAACTTATTGGTCTAGACCCTTGAGCTCACAAGCCCCTTGATCTTTGGAATTAGTGCGATGAAGGTAGCATTCATGCCTTTGCTATTGCGGACAGGAGCGGAAGTCATTCAGCACCACCATAATTCCACTCGTAATAACATCACAATACTCTTGGTAATGTAAAGCCATTTGGCGTTGGCGTATAGTTGCATGAAGTGTGAAGCAAAACATTAACAAATTTGGTTGCGGGAGCAGGGAAGCGTCTCTTTTAAAATGTAAACAAATATAAATAACTAGGAAGCTGGAGCGGGAGCTAGATTCCAAAGTGGGGATTTGAAGCGTGAGCGTCACCTAGTTAGATGGATCCTGCAACTAAGCCTTGGCGCTATTTTCTTTCCTACCAATGATTACTTCCTGTGCTTCATATTCAAACTCCTCCATCTGATTCAAGTGTTCAAGTGACACTTTTACATCGGATCTTACCAAGTTTTCCATTGAATAATGAGATCTCTAGAATTCCAACATTTTTCCTAGTACCCCCCAACCCCCCCCCCCCCCCCCCCCCCCCCCCAAAAAAAAAAAAGGAAAAAAAGCTGTTTAATGGAACTTTTACCTGGCTGTGACCAAGAAACCATTGGATTCACTTGGCGAGCCGAGAGACTTGTCAATTTGTCTACTAAACTACTTAGAGCTCACGTAGTAACCCATGCCGGATTAATCGTATTCTGGGCGGGCTGGAGCAATGAACCTATTTGATGTGGCTCATTTTGTTGTAGAGAAACCCATGTATGAACAAGGATTGATTTTACTTCCCTATCTAGCTATTCGGTGGGGGATCAAGTGGCAACTATGTATTAGAAAAAAATACCAACTTGACCCTTAGCCTAAGTGTTATATTTGGTTATTTACTAAAATAACCCTTTAGGGGAGAAGAATGGATTGTTTAGAAGATACAATTGGAGGACATGCATGGTTAGGTTCTATTTGTATACTTCGTGGAATTTAGTATATCTTAACCAAACCCTTTGCATAGGCTCGCTGTGCATTGGTATGGTTTGCAGAGGCTTACTTGTCTTATAAGTTAGATGCTCTATGTCTCTTTGGTTCCATCGCTTGTTGTTTTGTCTGGTTCAATAATATTGCTTATCCCAGTGAGTTTTATGGGCCCACTGGGGCTGGGCTAGCTGCATTTATTCTTCTAGTTAGAGACCAACTTTTTGGGGCTAACGTAGGATCCACTCAAGGACCTGTTGGTTTAGGTAAATATCTAATGTGTTCCCCAACCGGAGATGTCATTTTCTGAGGAGAAACTATGCATTTTTGGGATCTCCATGCTCCCTGGTTGGAACATCGAAGGGTCCCAATGGTTTGGATTTGAATAGGCTGAAAAAGTCATACAACATTGGCAAGAGAGTGCTTTTAAGCATGAACTGATCCTAATATGTATAGTGGAATCAAATTAACTCCGTCATGCATTTGATCTCTCATCTTTGGGGTCATGAAAAGAACAGGTTCAAAATCACAATTGAATGCCTTTTTCAAATCCCGTAGCAGCTGCACAGGCCCTTCCTGCATGCCACAAATGACTCGCGAATAGGAAGAATCCTAGAACAAAATGAGAGGTAGCTAGCCAACTTCTAGGAGAGACATTTTCCACTCAGTTATATCTAAGATCTATTTTATTTATTTATTTTTCCGGCTCGTCTATTCCACCTAGCTGGGCCATTCCCCTTTATGACACGGGGCCAGGATAAACCAATAAAGAAGCAAATATATTCAAAGAGCAAAAGGAGAGAGGGATTCGAACCCTCTATAGTTCCTTGTTCAGAACTATACTGGTTTTCAAGACTGCTGTTATCAACCACTCGACCAACTCTCCGAGAGACAATCTCTTGTGGACTCTTGATTTTTTCCTTCATTAATTGAAGGTTGGGGCCAATCCAAAGCATTGCCAATCCCTTCATCTTCTCCTCTGTTCAACAACCTTTTTATCATTGTTCTTTTGCAAGACAAGTGTGGGAGAAAATTTTCCAACTTTTCGGAGTGGCATGGGTTTTGTTGAGCTCAATTGATGCATTTTTCCTATCATGGCATGGCGGGGGAGTTGGGAAAATGGGGTCTAAAATTTGGTGCTTGTGCATGCTAGCAGGCGTTTGGGTCTTATGGTTAGAGAGAAATGATCGTTGTTTTAGAAACAGCAAAGTGGCAGTGGTTGCAGTGTATGGGAGGGCTAAATGTCTTCTTATAGAGTGGGTGATGGCTTTGAAAGTCATTGTCTCTTTTCTGGATGATTGGAGGGAGTTGTAAAGTTTTGTTTTGTTGTCTTGTATGATATGTCAATGTTCCAAAAAAAAAAATCTTTCATTTTCTTTGCAAAATGAAAAGGGTTAGAGATACTTAAAAATTAGGTTTTATATATATATATATATATATATATATATATATATATACCCGAATCTGAGTCGAGTTGGTTTCGGATCGAGTTGAGTCTGACTGGATTGAGTTTCGGGTCAAGCCGGGCTTGGAAGAGGAGGATGAGCTAGGGAGAGAGAGAGTTTGGGATCGGGTTGGGTTCAAGGTCGGCTGCGGCGTATAGGGTTAGAGATACTTAATAATTAGGTTATATATATATATATATATATATATATATATATATATATATATATATATATATATATATATATACCCGAATCGGAGTCGAGTCAGTTTCGGATCGAGTTGAGTTTGACTGGATTGAGTTTCGGGTCGAGTCGGGTCGAGTTACTGGGGAACTCGAACTCGATTCGGACCGACTCACCCATTTGGTTCGGGTCGAGTCAAGTCTGAACGAGTCAGATGAGTCGAGTCGTCCCGTGCCTAGCGCTAGAGGGAATAAACAATTCCAATTTGAACATCTTTCCTTTAGAACACTGGGGTCTGGAACTCTCTGTGGGCGAAACAAAAAGCATTGATTGGTCTATGGTTCCCATAGATTTGAATATCCGTATAGTAGTGGTGGTTATGGCTGTATCATATCCTTTCGGCATAGTACAGTACTCAATACAGGTTCGTATTGGCCCATTTTAAAAAACTGGACTATATCGATCTGATACAACCTGATAGTGATACAGCCAGTATCAGCACCTATACATCGTACTCATATTGGTCAAGACTGATATGGGCATAAAAAGACAATTGGCTGTCATTTTTCAGCTTTCGCCCCCCTGTTTTGAATTTCTTTTGCTCAGGGGTTGTTCTATATCCATTTCGACAGATCTACACCTATTTCAAAGATCAAAACAATTATTTTGGGCACAAATAGAAGGATCGAGTGCCGAGTTCTTGATTTGGTGAAAATAAAAAAAATTGTAAAAAATCTATTATTTTGTTTATTCTTATTGTAATCATGTCGAATTAGCATGATAGCCTCAAATCAACAAATCATGCTTGATTTGGGGATTTTTTTTATTTATTTATTTTCGTTGGTATTTTTGGAAAATTTCAGAAAGTTTTTTTTTTTTTTCAATTACTTTTTTCTAATATTCTTTTAATGATATGCATGAAGACAAGATCTACAAATTTCACACATGCATTACTTAAATAATTTTTACAATAATTTATTTTATTTTTGGGCCATTTTTGGTCATTTTAGAAGTTTTTATTAATTTTCCAAAATTAGTTTAGGGAAATGAATTGAATGATAGAACCAGGTAAATCTTTTTTTTTTTTTTTGAACATGATCTGCCATTTGCAGCTGGATTTTAATTATTTTTATATTTTCAGGCCCTTTGTGGCTTTTTTGAGGCATTTTCGAATTTTTTTCTTTTTCCAAAATTTCTTTTGGAGAATAATAAATTTATGTTATTTAAACATAAATATCTAAGTTCTTTGAACATAGATCTGCATTTTATTTGCTATAATTTTATTTTTAACGTATTATCGCCCTTTTTGTTCAATTCTCAAAAATTTTAAATTTTATCTTCAAAATTTGCTTGGGAAAATGAAAAATTATTGTTGTTCGATCATAGATCTGCCATCTATGACCTGTAATCTCTCTCTCTCTCTCTCTCTCTCTCTGTTTTTTTTTTTTTTTTTTTTTTTTTTTTTTTTTTTTTTTTTTTTTTGTTTCAAAAACAATTTGGGGAAATGGACACATGGATGAAATAGTAGATGAATACATTCATTTTCACCTCTTTTTTCAATTTTTTAAATAAAATTTTGTTTTTATTTTTATTTTTATTAAAGTTGGATGAATACATTCATTTGCCTCCACAAATCTTTTGGTATTGACAAGGTAAAACACTTGGACTTAATCTTCAACACGTGAGTACATAATAGTGTATATGTTATATGTGTTTTACTATTATGCTTTGCATAATTTCATAGTCCACTAGTTGATAGATAATTGTATTAATAATATATCATGTCAATTTATGACATACATGCCTTTTTTCTTATATTTTCTGTATTTTTCTGGCTAAAAGAAATCTGTTCAATACGGTCCGTTATGGGGCCGATATTGATACACAATGCCATAGTGTATCGGTTTTGGTTGGGCTGATACGCCCGTCGATAACTGATTTCCACTAGTTGATAGATAATTGTATTAATAACATATCATGTCACTTTATGACATACATGCCTTTTTTCTTATATTTTCTGTATTTTTCTGGCTAAAAGAAATCTGTTCAATACGGTCCGATATGGGGCCGATATTGATACACAATGCCATATTGTATTGGTTTTGGTTGGGCTGATACGCCCGTCGATACCGATTTTCAGAACCATGATGATATCCATATGCAAATGCACAAATAAGACAGTGAAGATAGCTCTTTCGCCCATCCGCCCACCCCCCTCCCCCTTTTTTTCCCACCTTTTTTCTTCTTTAGAATCCTGGATAGGGTGTGATGTAACAATATTTGTGAAGAAATATTTGACCCATTCTATTCACTTTTAGTTTCCTTAAAACTAGGTAATTTTATTATTTACAAATTTTATAGTACACATATTATAACAAGAATGGTAGCGAATTGACACTTTCAGAATATGGACTCTAATACAATAGGATTTTAGTAAAACATTTTCTACAGGTTTCCTAGAGTATCAAGTACCTTTATTTAGTGTGGTACCTGTATTGAGTATGGTGTCGCGTCTGACATGATACAATGAGCATATCCAAGTATCTGGGTATCATTGTGACTTGTAGTAGCTTAGGCTGATTAAAATTTTCTCCTTTTGAGCCTTGAGATGCAGTGCATGCCCATTGCATGAGTTGACAAATAGGGGAGATATTCTATGAAAAGTGAGATGCTGTTTGGCCCCCTTATATAGATAGATATTGGAATATTTCTCATTCATTCTTATGTAGTTGTGATCGTATCTATGTCGAGTTCTATTTATTCCTTTGAGGTTCATCCAGCTTCCATTTGACTGGGAAGTTGTCATTTTTTTGGTGAAAGATATATTTGTTGAACTGACGTGATGCAGTGTGCACGGAAGTAAAATGAAAGTGTCCTGTTTCAATCATAATGACCAGGAAATTGTGTTTATTTGTATCCATTTCCTGTGAATTGTAGCTGATGCATTTCATCTTCATAGATAATTTATTATATGGCGGTTGTTGGTTATGCATTGCAACTGTGATTTTTGCCATCTCCATGTGGCCATTCAGCCTGGTGGATGATCATTAGGACTGTTGATCCATTGGACTCAAGTGGATGGCCTTATGTGGAAAAGAAATCACTTAATTGAAAATAAAATAAAATCGGTGGTTAGTACTATGCATATGTACAAATGGGAAAAAAATTCTGATCAACCTTCCATATTCATCAGAGAAAAGTGCACCTTTTAGACACTGATTGTTTGGGCAGTGTGATTTTCGCCATGGTGATGTGCGCATAACGGTTCTGGTGTCTGCCATGAACGCATTATACTTCTTAAATAAATGGTGGAAATATGTTTCCTATTTTCAGGAAATCAAAATCTTGAAAGAGGGAAGTCAATTTACAGTTATCTGAAGATAGTTTGATCAGACATAAACCATTTCCTATTTCATGTAATTTTTTGGGTTATATGCCATTTAGTTAAGCCTATTTTGTAGGACAATCTATTTTAGAAGATGCTTATGTGGTTCAAAACACACTAGAAACATGAGGCCCCTTAAAGTGCATGGAAAGATGAGGTTTTTCTGGCACGCAATTTATTGCGAGTAGATGATATCTTGTGCATGCATTCCTGTAGGCACTCCTCTCCTTCAAGAGGATTCTTTGGAAGGGGTGGTACATACCTTCCATTCGACCTTTTCTTTATCTCCCCTTGAATCATATGCTTGTGACAATGAGGACTCAATTTTCTCGATTCCAGTTACTAGCTCTAGTCTCCGGTCGGAAAATAACTTTAACGAAAGACATGTAGGTGCACTATTACATGGCGATGATTGCAATTTTCCAAGAGTTTTCACGCTAAAATATTATATTCTTGTGGTTGTTGGGGGAGTTTTTGTTGAATATTTCAATATAAGCACTGCTTGTGGTTTGGATAAAAAAAAAAATATCATTAAATGCTAAATTGGGAGAAGATATCATGGAATACCATGGTATTCTCTGACGAAAAATGAAGATGATATCACGGAATGCCACGGTATTCTCTGACCAAAAAAAAAGGCCCCGGCCTTTGCAAGAAACCAGGATTACTAGCAAGTAGCAACAATATATTTGATAATTATATGACATTTAACTGTTATCAAGTGTGTGTGTGAAAAAAGAAAAAAGAAAAATGTAGGCGCTTTTGTTTTCTGTATCATGAATGTTACTGTCCTGTTAATGAGTCTCTTTTCTGAGAATGAGGAGCCACCATCCACTCAGATTCCCATTTGTAGTAATTATGGTTTCAAGTTTCAACATATCAATCCAACATCTAAACTCCCATTCCACTAGTTTGAATTTTGTTTCTCTATCTACCAGATATTCTGTACGATTCATGGTCCCCAGCCATGACCGTGAGTTCCATCTGTATCAGCATTCTCTCCATGTTGTCAAGCTCGACTGTGAAGGTTCTAATCCAATGCCTCTCTTCATTACAATGCTCCATTGCTGGTTTCCCATCAATCTATAATACAGAGAGAGGGTGTTCACTTGTACCTCAATGGATGGCTCTATTACTTGTTTCCAACTAACATGCACACACGTTCATATGAATCTCTGAGACAATAGCTGTTCATCTGGGACCATGTAGCAATGCATCACATGTATGACATCTAAACCGCCCAAAAGTTGGGCCCCACTATAGTTGTTGGCTCAACCGATGAGTGCATCAGCCTGACTTTTGTGGTAGGTGATCTTCATGGTGGAATCCACCTTTTTGGTGGCTTGCTGTTGTCTGTGTGTGATATCATGGGGGGATGGTACCGTCCATTGAGGTTTATGTAATCCTTACTCTAAAAATGTGTGTGTGTGTGTGTGTGTGAATTTGCGTCACTTTAAATGTTTTGGAATTTCGCATGCAGCAACGCCCTGCAGACAATGATCGTTACGTGAAGAACTGTAGGAACGGTAGATCTCCAAAGGAAACCAGATGGTGGTTCCATGACGATAAGGTGTAGAAAACATGATACATCTAGAATAGATCCGATGTAGGCATTCCAATGCCCGTACATGGAGTTCAGATTTGGACCAAGTGTTCATAAGCTGCTGCTGTAAATTTGCATGCCTGGTATTTGTAAAGGAAGAGTAGTCTGTGTTTAAGCGAAATATGAGGATCCACTGATGTGATACTTGGTAAGATATCTGATGCACTTAAAACCAATGATACCTTCTATTTCGATGGAACTTTCTTACCCTTCATGCAGGCCATCTGCTGCTGCAACTTAAAAATGACTTCTTTTTCCTCTTCACTTTGCACGCATCTCTCCAATTGTAGCATGTTATTTACCACATTCATTATCCTAGGCTTGCAAATTCCACATGCATGTACAGGATATCCTATCTACCCGTTGCTATACGTGCCAATTTGTGATGTGTTTGGAACATCTGAAGAGTGGGTCACTGTGCAGATAATATCTTGTCAGGTGACCCAATTTATGAATTCCACATGCTGTTCATTTGTTTTGTACAGCGGCCCCCAGATTTGAGTGCATTGGCCTGATTGTTGGGCCGGGATATCTGCATAGTGTAATTACTTTTTTTTTTTTTTTTTGGTTAGCTTGTTAGCACACCCCACTGTCAGTTCACAGTTAGCCACCCCCACTAGGGAATCGATACTAAGACCTCAGTGTTGAAATGAGGTATCCTTCACTCAGTCTGCATGGTGTAATTACCTGATTGATGGCTTGGTTCTCAGACAGGTTCACCACATTGGCACATCTGGTGGTGTGTAGAGGAAATGGGCCACAGATTCCTGTGGACTGTAGAATGAATGAGCCTCATGTTATATAAAACATCACAATGCAAAATGTCATCGCATGCTTATCTTTAATTGTTAGTTGTAGCATTCCTGTGTTTCCATATTGAATGTACTTTTCATGCTTTTGTTACATGGTATGCCTGGAATTATGAGCTGAAAGGTGGAGGACGACGACAACGGTTGATGATGATGGTATCACCGATGGTGATGATTTCTTTCAATTTGTAGGGTTTGGATGAAAGACAGGCTCAGATGTGTTATGTTGGTATCGTTGATGGTAGGGGGTCTGAAAAGGAAGATAGTGTAGCAGTCATGGCAGCGTGGAGGCTCGATGCCTATAATTTTACAGGGTGGTCATTGAGCCAGGCTCAAGTCCAAAAGGCTTGGATACATGCTGAGGATTATGTCATATATGGCTTGGGAAATTAATTGATACTCTGACAGTATGATGTTCCATGCTCATGCAGGCATACACTATGCATGATGTTGCTCCAGCTTCGATTATCGACTGTAGATAGGTCACAAAAGTGGATGATTCTAACCCGTGGATCAGTCTAGGACCCCGTTTGTTAAATCTGAAGTCTAAAGACCGAATCTGAATCTAAAGCCTGAATCTGAAATCTGAAGTAAAAAACCTTGTTTGATAATTGTGGCTGAAGTCTAAAAATTAAGTACTGAATTTGAAACAAATTGTTTATTAACAAACATCTTAAATGTCTTAAATATGTTAATTTGACACATTTGCCCCTATCTCTTGTTTGGAAATGTTTTACATTATAAAGAAATTATTTTTTATTAAATGAAAATAAAATTATTATATTTAATTCAAATAAACTAAAATACTTAATAAAAAACTAAAATATCATCCTAAGGCCCTCAATTCCTCTTAGCAGGAAGATTGTCACTATGTGTTGTATAGGATTGAACACCAATAGCAACAAAACCTTCAAATAAGGCCCACCTTGTATTTATATGCTATCCAAACCGTTTATAAGGTCTTTCCCAATTGGATGAAGTGAAAACATATTGATCCAAAGCTTCTGTGGCCTATTCAAGTTTATTTTCCATCCAATATGTTCATTAAGTCACAAATACCTGCATGAAGAGGAAAAATAAATAAATTATATTATCCAAAACTTCTGTGACCTGAAAAAGGGTTTCAATGGTAGATGTTCAATCCTCCGTTGCTTACACATACATACTCGTCAAATGGATGAGGTCGCAGCTGTATAACTGGTGTGAGGTACACTAACCAATCCGCATCCTACTTGGACGCGGATTAGCCACTGACAGGTGGATTAGCCACTGACAGGTTGAATAGCAAGATTTGCTACTGAAGTGACGTCATCAAGTTGCATGGCCCATTATGATGTATGTGGGCCTACTATGATGAATGTGCTTTATCTACACCGTCCATCTATTTGGAGATTTAATTTTAGAGCATGAGTTAAAGAATGACGTTGATCCAAATATGTAATTGACTCCACCACAAAAAACAGTGGGGAGATTTCTGCCTACCGTTGAAACCTTTCTAAGGCTCACTGTGATTTTTATTTGAAATCCAACCTATTCACAAGTTAACATAGACATGAAAGAAGGGAAAAAACAAATATCAGCTTGATAAAAACTTTTGTGGCCTATTTAAGTCTTTAATGGTGGGCATCACTCTCCCCGCTGTTTTCTATGGTGAGGTCCACTGGAACTTTGGATTTGACTCATTCTTTGGATCTTTAACTAAAATTATATTTCCAAATGGATGGACGGCGTGGATACAAAACATACATCATGATGCGCCCACGTAACTTGGTGACGTAACTTCCCAGCATGTCAGTATTCAATCCGCATCCGCATAAACCGATTGGCTACTCCCGACGGCGCGCAGCTTAGTTTCAGTAGCAAATCGCTACTGAAGTGACGTCACCAAGCTCTGTGACCTACCATGATGCATGTGTTGTAACCATACCGTCCATCCATTCGGAGAGATCGTTTTATGACATGCGAAAAAAATAATGAGATATATCTAAAGTTCAAATGGACCCACCATAGAAAACAGTGGGGACAATGACATCCACCGTTCAAAACTTCTTAGGGGTCACGGAAGTTTCCGATCAAGCTTATATTTTTGTTTTCATTTCATCATCTCTATGTTAACTTATGAATAGGTTGGATCTAAAAACAAATCATGGTGGGCCCTATAAATGTTTCAACGGTGAGTGTGACTGATACCACGATTTTTTGCGGTGGGTCCACTTAACTTTATATCTATCTTATTCTTTTTACCATGCCATAGAACGATCTCTACAAATGATTGGACGGGATGGATACAACACATGCATCATTGTGGGTCAACAGAGCTTAGCGATTTTTCTACTGACCTTGTCAGTACGTAATTAGGGAAATGGATTGGCTACTCCCCTGACATCAGCCCCATGGCTGATGGTCGGTGCTCTGTGGGACACCAAAATGTATGTGTTTCATCCATTCCGTTCATCCATTTTTAAAGATAATTTTAGGGTTTTATCCCAAAAATGAAAGGGTTATAAATCTCAGGTGGACCACACCACAGGAAAATAATAATGATTGGATATCCACCATTTAAATCCTCCTAAGGCCCACAATACTGTTTATTTGACATCCAATCTATTGATTAGGTCATACAGACCCAGATGAAGGGAAAAAACAAAGATCAGCTTGGTCCAAAACTTTTATGGCCCCAAAAAGTTTTTAATAGTCGACGCTCATTCAACACTGTTTCCTGTAATGTGGTCCACTTGAGATTGAGATATACCTCATTTTTGGTGTAATACCATAAAATGATATATAAAAATATATGGACGATATGGATGAAATACATACATCATGGTGGGGCCCACAGAGCACCAACCACCAGCCATTGGCTGGTGTCAGGGGGAGTAGCCAATCCGTTTCAGGAAACGGATTGGCTACTCCCCCTGACACCAGCTCCGCGGCTGGTGTTCGGTGCTCTGTGGGCCCCACCATGATGTGTGTATGTATGTGTTTCATCCATTCCGTTCATCCATTTTTAAAGATCATTTT
This sequence comes from Magnolia officinalis, assembly GCA_021015155.1. Taxonomy (NCBI): domain Eukaryota; kingdom Viridiplantae; phylum Streptophyta; class Magnoliopsida; order Magnoliales; family Magnoliaceae; genus Magnolia; species Magnolia officinalis. Next base: position 65,719,633 of record JAJHSJ010000007.1, on the reverse strand, counting down.
ATTGCTTGATCCCAAAATTGAGAGGGATATAAATCTCAGGTGGACCACACCACATGAAAACAATAGTGATTGGATATCAACCATTAAAATCCTCCTATGGCCCACTATACTGTTTATTTGACATCCAATCTGTTGATTAGGTCATACGGGCCAGATGAAGAGAAAAAACAAATATCAGCTTGATCCAAAACTTTTATGGCCCCCAAAATGTTTTTAATGGTCGACCCTCATTCAACACGGTTTCCTGTAATGTGGTCCACTTGAGATTTGGATACCTCATTTTTTGAATTATACCGTAAAATGATCTGTAAAAACAGATGGATGGCATGGATGAAACACATACATCATGATGTGGCCCACATAACACCGACCACCAGCCATTGGCTGGTGTCAGGGGGAGTAGCCAATCCGTTCCCCCTCCGGACGTGGATTTCCTGCGAAAGCCTTTCCCAGGAAGTTCCTGCGCTGGAAACTGAGGTGGGGCCCACATGCTTGTGAAGAATCCACTCCGTCCATCCGTTTTGTGAGCTCATATGTGGATACGAGACCAAATATGAATAGGATCCAAGACTTAAGTGTTCCGTATGAAAGGAAAAGGTAGTTAGGGAAATTAATGTCGTTGAAACCTCCCTGAAGACGATAGTGATGTTTACATGTCATCCATATCGTTCATAATGTCATTCCTACTAGGATTAACTGAAAACACAAATATTAGCATGATTTTAAAATTCTACAGCCCCACGAATATTTCAACTGTGTACGTTCAATTCTCACGTTTTCGGTTCACTTGAGCATTGGATCCGGTTCATTTTTGCCCTCTTGTCCTAAATGAACTCAGAAAACGGATGAACGTTGAAGATTTCTCACAAACATCACGTGGGCCCCACCTGGGCTCCTTGCTAGGAACTTCCTGCGAAAGGCTTTCGCAGGAGTAGAGGTGGGCATCGGACTGAGTCGGATCGGATTAGGGCTAACCCGATTCGGTCCGAAATCTAGTTGGATTGACCTGAACTCGATCCGATCCGGGACCGGGTTCTGGACATATGATCCGATTCGATCCGACATACGGTTGGCCTGACCCGAACCAAGTTCGACTCGGTCAGAGAAACCGAGTCAGATCGGGTTGGGTGCGATTTAGATCAACTTTTTGGACGGTGAAAATCATTATTCTCGTTATTATTTTCGGTGTGGTCCATTTGAGCTTTAGATATGATTCATTTTTTTTTCTAGATGATATAAAATGATCACGAAAAATGGATAAACAGTATGGATATAAAAAATACATCATTGTGGGACCCCTCTAACGTTGATATCATTTGAGCCGTTCGTACAACTCAGAGCTTGAGGCGTACAGTTGTGAACGTCAAAGCAGCTGTAACGTGTTGTGCAAGCTTTGACGTTAGCAAGTTCTGTTGGTGGCTATAAATCATAACATGAGATATTTGTTATATCCAAACCGTCCATCCATTTGGCGAGCTCGTTTTAAGGCTTGAGATGAAAAATAAGATAGATCTGACTATCAAGTGGACCAAACTTGAAAAATCATTCTCAGCTGCTATTTGTGGTGTGGTCCAGATGATCTTTGGATATGATTTATTTTTTAGATAATACTCTATAATGATCTCTAAAACTATATGAACGGTGTAGATATAATAAATACATCACTATGGGGCCCATATAACTTTGATCTCCTTTGAACCGTTCGTACAACTCGGAGCTCGCGGATTGTCAGTGCTCGACTTAACACAACACGTGCCTAAGCTATAAAGCTATAGGCTTATGGACGCGGATTGCATACTACCCGCGCCCATCCCTAGCTCCAAACGGGCAGTTCTGTGGGCGGGCCCACCGTGATGTATCTGTACATCCACATCACCTATCCCTTTTCTCGTATTATTTTAAGGCATCAAAATAAAAATGAGGCAGATCCAACGATCAAATGGACCACACCATTTTCAAAGAAATTGTAAATACTTGCAAATGGGTAAACCCTTTCACTCATTTGAAAATGCATCAGAGCCTCTAACTTGAAAATCGGTTCAAAAGAGTCAGTTTAAAATTTTGGACTCATGCTGATGTATATGATAAATCTGTTCCGTCCATACATTTTGCCACAACATTTTGAATCATGAGCTAAAAAATGAGCCTCATTCAACACTTAAGTGGTCCACACCAAAAGAAATAGTGGCCCCAAGAAGTTTTTAATGGTTAGTGTTCGATTCTTTTTTTCAAGTGGCGTGATCCACTTGAGATTTGGATATGCCTCATTTTTTGGCTCATACCGTAAATTCACCTGCCATAATGGATGAACGGTGTGGATAAGCGACATGCATCACGGTGGGACCCACAAATATCTTGCAGCTTTCTTGTTTTTTGTGTTTAAAAAGTACACTGTCAAATCAGGCCTAGGGAAAAACGAGGTAAATATAGAGGATGTAATTATCACCCTTTTCCCGTGTATTTACAACTTTGAAAAATCAAACATGGCCTTAATGCTTTGTGCATTTTAATGCAACCAAGATTATTATTTGGTGTGGTCCACTTGAGCGTTGGATATGCCTCATTTTTGTGTTCATGCCTTAAAATAATATGAGAAAAGGGATTGACGGTTTGGATGTACAAATACATCATGGTGGGCCCACCCATAGAACTCCAGTTCGGAGCCAGGGACTGGCGGGGGTAGTACGCGATCCGTGTATACTATATATATAAGGAGGGGTAAACGTGTAATTCACTAGTTACTACACCCGGTCCAGATCGGATCGGATCCAAACGGATCGGATTTCGGTTCGGTTCGATCGGATTTGCTATTTACCCAAATCCGATCCGATTACCGTTCGGATCTGCCCAATTCTACCCGAACTTGACCGATCCAGGCCATCGGTTCTGTTCGAATCGGGGCGGATCGGGTTGGATCAGCCGGATTGGGTCCATCTACGCAGGAGATCTGGCGTCCGGCTACTCCCCTGCCATCGGCCAATGGCTGATGGTCGGTGCTATGTGGGCCAACCATGATGTATGTGTTTCATCCATGCCGTCCATCTAGGTTTCTAGATCATTTTATGGTATGAGACAAAAAATGAAGTATATCCCAATCTCAAGTGGATCACATTACAGGAAAACAATATTGAATGAACGCTAACCATTAAAAACTTTTCGGGGGCCATAAAAGTTTTGGATCAAGCTGATCTTTGTTTTTTCCTTTCATCTAGGTCTATATGACCTAATCAACAAATTGGATGTCAAATAAACAGTTCATTGGGCCTTAATAGAATTTTAATGGTGGATATCCAATCACTATTGTTTTCCTGTGGTATGGTCCACCTGAGATTTATATTCCTCTCATTTTTGGTATTAGGCCCTAAAATGATCTTTAAAAATGGATGAACGGAATGGATGGAACACATACGTCATGGTGGGGTATAAAGAAGTTTCACAGGTTAAAAGTTTGATTTTGTACTACGCAAACTATTTAAAAGAAAAAATTGACGTGGTAACTTGAAAAGGGGTAATTTTGGAAGCAAAAGTTTTTTGTTTAATGAAAAATTCACTGAGCGCATTCCGCATTCACCATTAAGCCAGACTCCTGTCACGGAAAGAATTCAGTGAAAAACCACTTAGCGCTTTCCTTCTTTCGCGTTAACGATGCATTAACAAACACCACAAAACATGAAACATTTTCCCAATTCCGTGTTAAGTACAAAAATTCAGCGTGAACAAACAGGCCCTAGGAGTACTGAAACATGGACCCCCTTTGTGGGAACTAAAAACCTGATAAGATGGTCGAAAATCATGGATGAACTCCTATGATGAGATTTGCTGGAATGCATACTCTCCGATTTTAATATGATAAGTCAAGACTTTATCCATTGGTTGAAGTCTTTTCTAATGACCCAAAGCGTTTAAGATGTTTTCCATGGCTCATATGATGCTATATGTAGGTAGGTCCAGTTATTAGATACATCTATAAGCTAAAGGGCAGCATTAAGCAATCTGTTGGGAAAGTATCTGTTATGTTGGTATCTCCTAGTTATAAAGTTCACTGGTTTGAGTTGAAAGTGGAGGGACCCGAGTAAGTAATCTGTGATCAACATATCCATGATTGTGGTTCCTAGTTAAGAACTTGGTGGCTTGAGAAACTTGGGAGTAAATGAGATTTCGAGCTGGGTCAGTAGGGAACTCGCTTGTTATTGTTAGTGTGACACGGTCTTGAATTGACAAGACTCACCAAGTAATGTCATTCACTCAGTCAATTTAATACAACTTGGTCTAAGTCACGTGGTTTGATGGAATTGTTTACGGAAATGAGTTTTAAACTCATGACCGATCATGTCGTCCCCAATTGTAAATCTGAAGCCAGGTTAGGGATTAGGCTTTACTGCTCCAGTTGACGAGGATCCTGATGGGTTTTTTCCCCGTGCTCGACTGGTCGTGAGCCTTACACGATCAGTCGAGGGCTGGTGCACGACCAGTCGTGGAGTCTAGCCCTGACTCGACTCGAAATCCAGCGACTTTGGACTATTTTTCTCCGAGGTGCTCGACCGGTCAAGGGTAGTGCTCGACCAGTCGTGGGTGGCGCTCGACTGGTCGTGGTTACGCAGATTTGTTCCGCGATTTTGCGGATTGCAGAAATCTGAGTCCTTTCGCAACTGGGATGCGGAAAGGAGTTTCCTAAAACTATAAAAAGGGGTTCCTAGGGTTTTCTAAGATATATGAAAAACACAAGAAGACTATCAAAGGTGTGAGAGAAAGAGAGAGAGAGAGAGAGGAAGCTTGCAGAAGGGAGGTTATGCTCGTGGAGGTTATCTACTGTGCAGTTTATATCTCAGCGCTTCTACGTCCTCATGATCGGTGAGATTTCTCCATTTTTCTTTTTGTTTTCTCATTGTTTATCCACTCCTGCGTGAGTGAAGACGGTTGTAACGTTCTTCTTCTTAGTGGATTGTTGATCTGGACGAGGTCCCGTGGTTTTTACCTCTTTGAGGGTTTTCCACGTAAAAATCTCTTGTGTGGTGTGTGGTTTATGCTTTGATTTATTTCATTGCTTTATTATTCCGTAATTCTGGTTTGTTTCGGGAGGCTAGATCCTAAGGTTTTATGCAAGGCCCCCAACAAAGTGGTATCAGAGCTACGTTCATTGAACGGGTAGGATCGGTTTAAATTATGGAAGGTGGCTCATCAAGGATGATCAGCCTCAATGGTTCTAACTGGACCATATGGAAGGCTAAGATGGAGGACTTGCTTTATGCAAGGACCTATATTCTCCAATTTTAGGCATATCAGTAAAATCCAAGGATATGTCTGATGATGATTGGAAGAAGATGGACCAAAATGCGGTGGGGTTTATTAGACAATGGTTGGACGATTCCGTATTCCACCATGTGTCTACGGAAACCTCAGCCGCTTGCCTATGGTTGAAATTGGAAGGGCTGTATGAGAGGAAGATAGCCGGTAATAAAATTTTTCTGATAAGGCGACTTGTGAATCTCAAGTTCAAGGATAGTAGTTCTGTGGCCGAGCACATGAATGAGGTCAGCAATATAGTGAACCAGCTCTCCGCTATGAAGATAGTCCTAGATGATGAATTGCAGGCTTTACTATTGCTTAGTTCATTGCCTGACAGTTGGGAGACATTGGTGGTGTCTCTAAGTAACTCCGCGCTAGACAGAAAGGTATCCATGGAATAAGTAACCAGTTGTCTCTTCAATGAGGAGACAAGGAGAAAGTCTCAGAGGCCCTTGTGACACAGGAACGGGGGAGTGGAAAGAACAGGAAGGGCGGGAAGGCCCAAGATAAATCAAAAGGCAAGTCGAGTAACAGAAAAGATGTTAAATGCTGGAATTGTGGCAAGAAGGGCCACTATAAGCATGAATGTTGTAAGGCTAAGAACGACAAGAAAGGAAAAGGAAAGGAAGATGAATCAAATTCCACTGCGATCGCCTCAGAGGGCGACGTTGTAGTAATTCTTTCAGCAGATCATGATGTATGTCTCACAGCTACGAGTCAAGACACCGACTGGGTGATAGACTCGGGAGCTTCTTTTCATGCGACTCCACGCATGGACTTCTTCACAAGCTACAAGTCAGGTGACTATGGGAACGTGAAGATGGAAAATTCTGGCGTATCGAAGATCGTAGGGGTCGATGATATTTATGTGAAGAGCGATGTGGGCTGCACATTGGTTCTCAAGGATGTGAGGCATATCCCAGACCTTTGCCTCAACTTGATGTCGACGGGAAGGTTGGATGATAATGGCTATGAAAGCCGGTTTGCTGGTGGGCGATGAAAGCTCATCAAGGGTTCGTTGATCGCAGCCAGAGGAAAGAAGTGTTGCACCCTTTACAAGGTAAGTGTCAGTGTGTGCAAGGGTGGGTTGAACGCAGCGGAAGATTTAGCTATTGACATGTGATACAAGCGTCTAGGCCACATGAGTGAAAAATGGCTTTAGCTACTAGCGAGGAAGCGACTCCTTCCAACGTGACATGTACACCTTTGAAAACTTGTCTTGATTGTTTATCAGGGAAACAACATAGAGTTTCATTTGTTAAATCTGTTTCTCATGTTAATAAAGTGCATGCATTAGATTTGGTTTATTCTGATGTTTGTGGTCCTATGAGGACAAAAACCTTAGGTGGGGCATTGTATTTTATCACTTTTATAGATGATGCATCTAGGAGGGTTTGGGTTTATGCTTTGAAATCCAAGGACAAGGTCTTTGGTGTGTTTAAATTGTTTCATGCTATGATCAAGAGAGAGATAGGTAGATCATTGAAGTGCATCTGCACTGACAATGGTGGTGAATACATTGGCGACTTCCATGAGTATTGTAAGTCCCTGGGTATACGGCATGAACAGACGGTTCTCAAGACCCCCCAGCATAATGGTGTAGCTGAGCGAATGAATCTTACAATTGTTAAGAGAATCAGATGCATGTTATCCCATGCGAAATTGCCCAAGACGTTCTAGGGAGAAGCAATGCACACGACAATGTATTTGATAAACAAGTCTCCATCAGCCCCGTTGAATGGAGAAGTACCTGAGAAGATGTGGACTAGACAGGATCCATCGTACAGTCATCTCAGGGTGTTTGGATGCAGGGCATCCGTTTACGTACCAAAGGACGAGAGGTCCAAGCTCGATATGAAGATCAGGCAGTGTATGTTCTTGGGGTACGGTGATGAAAAGTTTGGTTATAGATTATGGGATCCGACCAAGAAGAAACTCGTCAGGAGCAGAGATGTGGTATTCTTTAAAGATCAGTGTATAGAAGACATTGGTAAGCCAGAGAAGAACCAGCCTAGTTCAGGTGAGCTAGAGGACATGGATCCAGTTATTCCTCCCGTGGTGCGTGATGACGGGGGAGTACAACAAGGTGCAGAGGACGAGGGAGTTCCTTCAGAAGATGGACCAGGAGAGCAGCCCCCACTTGATCCACTGTTGAGCCACAGGTGAGGAGGTCATCTAGGGATAGACAACTGTCAAAGAGGTACTCGTCGCATGAGTATATTATGCTGATTGATGGGGGAGAGTCAGAAGATTATTCTGAGGCTCTAGCCGATGAGCATAAGAGTGAGTGGTTGAAAGCTATGCAAGAGGAGATGAAATCCTTACATAAGAATCACACCTATGATATGGTGAAACTACCTAAGGGCAAGAAAGCTTTGAGCAATAAGTGGGTGTTCAGAAAGAAGGTTGAGCAGAAGAATTCACAAATGAGGTACAAGGCCAGACTTGTGGTGAAAGAGTTTGGTAAGAGGAAAGGCATAGTGTCATGCCCCAAACTCGGAAACCGGGCTCACAAAATTCTCGATCGCAGAATCCAGCGCCGACAGCCTCCGTAGTACCCCATTCTTGGCTCCCAGCGCCCATACGCCAGATTCCGATCCTGGGATCCTACAAGGAGAATTTTCAGTATGATTTTTTTATATTTATAATGGAGCATAACCATAAGCATACCCAAATCATAAAGGCAAAATCATCCTCACATATCCACTAATATAATTATTTGAATACAATGCTGAAAGGGAAATATATATATCGAAATCAAAGGTCCAGAGGACAGCTGCATGCTCCAAGCTCAACGCTGCTATAACCTGCACGCATCTATCGTGCATAAATGTGCAATGCAAGTGATTTTGCCATAGGGGCTGTTTTAGGCCAATGGAAAGATAAACGGTCCTACATTATTCACTATGCAAGTAGAATTCTAAACTCAGCTTAAGTGAACTACTCAACAACTGAAAAGTAGTTACTTGCAGTAGTTTTTGCTTTGGATAAGTTTAGGTCGTACTTGCTGGGATTCAAAGTGGTCATTTTCACGAACCACTTGGCTTTGAAATATTTGCTATCTAAGAAGGATGAAAAGCTGGGACTTTTGAGATGGATCCTCCTACTCCAAGAATTTGTCTTAGAGATAAAAGATTAGAAATGAGTAGATAACATAGTAGCCGATCACCTTTCCAGATTGGTGTTAGATGATTCCACTGAGGAGATGCATATTCATGACACTTTCCCTGATAAACAATTATTTGCGATCTCCAAATTGCCTTAGCATGCGGATATAGTGAACTATCTTATAATGAGAAAAATGTCATATCATTGGAAGTCACAAGATAAGAACCATTTTGAAACCGAGATTAAGAACTTCTTCTTAGATGACCCGTATTTATATAAATATGGGACTGATTAAATTTTTAGACGTTGTGTCCCAGAAGATGAAGTTTAGAGTGTTATTTTCTTTTCCCACATGGAAGCATGTGGTTGCCATTTTCTGCTTAGAGTGCTGAAGTACCTTTCAGATGACCAAAAATTGAACCAATCCGACATCAAACGAGGGAGTTATGAGTGTCTCCGTTGGATCTTGCGATTTGGAAAGATTAACAATCCAAATTGTAAAATGACGATCGAAGAGTTCCAACGTGCTTTTGGGATATCGAACGGTCTCGAAATTACCCAATTCTGGTCTCATTTAGAAGCTTGTTGTAACGCCCTGAAAATCGGGGGTCGAGCATAGACTCAACTCCTGAGTTCCAGAACATCACATATGCAACAAAATGAATGATGATTGAATGTTGACTGTATTCGTGCATTGAACATGAGTGAGATTAAGCCAAAACAGCATATCATACTCCAGAGACAGTTAAATTTGCAAGCGGAAGACTGTGATAGATAGATAAAATATATAACCTATGATGAGTCTCCAGAGTGTGATAACATTACCAGGTTAAATAAATACAAGTGCAGTTCTAAAATGTACCAAATGTGAGGAAGTGTAATGCCTCCTATCCCATGTACCATAGCCCCGTCAATACAATATCAGGTCTTCATTGACCTGCCAGAGAGATACAGATAAGAGAACTCCTCCTATCATCACAGAAGTAGTCCGGCTCTGCTTCACAAGCATCGCCATCACCTGAAACTCAACAAATCTGGTTGGTGTGTACAACACCGTCCCGTAACGTGGGAGTGAGTGATCAACTCAGTGGAACAGTAAAGCATAGGTTAACATGTTATCAATTCAATCAAGCAGTAATGATAAAGCAGTACAAATCAAACAAGTTTAACTACTCTTATTAAATGCGAGAATGAAATGACATGATGCTGTATGCCCTTGCCAAACCACCCTCAAGCGACATCATCTTACGTTCGCGAATGCTTACTCCCTCAGTGCGCCACATCTACAAAGCACATGCGGTGCGATGATGCTCATGATTACCAAGTTTTTATTAGTCCATTTCAAACAGCAGTATTGGGAAACTAAGGTACCTCCCTTGTATCATTCCCAAACATGATCCATTCTAGGGTCGTCAATCCTAGTTAATCTCATACGACATTATGGTTTGAGAGGCTTAGCGAAGGCATCACAAAGGGCTCGTCACCCGTCAGCACGGATACAGATCTCACCGTATGCGGCTCAATTGCTGACCGTCAGCTCGAGTACAGGTCTCACCGTACTCGGCTCAATCACTAGCCGTCAGCTCGAGTACAGGTCTCACCGTACTCGGCTCCACTCATACTCTAGTTGCTGTGAAAGACTCGTCGCCAATCACAGACCCTTGGAGTATACTCGAAGATACTACGGAGGACTTGTCGCCCGTCAGCACGAGTACAGGTCTCACCGTACTCGGCTCTCACCGTAAGTATCGACAGCTCGAATACAGTGTCCCATACCACCATATTCGGCTCACGAGTTGGTTGCGCAATGGTCACTACGGGGAGGCACATGGCCCCAGCGTAGGCCGACAGCTCGACCACGGTGTCCCATACCACCATGTCCGGCTCATGCGTCTTAGCGGATCGACGGTACCATGGTTAAAAGGGGGTTTCACTGGTAAGTTTGGTACCCTAGGTTCAAGCAGTAGCGTCCAAATAGGTGAACATGCATAAGGCAGATCGGGTTACTTGACGAGCTCGACTAGCACGATCGCCCGTTGAGCTGCACGACATGAAGTGCATAAACAACTTCGTGTGGCCTAGCCACTGCCGACAGGAAACGCACGAGTTCAATGAATCTCAGCCACGTGGCAAATGAATCTCCTCCTTTGTCAAATTTGTGACAAAACACACTTAACAAAAATATGACCAATATGAACACAAAGAATCATGCACCAGTTATAAAAGTAAACTAGTTACAGCCTGGTTAAAGAATCGTGCACCAGTTATCAACAACTAGCACATATCATCATGAACTAGTCAAAACACCTTCTTACTTACTCCCCTTGAGTAGCACACATATATTCCAATATATATATATATATATATATATACACTACCCCACAATCCATATGCATTCCAAATCAAACTTGAGAATCTTCTCCCTCTTTTTGTCACAAAATGACAAAGGAAGGAAATAAGAAATGGATAAGGATAATAAACAAGAGAGTAATTAAAGGATTAACTAGTTAAGATATGCAAGTAATATAAGAAAATTCAAAGTTCACATATCATTAACCAGCTGAAACAAAAATCAGTCATACAAACTGAAGTAAACTCAAAGTTCACACACCAACAAAAGTAGTATAAAAGTTATTACAGACCAAAGGATAAAACACTTAATTAGATCCCGAGGAAGGAGTAGGTATGGTAGGATCCATTTGATGAAGGCCCTTATTTAAGCGCCTAAGATACTTGCACATATAGTTAAATTGTAAATCTTGGGCAACATTCATGTTCTCTACCTTCTCCTCAAGTGCCCGAAGATGAGCATCAAATCGGATGGCTCATAGTCAGGATCATTTCTAGTGTCTGATTCAATTTCATAAAAAATGTCATCCATATTGATATCATCAGGAGGAAGATCGCCACCTTCTTCTTCATTCCCAGCTTCAGCACCAACACCACCCACATTCACTTGGCCAGGAGCCAAATCCAATTTCATCTTGTTAATATTAGAATTGTTAAAAATAAGGTGATGAATAGGAGCTTCTTCAACAGGCATAACAACTAGCATGTGTGTAGCTAACACAATCATAAGATATGCAAATGGAATATCACTATGTCCTGAATGGAGACGAAACTGAATGCTGAAATGACAGATTAGAGAAGGAAGACAAACTTTAGTACCAGAGATGACGGAATGCAAAACCCGAACCATAAAGGAAGTCAGTTCTATTTTATTACCAGAACGAGGATACAGATTTGAAGTAAAGATTCTGTGGAGAACCCTGTATCTGGGTAACAAGTACTTTGAGGGGAGCGCATTCCTTTTATGAGTCTATTGCACATCCATATTGCATAAATCTCTAGTTAACATACATTTTTTTGGATTCCGACGGTTTTTCAACTAGAGTCCGAATAGAAATACCTTTGTCATTAACAGGTATGTCCATTAGAGCCGAAATTAGATGGTGGTCTATATCAAATGGACCTTCTCTAGTTGCAATTTGAAACGTTAAATTCTCAGTCAAAAATTTAGAAATACAAGCAAACATAGCCTGCGTAATAGACTGGTATGTTGGCCCACCTCAATGTAGGATGTTATCCCAACCTACAGATTAGAAAAGTGGAAGTAGACCAAAAGGAGCAATGTGATCAATAAACACAGGACGCTCAACAATAACATTGCGCAATCGTAAATCACGCACATAGGAGGGATCATCTTCGGGTGACCGAAGGTGGCGCCTTGTTATAGTTGATCGAGATGAGGAAGCACCACGGGAGGTTTTATTTTTACCTCTAGCATCCATTTACAACTACGAAATGAAGGAATCAAGTGCGTGTAAAAAGATGTAGAATGGGTTTCTTCAAAATCATATTTTGGAGAAGAAAACCCCAAAAACCTCAAGAAAACTTGAAATCAAGCACTCCAAGGAAGAAAATGAAGTGAATAGAACTTGAATCTACAAGAATAACTAAAATAGTGCACTAACCTTGATGAATCCAACAGTTGGGTACGACTAGTCATGCTACGGCCCATTGGAGAAGAAAGAAGAAATGAGGAAGAAAGTGATTTTCGCCAAATTAAAAAGGTCCAGTGCGCTACACGACTGGTCATGGGATGTCCTCGACCGGTCGTGCCACGATTGGTGCAGCACATCATCGACTAGTCATGCAAAGACAAGAACAAGCATTTTCATAAAAAAATTAAAATTTAAACCAATAAATTATCAAATATATATACACTATGATACATACATGCATGATTAATCAATTTAAAATGCACAACCAAGATCAAATTTTAATTTATTAAACCTGCTTTTGTCGAGCGGTTTTGTGAAAATGTCAACAAGTTGAGTCGCGGTCAGAATGTATCCAATGAAATTATTTTTTCTTCCACTAATTCACGAATGTGATGAAATCTAATGTCAATGTGCTTGGTACGTGAATGCTGGATTGGATTTTTAGAAATATTTATTGCACTGGAATTATCACAATATAAGACCATAGAATCCTATGTAATTCCATAATCGCTTAACATATGTTTTATCCAAACAAGCTGAGTACATGCATTTTCAGCTGCGATGTATTCATCCTCGGCAGTTGAGAGCGATACGGAACTTTGCTCTTGCTAAACTAAGAAACTACGCAATTTCCAATATAGAAATAACCACCACTGGTTGATTTCCTATCATCGATATTACCAGCCTAATCAGCGTCTGAGTACCCAGCCAACTGAACACTAGTCTCATGTGGATACCAGACACCCAAATTAGCAGAACTTGCGACATATCGCATAATCTGCTTAACAGCAATTAGATGAGACTCTTTAGGATCAGATTGATATCTAGCACAAATACCAACACTAAAAGCAATATCAGGTCTACTTGCAGTTAAATAAAGTAAACTACCAATCATACTACGATATAATTTAGGATATATACTTTTACCTGTAGAGTCCTTTGAGAGTTTTAAAGTTGTATTCATAGGAGTATCAAAATTTTTACCATTCTTAAATCTAAACTTTTTAATCAAGTTCAAAGCGTATTTGGTTTGACAAATAAAAATACCATCAGGTTGTTTTACTTTCAACCCTAGGAAATAATTCAATTCCCCAACCATACTCATTTCGAGCTTAGATTTCATTAAATCTACAAACTCAACAGTCATGTTAGTACAGGCAGATCCATAAATAATATCATCAACATAGATCTACAACATTAAGATATGATCGTTATATTTCTTAACAAAAAGAGTCTTATCAACACTTCCCATTTGAAAATTATGACTTAGAAGAAACTTAGTCAATTTTTCGTACCATGACCTGGGAGCTTGCTACAAGAAAAGCGGGCAAAGGCTATGGCCAAAAAACTGTAGCAAAAGCCCTTTTACTATGGATATGATCCGTAGCACGTCCGTCGCTATTGGTGGGGTAGCTAAAGGTATAGCTACGGATTATATCCATAGCAATGGATACCAATAGCTACGGATATAATATGTAGCAATATCTTTAGTTACCCCACCAATAGCGACAGACGTGCTACGAATCATATCTGTAGCAAAATGGATTTTATCCGTAGCAATAGATACCAATAGCACCAATAATATCCATAGCAATAGATACCAATAGCACCAATAATATCCATAGCAATAGATACCAATAGCTACGGATTATATCCGTAGCAATATATACCAATAGCTATGGACAATATCCGTAGCAATAGATACCAATAGCTACGGACAAAAGCCGTAGCTATAGCTACGGATTATATTTGTAGCTATTTTTAAAAAATTGTAATAATACGACCTGTTTCCATTGCAAGAACCTACTGTGATTGATAACTCATCTAAGCTTAATATTGATAGAAATAGTACATAAAATGCAATCAGAAAAAAAATGATGCATTTATTACAAATAGCAATCAAATGATACAATGCATCCTACATTCACATTTTAAATAAATAATACTTCACTTTGCTCAACCTATCATAAGAATTACAACTAAGGCGTGCCCTCATGTGCAAGAAACAAATACACTCCAACACAGTAAACACCCTCCATATGCATTCAATAATGCTCACATTTTTACAGAATTTTCTTCCTTCAGACGGTCAATTTCAACAAATGCAGAAGATAAAACTTCTTCTTTTCTTAAAATTATAGATGTAACTTCTGTGGACTTCGACACAAGATCACTTTCAAGTTCTGAAACCCTTCTCTTGAGAAAATTAATTTCATCCTCCATTGACTTCTTTAGCTTGTTAGCCTTTATAAAACAACATTTGTAAACACAATCAAACAAACATGCCTTTGTACACATCTCAAAAGGAAGAAAGACAAAAAAAAAAAAACACTTATATATGAAGAAATCAAAAATGTACCTACAAATCTTCTAAACTATGGCGAAATCCAACATGAGTAATGTGTTCAAACCTAGGATGGACTTTTAAACTCAAAACCTAGGTTTAGGTTTAGGTTAGGTTTAAGTTATAGGTTATAGGTTATAGCTTTAGGGAATTGAGAATAGGTTAAGGTTTAGGTTTAGGAAATCAGGTTCGGGTTTCGGATCGGGTTTAGGTTTGGGTTTTCAAGTTTAAGTTTAGGTTTAGGTTAGGGAGTTGAGATTAGGATTAGGTGTAGGTTTAGGTTTAGGTTAGGGAGTTAAGATTAGGATTAAATGTAGGTTTAGGTTTAGGGGTTTGAGATTACATTTAGGTTTAAGTTAAGGTTTAGTTTTAAGTTTAGGTTAGGTATAGGTTTAGGTTTTTTAGGTTTAGGTTAAGGTTAGGTTATAGGTTATAAGTTTAGTTATAGGTTATAGGTTAAGGTTTAGGTTATAGGTTTTGGTTTAGGTTAAGGTTATAGGTTTAGGTTTTGGTTTAGGTTTAGGTGAAGGTTTAGGTTTAGGTTATAGGTTTAGGTTCAGGTTATAGGTTATAGGTTATAGGTTAAAGCTTTAGGGAATCGAGAATAGGTTAAGGTTTAGGTTTAGGAAATCGAGTTCGGGTTTAAGATCGGGTTTAGTTTGGGTTTTCAAGTTTAGGTTTAGGTTAAGGAGTTGAGATTAGGATTAGGTGTAGGTTTAGGTTTAAGGATTTGAGAATACATTTAGGTTTTAGGTTTAGGTTTAGGTTAAGGTTATTGGTTTAGGTTAGGTTTAGGTGTAGGTTATAGGTTATAGCTTTAGGGAATTGAGAATAAGTTAAGGTTCAGGTTTAAGAAATCAGGTTCGGGTTCAGGATCGGGTTATTGTTTGGGTTTTCAAGTTTAGGTTTAGGTTTAGGTTAGGGAGTTGAGATTAAGATTAGGTGTAGGTTTAGGTTTAGGGATTTGAGAATACATTTAGGTTTTAGGTTTAGGTTTAGGTTTTAGTTATAGGTTTAGGTTTAGGTTTTAGTTTTGGTTAAGTTAGGTTAGTGGTATAAGTTTAGGTTATAGGTTATAGGTATAGGTTAGGTTTAGTTTAGGTTTTGGTTTAGGTTAAGTTATAGGTTTAGGTTTAGGTTTAGGTTATAGGTTTAGTTAAGGTTTAGGTTTAGGTTATATGTTATAGGTTATAGGTTATAGCTTTAAGGAATTGAGAATAGGTTAAGGTTTAGGTTTAGGAAATCGGGTTCGGGTTCGGGATTGGGTTTAGGTTTGGGTTTTCAAGTTTACGTTTAGGTTTAGGTTTAGGTTAGGGAGTTGAGATTAGGATTAGGTGTAGGTTTAGGTTTAGGGATTTGAGGATACATTTAGGTTTTAGGTTTAGGGTTAGGTTAGGGAGTTGAGATTAGGATTAGGTGTAGGTTTAGGTTTAGGGATTTGAGAATACATTTAGGTTTTAGGTTATAGGTTTAGGTTTAGATTAGGTTAAAGTTAGGTTATCGGTTATAAGTTTAGGTTATAGGTTATAGGTTATACGTTAAGGTTTAGTTTATAGGTTTTGGTTTAGGTTAAGGTTATAGCTTTAGGTTTAGGTTATAGGTTTAGTTTAAGGTTATATGTTATAGGTGATAGCTTTAAGGAATTGAGAATAGGTTAAGGTTAGGTTTAGGAAATCAGGTTCGGGTTCGGGATCGGGTTTAGGTTTGGGTTTTCAAGTTTGGGTTTAGGTTTAGGTTAGGGAGTTAAGATTAGGATTAGGTGTAGGTTTAGGTTTTGGGATTTGAGAATACATTTAGGTTTTAGGTTTAGGTTTAGGTTTTAGGTTTAAGTTAAGGTTAGGTTATAGGTTATAAGTTTAGGTTATAGGTTATAGGTTATAGGTTTTGGTTTAGGTTAAGGTTTTAGGTTTTGGTTTAGGTTTAGGTTTAGGTTAGGTTTAGGTTATAGGTTATAGGTTAGGTTTAGGTTTAGGTTATAGGTTATAGGTTATAGGTTATAACTTTAGGGAATTGAGAATAGGTTAAGGTTTAGGTTTAGGAAATCGGGTTCGGGTTCGGGATCGGGATCAGGTTTAGGTTTGGGTTTTCAAGTTTAGGTTTAGGTTAAGTAGTTGAGATTAGGATTAGGTGTAGGTTTAGGTTTAGGGATTTAAGAATACATTTAGGTTTTAGGTTTAGGTTAAGGTTATAGGTTTAGGTTTAGGTTTAGGTTAAGGTTATAGGTTTAGGTTAGGTTTAGGTTTAGGTTATAGGTTATAGCTTTAGGGAATTGAGAATAGGTTAAGGTTTAGGTTTAGGAAATCGGGTTCGGGTTCGGGATCGGGTTTAGGATCGGGTTTAGGCTATAGGTTTAGGTTTAGGTTATTGGTTATAGGTTTAGGTTGCAGGTTTCAGTTTAAGTTAGGTTATAGGTTATAGGTTTAGGTTTAGGTTAGGTTATAGGTTATAGGTTAAAGTTTAGGTTATAGGTTAAGGTTTAGGTTTAGGTTATAGGTTTAGGGTGTGGTCCCTGCAAATACAGATATAAACACGGCCTATCCAAATGTTAGGCCCTCCAATGATGTCCATAGAAAATGGACAGCTTCATCATGGTCATAACAGCGGTTCCCACCTTCCAGGGACCCCCGCTCATCCGGATAGCTCCGACGCACATCCGGGTCTGCTCCATTAATTTCCAGCAAATACATAAACACAGCCTATCCAAATGGTCAGACCCCTCCGATGTTGTCCATAGGAAATGGACAGCTTCATCATGGTCATAACAGCGGTTCTCACCTTCCAGGGACCCCCTCTCAACATCCGGATAGCTCCGATGCACATCCGAATCTACTTCATCAATTTCGAGATAATATATAAACATGGGCCTGTCCAAATGGCCAGGCCACTTCATTAATGAATCATATAGTATGAAGGAAAGAAGACTCACCAATTTAGCTACAGGTGCCCAGAGCAAGATAACTGCACCAATGTTGTACCTAGTTGCATTGACAAAATAAAAAAATTATACGAATGAAATGACAAAAAGCCAAGATATCATGGACCAAGAGGAAGATGAGTACCCTCAAGGAAAAACTCATGCCAAGCATATTTAATGCGATGAACTTTCATTATGTCTTTGGTCGGCTTCACTAAAGGTTTTATCTGCACTAGCAGGGCAGATTAATAAACAATACCAATAATAACACCTCTATTAATGCAATTAGGATTTCTAAACGAAATTTAAAAAATAAATAAATAAAATTTAAATCTGCCTTCTAAATTGTACTTACCAATAGTTGGAATTGTGGTAACAATCTCCCCCAGCTTGAGCTTGAGTCTGTTTTCTATTACAATTAGCGAAGTCAATACGAACTTACAACAATAGGTACCATTTACCATGAACTAAAACCATATATTATCCATACCTTAATTGGACTCACTACAAGGGTAATCTTTCAATGATGGTCCATTGCTTCTGATAATCACTACAGGGGTAAGAAAATTATAAATAATAAGACTCATGAGATGACATATGTACAAATAGTGACAAGACTAGCTGGTAATGACAAGATGCTAAAACATCAAATTATTTATGAAGAACAGGAAAAAAACAAAGATAAAATAAATAGTTAAAAACTTTACCATTTCAATATTGAACCTTATAGTGGCAACATTGATCTGTGGGGCTAAAAATACATCAGCCTGCATATAAAAATCTCAAGTTAGTTGGGCCTTTGAGGTCCTCAAATGATAGTAGAAGAAGCCAGAAAACTATTAAAATTAACCATCAAACATTTTAAAAATCCCTCTCAGAAAATAAAGGAAAAGTACACAACTCACCTTGATGCCCACTCTCCCTCCTCCTTTACCTGGGCTTGGGACCGGCAATGCAAGGAGTTGCATTGGTGGAGTTAAAAAGGGGCTTAGGCTCCATTTGGTTTGTGATGACCAAATGGAGTCTAATATGTTGAATTTGTGATTTTGGATCTTCTACTCTTGGCCATTTGAGAAATAATTTGTGATTTTGGATCTTCTACTCTTTAGTAGAATTTCCAAATTATGTGAGATGGAGCTCTTTTTTGTCATATTGGAAACAAAGAGATCTTACTTGTACACATAAAAATCATTTCATGTTTTCCCAGAAATTCTTATAAGTCTAGTAATCCCAAAAACTAAGAATGATTTTTCCCATGAGTTGAGCTAAATGCAGCCAAAATGTCAAGGGAATTAAATTTTTTATTATTGAATAGGGTAATTCCAGCATGAACAAACAAAACATCTCAGTATTATAAATGGGAAGACAAAGGTTTAATGGAGCTGAGTAATTCAGGCAATGATGTTGATTTTTCTAGTTTCTCCCATATTTAAAAAGAAAAGTTGGAAAAGGGTGCAGACGACATTTCCAAGAAATTTAAAAATGGGGACAACCAACATACCATGATAACCATCCAAAATTCATGGATTATTAGAGAATTACCGGTATCCATAGGCCATCATAGCTCAATTGAACATTCAGACCCTCAGTCTCCATCAGCTTTGCAAGATCTTCATTCACTTTATCATGGTCCATTAGATGCATCATCCCTTTGAATGTACAATAGAGAGAGAGAGAGAGAGAGAGAGAGAGAGAGAGAGAGAGAGAGAGAGAGAGAGAGTATTCCAAAAATTATGTTACACAATAATATTAGTGAAAGTCTTTATGACTAAATAGAGATTGCAACAATATTTTATGCAAGTACTATAAAAGGCAAGATAAATGTCTGATAATATACAGAAGACCATAAGAAATCAACTATCAGGTACTAATCTCAGAAAAAGCCCCCATTTTAAAAGGGGGGCTTATGTTATGTGCTTGGGGCCATTATGATAGTGGCAAAGGCTCATAACATGCAGCTAGTCAAAGATTAAATAAGACTCATCCATTGTTCAATTTCATCCACAGGCACCTGCTGTAGACATCTCCTAAACACATCATCTGTAGTCACCTTACATTCCAGTGCCAAAGAGTTGTTGCTTCTGACTCATCAATTAAATTTAAGCCCTTAATTGGAGCTTATTTTAAACCTATACGAGTGACTTGCTGGTGGTAAGGACCTATTTTGGGCACCACTGTGTTTCCATATTTTTTTTTTAGCACCATGTGATCCCTTGGTTGACGGAGTAAGACAGAACAACTTTACAAATCCTGTTTCATGCATGTAACTAACAGGTGGAGTTTGGGCAGGAACTAAACACAAGGATTAATTCACATGAAACATTTGCAAGCAATAATAATAGCTTTACATCTTATATATCAAGTACCTATACATCTCCCTAGTAACTTACCCAACGTGTTGCATCGAATAAGGGGCAAGTCATTCAGACTGCCTTGAGCTTATTTGTAAGCGCCTGGAGCTTGGGACAATTTTTCGCCAATTCTACTACCTTCTCTTCATACTCTTTCATGCTAGAATACCAAATAACACCAGATAAACAAAGAAAAATAACTATGTATGGAATTCGTGGAATGTTACTTGCAAGCTACAACTACAAAACAAGCACCCAAACGCATGCAGGATCCAGGCCACTCATCACACCAACCTTGTCGTGAATTTGCATGATTCCAAAAAAAATTCAAGTTGTTCAAAATGATGCATATCCAGGAATATAGTCTATTGAAAAGTGGATGGCTGAGGATCCAAATAGCAGTTGCACACACAATTGCCCACCTGATGATCAGATGACTAACATAGTCGATTCCCCTGATTTTTGGGCTATGGCCCATCTGTATATATGATTGTGTAGGCCACTACATATGAGACAAATTGATGGCTGTCCAAGCATGTTTTAGCTGTCCATTTGTTTTCTAGATTTTGCCCCATCTGATGGATATTCGACTGCTAGATTTGACTAGGAACAGGGCCCAACTGATGGACAGCTTAGATCTTGCAGTTGTTTTCTATCTAAGGCACATGTGATGGCATATAAACCACTTTAAAACACTTTACCAAAACCAGATCAATAGTCATCATACCCTGGATTCTCCAGTTTAAAACACTTTATCTATATTACAAGAAAAAGTATCAAATCTAATGAGAATGGAAATTAATAACAGAAATATTAATATTTTCTGATAGAAGGATACATACTGTTCTGAAAATCATATAGGATCATAAAATGAGTATACAAGCTAGCAACTGAGACTCTCCCTAGCTTTTAACGATGTGTGAACTTTTATACAACTCATGAAACTCTAAATATCTCGGGAAATCATAACTCGTAATCCTTTTTCTTTCCTTTTTTTCTTAACTCATCATCATTTTAAAGAAAGTTTTACCATACAAAATGAAGCATTTCAAAAGAACTCAACAAAACATGTATAACAGTTCCCATGCATTCCCCCAAAAATTCAAGAGATGCATTGTATAGTTCAGTCCCATGCACTCCTGCTAAAAAAAAACACCTCATGCACCATGGCATTGGTTTATAGATGTTAACCAATGATTAGTCTAAACAACTCCAATCTTTTTCTTTTTCAGGACATCCAAAACTCAGAAGGCCAAAGGATTCAGTCTGCTTATCTTTTTTTTTTCCTTTAACCAAGAAATGGTTAAACAAAAAGACCAATGAACTAGCATAAATGAGAAGAATAGAATCTACCTTGCTTACTTCTCTAGATCTTGATTGCAAGATCCCACTGGAACTATGCTTGCACACTCATGATTGCTATCGCTTAAAGCATTCATCCCCTGCACCTTATGAACACAAAAATACACTAAACTTCACGTAACTATCAGATTGGTTAACTTTAGCTTCACAACCTCTAAAAAACAAAACCAAAATATACATATCAATTGAAAGACAATAACATGTACAAACATACATACTGTTATTTGAAGGCTGCCCATGAATCCGGTTTGGCCTTGAGTTGAGATAAATCATTGTAGAGGCGATCTTGCCCGGATCTTCTGTGTTAGCGTCTAACACTAGAATAGGAGAGACCCTGTGGTTTTACAGTTTTTCATTCGTACCATGAGCACGCCAAAACTGGATCAGTTACCATCAGACTAACTCTGGTGACTACAAAAACCGAGATTGGACCTACAAACCTAGTCAAAGACTATTCGCAGAAGCATGCATGCATGGACAAAAACTGAAGAAAGAATCAACATCTCGATACCTTATATTAAGAACATGTAATGACCTCAAGGATTTGTGCCAGAAAGTCTTCTGACCAGAAGAATGCAGATCACATCTAGTCTATGCACTAACTCATGTTGCTAAATTAAGCACCCTACACATTTTCTATGGCAATTCATAAACAAAAACAGACCTGATGGACATATGGCTCCATCTGAGTCACCCCTTATTTTCAGTTCTGATTGTAGTGTCGAACCGGACCAGGTCCGACTGAATCTAAGTCAACTTGGACAAGTTACATGGGACTTGTCTGAGTCTTAAAACCTCTGTGGAAAGGGTCTAACTGTTGACTATAAGTTCTTTTACCAGTACGTGACCCACAATAGAGCCAAAAAAAAAAAAGAACAATGTTTTGCTCCTTGCTCTGCCAAGCAATCATAAAATACCTCATAAATGGTCTGGATCACATAAAGGTGGGCCCCACAACCAAGGAAAAATATCGGTTTGCTCTTTCATCTGCCAAGTAATCATAGAACACCTCTGGATCACATGAAGGTGGGCCCCACAACATAGCTAAAACAGTTGTTTCGCTCTTTGCTCTGGCAAGCAATCATACAGTACTACATATACCTTATTAAAGAAACTGAAATGGGTCATGTGCATCAAGAGTCAATGGTAAGAAATCATACAAACTACATACCTTACTAGAGAAATTGAAATGTGTCACATGCATCAAGAGTCAAGATGACATGCGTGATCACATGTACATGTGCAAAGATACAAGCCACTCATCAGGTGGGCTCCTACATGCAAGTGCCCTAGCAGAAAAGTTGGGCAAATCCAACCGCCAGAAGAGACACGAAAGGGTGTCCACCATATTTAGCACATGTTGCATCTCACTTGGTGATTGAATTGCCCAATTCTGATGCTGGGGCATCTGACATATGGGCCCACCTGATGAGCGGCTCACACCTTGAACATGCAGGCCATGTTGGCACATATGCATGGCGGTCGCATATAAGAATTCAATTAAAATAAAATCCATCCTTATTCCTATCTTCTCTCAGCACAATCAAAATCAGAAACTAAAGCAACCCAGATTAACTTAGTGTATGTAGAAGTCACTGTCGTTAAGTCACAGCCTCAAAATCAAAAATTTTGGAGCAACCAGTAAATATACAAATACAAACAAAATTTTAAGAACAAAATTTTTCATAGATAGATGTTTTTTCAATATTCATAGGCATTTATTTAGTTTGTTTTCAGTTCTCACACAATGCAAGGAATGTACATTTTAACTGGTTTGAAGTAACTGGCTATATGTACAATTAAAACTCAAGCAAGATTAACTAATCTGCCAGCTGATTCATGTTGAATTGAATATGTACAAAATACCAACTTTTAGAAAATTGAAGAGAAGAATTCAATAGCTTCTGGTCCCAATCTTCAGGCCCTCTTTCCAGCCATTACAAAATCGTCATCGACCCATACAAGAAAATGCCCAACAATATAATACACAGATTGATAATGAGTCCCAGATAAAACTCCAGCTGGCCGTTTCACAAACTAGAAAGCCAGTACAAAGCAATTGGCTCTATGAATTTGAAAATTGCAGAATTCTATAATCAATGTTATCAAATTGAACAATCTATAGTTGTTCAAACCTCAACTCATCATGGCTATTTGCAGGACAAGAGAAAAAAATCCAAGCATATGTTCTTACTCTGATATCTGGTAACTTAGAAACATTCAATTCCTTCCCATGAAATTCTCATGTACTCTTTCTACTGAACAACACCCAATACCCAATTTCCATCACTGATATTACCAATTTTGCAAAACTTAAAAATCAATATCAATACAAAAGAATATCCCATAAATCCGTAATTCGAAAACCGTCAAATACCATTCAGCAACGCCATCAAATCCAACAATTCAGAAAGCTTAAATAATCTACATTCCTCACAACCATCAAAAATAAATAAAGGAAAAATAGCAGTAAAAGAACAAACCTCGATCACGGTTGTGCAAGATGAGCAAAGATTCCTCTAGTTTACTATCTTTTGTGATCTTCCAAAAACTTAACAACACATGAGTCATGGGAAAATGTATTAACTTGTCTTACAAGTTCAATGTCCTCGCGAGAAACCTTCCTGCCATCATTGCTGGAGATGGATACCGAACCTGAATCCTCTCTGGGAACCTCAGTTGGAGGGTTGTTTCTCTAGTCACCTTGAGATTCTTTTGTACTTGAGATGATAGGAAAGAACTAGAAAAGCTAGGAGTTAGTGATTGTTGGGATTGTCCAACAGGCCAGCTTTCACACCATCTACCACCAGCAAAAAGCTAGAAAAACAGAGGCATGCTGTTTCATCCAGCCATTTCATCAAACAGATAGCATGCCATTTCATCAAACAGTTAGCATGCATCAAATCTGAAAGATAGAAAAAGAGACATAAAGAGAGGAAAATATCAAACCTATGCCTTAAAGATATTAGAAGGGTTTCGAATGGCGGGTCTTTCTTCGGGTAGGATCTTCATGGCTACTGCAATGGAGAGAGGTAGAAGAGACAGAGGAGATATTGGAGAGAAAGGGAAGAGAATGAGAAATATGGAGCAGAGATCAGGAGGGAGAGGGAGGATTGGGGAATGGAGAGAGAGAGAGAGAGAGAGAGAGAGAGGAGAGAGAGAGAGAGAGAGAGAGAGAGAGAGAGAGCGAGGAATAGGAAATGGAGGGAGAGAGAGGGAGAGAAATGGACGGTCCTATTTGGGCGCGACTCTGTTTTGAGCGCGCGCCCAAGTTTGGGAGTGTTTCGTGAGACAGACGTGGAAGGTCCTGACAGGGATCCGTGGGGCCCACCATGATGTATTTGGTTTATCCATTCTGACCATTAATTTTAGTAAATTATTTTATTTCATGATCCCAAACTTAAGGTAGATTGAAGGCCCAAGTAGACCACACCATAGGAAGTAAATGTAATTTAATCTCCATGTTTCCTACCGTGTGGTCCGCTTGAGCCTTCGATCTAGCTGATTTTTTATTTCATTCACTAAAGTAATATTTCAAAATAGATGTACGGCTTAGATAGAACACACATTTTTTTAGGCCCTATAGAGCCCCTTATAACACCGTTAATTATTAATGTTGTGACAACTTTTTAGCTACGGATTAAAAACGTAGTAATTGTAGCTACGGTTTATATCCGTAGCAAAAATCTAACGTGGTCTGTATCCTTCGCCCTTTTTTTTGGTAGTATAGAGAGCCTGTTTAAGGCGATAGACATGATCAGTGTTCTTAGGGTCTTTAAAACCCATTGGTTGTTCAACATACACTTCTTCATATAGATCACCATTTAAGAAGGCACTCTTTACATCCACTGGATATATTTTGATCTTTCTAAAACAAGCAATTGATATAAATAGTCTGATTAATTCAAGACGAGCTACTGGGGCAAAGGTTTCATCAAAATTGATTCCTTCAATTTGAGTGTACCCTTGTACAACCAGTCTAGCCTTGTTTTGAAGTATATTACCAAGTTCATCAGACTTATTTTTAAAAATTCACTTAGTTCCGATAATATGTTTATCTTTAGGTCTAGGAACAAGATACCAAACATCATTTCTCATAAATTGGTTAAGCTCTTCTTGCATCGCAACAATCCAGTTTTCGTCAGTAAGAGCTTCTTTTACATTTGTCGGTTTTATCTGGGATGTAAAGCACACGTAATTACATATATCTTCTAGTTGTCTATGAGTGCGCACACCAGTGAGAGGGTTTCCAAGAATTTGAGTGGTTGGATGATCTTTAACAGTCCTCAGTTCTGAATTGTTTTGACTTGATCAAGTATCTGGTTTGTCAATTAAAAGAACTTCATCATTATTTGAACTTGGGGTAGGTGTATTCAAGTGATCGTCAATGACCACATTGATGGACTCTTGAATCACACCGGTCCTCTTGTTTAGTACACGATATGCGCGATTGTTTAAAGAATATCCTAAAAAGATCTATTCATCACTTTTAGTGTCAAACTTACTCAGATTTTCACGGTCACGTAAAATATAGCACTTGCTGCCAAAAACTTAAAAGTATTTGACAGTAGGCTTCTTATCAAACCACATTTCATAAGTTGTTTTATTATTTGATTTAGTACTGTATACACAGTTTATTATATATCAGGCAGTATTTACTGCTTCAGCCCAAAGATTTTTAGATAGCTTCATGCTATTCAACATTATATTTGCCATTTCCTGAAGCACTCTATTTTTTCTTTCAACAATTCCATTTTGTTATGGTGTTTTGGGTGCTGAGAATTCATGCGATATTCCCTTATCGCTACAGAATTTCTCAAAACTGCTATTTTCGAACTCAGATCCATGATCACTACGGATCTTACTGACTTGAGAACTTTTTCAGTTTGGATCCATTTAATAATCCTTTTTACTTCATCAAGGATTTTTGATTTATCCCTTAGGAAGGCTACCCAAGTAAATTTGGTAAAATCATCCACGATTACCAATATATATTTTTTCCCACCTCGACTCTCCATCCTGGTTGGTCCTATAAGATCTATATGGAGAAGCTCGAGCGATTTGATGTGGTATTGGAGTTCACCTTTTTGTGAGCACTCCTAGTTTATTTGCTAATCTAACATTCGTCACATATTTCGTCTACTTTCTGTAATTTATGTAGACCTCTTATCAGTTCTCTTTTGCTCAATCTATATATACTGTGATAGTGTACAAGTCCAAGGCGTTTATGTCATAACTCAGACACCATGTAATACGTTTGACTAGATGAGCTAGAATCACTAACAATATAGCAGTTTTCAGAAGTTCTACGACCAGTTAATATTACAGAACACTTTTTATTTAAAATTTCACAACCTTGATTAGTAAATTTTACGCTATGATTGTAAGACTCGTATCCTAGTCCATACTTGGCGACTCGCGTGCCGACCCGATACCCAGGCTAGAAGATGTCGACCCGCGTTCATTTCGAGAAAAAACGCCGCTCGTTGCGAACTTCGAGGGAATCTCTACAACATGTCCCATCAATCAATCAATCAATCAATGTCAAGTACACACCTACCCAAGTACAACAACCCATACCCTATCCTTACCTCTCTCTTACACAAGCTACTCAAAGTCAACCATTACATCACTTCACCTCTCTCTCCACCCATCCCTTCTTACAACACCATCACCCATCACTCATCACTCCATCACCTTTTCACCCATCACTTTCCTCTCTCTCTCTCTCATTCACTCTCTTCACTCCCCAAGCAACAACATCCCATGTCCAAACTCTCTCTCTCACAAAGCCAAGTGTGGCCCACCTTCCTACACTCTCATCTCTCATCTCAACCATCCATCCATCATCTACCTCCATCAAACTCGAAGGCAAGGAGCTAAGGAGGCTAGGGGAGCAAGAAGGAGGCCTAGAGGTGGGTGATCCACCGTTGATTTCAATTTTAGGGCCACTTGTTGTGGGACCTGAAATGGCCAGCTATATGTCCTAGAGGGGGGGGGGGGGGGTGAATAGGACTATGCAAAATTTAAATTAATTACAACAGCGGAATTTAAATAACAAGATAGCCAAATAAAGTAAATCAATCCTCAATGCATAAATGAATAACAACCTCAATAAAGAAGTATTGAGAGATTGATACAAAAGTTGTTCTAAGGAGAACCTACACCAAAAACCAAAGTTTTATGGTAGGACAACCTGATTTCAGAAAGATCTTTGTATCAAGAACTCAAACTTTCTAGGAATAATCAAATTGAAACAAAACAGAGGAACAAAATGTAATTGATTGTTCTAGGGACAACCATACACCATAAAAATGACAGGGCAACCTTACTAGAACAATAAAGCTCAAATAAAGAAATAGCTTGAAATAAATTACAGAATTTAAATCTAAACTATTACAACATTCTCCATTGAGCTTGAAATTAAATGATTATAACATTCACATCCACATACATTCCACAAAAAATAATCAAAGATAGGAAAATAAAGCACACTTCCACACACCACAAGGAGTTATAGTGGTTCGCCTATGTGTACACCAACTGTTCAAAAATAGCCACACAGAATGCTACTCCACTACTAATATCCTCACACAGGGGATATTAGCGTTCATTATCAAGTAGGTTTTCACAGGTTCACCCAAAACCTTTACAATTGTGTCTTTTTCAAAGGGCTTACACAATTCAAAAAACCCTCACTTCTGAGTTTTCTGGCTCTCCTCAGATAACCAACAACTTTGAGATTTTTCTGGCTTAACCTCAAATAAAACCAAAATAAATGAATTTACAGTAAATGTAAAATACCTGAATTTCTTCTTTGTTGTAGTAGCCCAGAAGAACCAAGTCGGAGTAGAGATTTGAATGTCAAAGTTCAATGTCCAATACTCACTTTATAATGGTTCTAATTTCTAATAGATTTTAATTTAAAACAAATGGGCTAGCTAGAATTGATTTTGATTCCAGTAAAAGGAAAATTAAACTTCCTCTTTACAAATTAGATTGGAATGCAAGAAACAAAATTAATTAACAAAGCTAAAGAAATAGAATATTTAATCATAACACACTTAGCTTTAAACGGAGCAATCATTAGATCTATACTCTCAGAAGCTGAATTAACTTAACTTGAATGGTCTATTTAATTTTGAGTTTCGTGTTCTATTTATAGTGTGAAAAAATCACGTCTTCGACTGGTATTAAGTCGCTACGATTGGTCGAAGATCCACCAGATATTTGAAAATTCAGGTGCGATAAGATAGACAGTTTCACAACTGGTCGTAGGTCTCCTTCGACTGGTCGAAGGTCACACACGACTGGTCGAAGTAAAGTGTAAATTATCGCTGTAGTTTGAGTTGAAGGTCTACGATTGATCGAAGAACCAGTGGACACTATTCCTACGACTGATCGAACAGTCCCCAGGACTAGTCAAAGCTTAACAAAAAATATCCGAAGTTTACAACAAACTTACGACTGATCCAGGAAATCCTTAGATAGGTCGAAGCAGTGTTAGGACTAGTTGACCAGAGACCAGGACTAGTCTTAGAACAGGCCAGACTCACTTAAATGGAATATGTGAATTATGTATCCAAAGTGGCCTACTCTAAAGGTTAACCTATGGTTAGTCAAACCTCAATAGTGAAGTAAGGACATTGAAACTTAAGGACCTTGAAAGGAGTGGAGCTTGAAGTCTTGATGTAGTTCAAACTTGAAAGTATATTCAGATCTTGAGATTAAACTTGAGGTCTTGATATTGAATTTGAAGGTTTCTTGAGATCTTGAGATAGAACTTGAAAGCTTCTTGAGATCTTGAGATTGAACTTGAAGGCTTCTTGAAATCTTGAGATTGAACTTGAAAGCTTCTTAAACTTTGAAAGCATCTTGAGATCTTGACTTGAGAACAGTGCTTGTCCATCAAAGTTGATCTTAAGTAGCGCTTTGATCTTCACATATGCAAGCTTCATAATAGTGTCTTTGGCACCATAAATTTGACAACGAAAGGGCTATTAACAATAGCAGTTACAGGACCCATAATGATGTATGCAATGTAGTGAGGGGCCCATAGTGGCGGGGTCCCTCTATTTCACCACTTCTCTCTCTCCTCTCTCTCTCTCCTCTCTCTCTCTCTCTCTCTCTCTCTCTCTTCTTTTGTATAATGTCTTGTGGCCACCATGGTGTAAGATGATCTTAATCGTCCGATCATGAGGCCCACCTTGAAATGGGTCAATTGGACGGCCAAGATGAAGGAAAACACAAATATCCTGTTGATCTAAAAGGTGGGTCACATTCTTGTGGGACCCACCTTGAAGTGTGAACCACGAACATGTGGGGCCCACCATGATGTCTATGTTTATCCACGCCGTCCAGCGTCCCTGGACGCTGGACGTGATGCAATGAGGGAGTGGCTAACATAGAGTGCTGTGTTCTGACATGGGTGTGTACTTTCAAGCTATAAAAAAAAGAGAGAGCTTTTGGGGTGGACCGCTCCTGCAGGCCCCACCTTGATGTGTGTATATAATCCATGCCGTCCATTCCATTGCTCAGCCCTTTTTAGGCGTTGAGCCGAAAAATGAGGGCAATTTGATCATAGGGCGGACCATAGTATAATAAAGAGTGTTTCTACCATTGAAATATTCCTTGATGTTTCGGTACACCAAAACCTGTCCAATATTGGACTCGATGGGATTGTATTGAGCCACAGGGACCAATGGTTGGATTGATTTGTTAGAATCAGGCCCCACCTACCAAAAATCGCTGAATTTTTTTTTTAAAATAAAAAAAAATGTGCAGCAGCTGATGCTACTACTGTCAGAACGCATGCAGGCAGCGGACGGACGGACGAGCTGGGCCTCACGGCCCTAGCTGTAGGTCCCATCGTGATGCGTTTCGAACATCAACATTGTGTATTTAATGCGTCCCCTTTAAATTATGGGATATCCCAAAAAATCAGCTGTGTACGGAACTCAAGTGGGCCATACCATCTAAAATCATGTGAAGACATTCCTAAAACATATAAAATCACTTGGTGGGGCCTACCTGAAATTTGGACACGGCTGAAACTTGGTCTAAACCCTTAGCCAAGTGAGACACACATACTGAGTGGGCTGGATTTGTGAGCCACCTTACGATGGGCCCCTGACCATGATCCTATGAACGGTTGGGTGGAAAATAAACATCACCGTGGGCCACTGGTCTACGTGACCTCATGAACCGGTTGGATGGCAAGTGAACATTACGGTGGGCCCCCTGGTCCACGTGACCCTCTCAATAGGTTGTATGGAAAATAAACATTCCAATGGGCCCCCCTTGACCGTGTGACCTTGTGAACAGGTTGGGTGACAAATAAATATTATGGTGGGCCCCAGTCCCACCTTTGGTCCATGTGACCTCACCAATAGGTTGGATGTCAAACAAACATTTCGGTGGGCCCCAGGCCCACTCCAGGTCTGATTGACCTTATGAACAGTTTGGATGTAAAATAAATATTATGGTGGGCCCCCATGACCCAATCAATGGGCTGGATGGAAAATAAATATTATGGTGGGCCCCGCATGGGATCCACTGATGTATGTTTTGCAATCCACACCTTCGATTAGTGTGGGCCCCACTATGTAATGACTCGTAAAATTCCATACAATGGTCCGAGTACCACCTCGACCAGAAATCACTTAGGATTAAATCCTTTAGAAATTTGACAAAGTTAACTAAGTGCTAAACTAGATTATCCATGAAATCCGTTTGAATCGCTTTAAATACGATCTACAAGACCCAAAACTTGTAGAATCATTGACGCTAGGTTACCCTAAAGTCTAGGATCAAACTCATTACCCGACTGCTCTTGGGAGCACATTGAAACTCCGTATCAGGTCTAGACCGCACATCGGGAGTCCAAAAAATACGAAGTTAAGGACTTAGGACCGCCTCACTGGGCTTGACAACCATCTCAGAAATCAAATCCAGATAGTGTCTCACGGCTGTTCGCTTGAGTCCGGAGCGAGAGAGTGTGAAAACACTTGTTTTCTTTACAAAATAAATATCTTGAATAGTAATCTGAGACTTGTTATTTGCGGACATTTTGTAAGCAACCAGACCGTCAGAATCTGACCTAAATACACCCTCAGATCAGGAAAATTTTCATAAACATATCCATGTACTTGAAATTTCGGATCGAGACCCGCTGACCGTTGAACTGAAACTGGTCCGCCACGAGTGATCTGGAAATCCCACTGAAACGAAAACTTAGCTCCACTTAGATCCAAGGTTGGTGAGCTTAAGTCCGACCTTTGGCTTAAGGAGGCCCGCCAGAAGTCCTTCGTTGAGCTGGAAAAGTGCCGCTTTGGTTATAACCTAAGTATACCTTGACCACAAGTCTGTTTTAGAGTGTTTTTTAGGCTATATAAGGACCTTAGAACTCTCTCTCTCTCACAATCCATACGAATTTGAGAGAAATCTTAGAGAGAGAGTGAGAAAAGGGAGAGAAAGAGTGAGAGAAGTGGGATATCCTTCCTACTACTATCCCCTGCCGCTACACACAAGCTGCACCACCCGATTCTCATCGCTTTCCTGGCGATTCCGACTTCGTTTCTAGGTAAGAAACCCTAACCCTAACCTGTTTTGGAGTTGTGTAGGTTGTAGGTTATGAAATAGCTAACCTATTTCATTCTATAGGCTACTAAATTGTCGAATACGGAAGCTTGGCAACCTATCGTATTCATTGTGATTCTACGTTGAAAGGTGAGGACTTTAGGTGTATAGGTTATGGTTTTCAACGCTTTCAATGTCAGATAATGATAGATTCATGATCTACATGCAATTGCACATGTACAAAGTGCTTTCTGTTTTCCATTTCGATTAGAGATGTAGAATATGGAATTTTACATATTCTAGGTATTCGTAGGAAATACCGTATATGTATAAATTTTGGAAATGTGTTTGCCATGATTATTTGTTGTATGAATATATGATATATGGATAAAATACTCGTTTGGCGAAAGGGTTCACCCTAATACATGTTTTGCTAATATACACTATGTATGTTGAAATTGTGTATTTGAGAAAGTACCGTATACGTATAAATTCTGGATATGTGTTTGCTATGATTATTTGTTGTATGAATATATTATATATGGATAAAATACTTATTTGGCGAAAGGACTCGCCCTAATACCTGTTTCGCTAATATACACTATGTATGTCGAAATAGTGTATTCTAGGTGTTTGTGAAAATGCTTGTGAGAGTAAGTGTTTGGATGATGGTGCTTTTTAGGTGTGTTGAGAGGGGATTCTCAACTACCTTAGAGACATGTATGTTTTCCTCCATGTGGTTGTTTACTTTAACCGTTTACTTATGAAATATATATGTTTGTAATCTTGTTTATATAGTGCTTCATAACATGCTATATAACATGCTTTATAACATGCTTTATGATATGCTTGTTAACATGCTTGAATTACTTTGTTTATTATGCTTTACACTACATGCTATGAATAAGGATTGATTAAGTTTGGGGCTATGTTTATAGTTCAGACAATCGGTACCAGCTTTGAGATCGTGGTTGAGAATCGTGTCACCACGTAGGATGTGTTTGACGAACCCGAGTCGTACTTCAGTTGGCGACAGTGGTTAGGCCACACGAAGTGCTTATGCACTTCATGTCGTTCATTTGATTATGCGCTCGAGCTAGTCAGGCTCGTCAAGTAACCCGACGTGTCTAATGTATGTTCACCATGTTTGGATGCCACTACTTGAACCTAGGGTACCAAACCAAACTTACCAGTGAAATCCCGTTAACCATGGTACCCCAATCCGCTAAGACTCATGAGCCGGGCATGGTGGTATGGGACACCGTGGTCGAGCTGTCGGCCTACACTGGGGCCACGTGCCTCCCCGTAGTGACCAGTGAGCAACCAGACTTGTGAACCAATTATGGTGGTATGGGACACTATATTCGTGTTGTCGGCCTACATTGATAAGGTGATGGGGGAGTGGTGTAACCATTGTGCGTAACAGCCTTGACAGCCCTTTGTAGTGACCTCGAGCATACTCTGAATTGCGGTAAGGTGACGAGTTTTACCGCAATGTATAGAGTATGAAATTAGGCCTGTATCTGTATAGTGATGAATCGTTAAAAATGTGATGGGGGAGTGGTGTAACCTTTGTGCATAACAGCCCTGGCAGCCTTTGCAGCGACCTAGAAAACAACCATCGTCTGAGATTAACTAGGACTGACGACCCTAGAATGGATCATGTTTGGGAATGATACAAGGGAGGTACCTTAGTTTCCCAATCCTGCTGTTTGAAATGGACTAATAACAACTCGGTAATCATGCTCATAATGCATTACATGTGCCTGGAAGATGTGGAGCATTGAGGAATGCAAGCATGCCGCGAACGTAAGATGGTGTCGCACGAGGGAGTGTGTGGTGAGGGCATACATCATGACTGCATTCATACTTGCATTAATAAGAGTAGTTAAGAGTGTTTGATTGTACTGCTTTATCATTATTGCTTAGCTGAGTTGATAACATGTTAACCTATGCTTTATTGTTCCACTGAGTTAACTACTCACTCCCATGTTACGGGACGGTGTTATACACACCAACCAGACTCTGTCTCAGGTGTAGATAGATAATGACTCAGGAGGCTGAGCCAGACTATGACGAGGACCAGGACGAGTTCTCATTTATGCAGTACTCTGGTGGCTTTGATTAGACTGCCGGATCGACGGGTCTTGCTGGGATTGCTTCCCTAGTTGTATTTTTGACTTTTGAACATAAAATAGATATATGTATATGGTGACTCAGATGGATTCATACTCTGGAGAATGAAATGATTTTGTTCCTTTTACATACATATATATACAGTTCAGTATTCTGCTTGCCTTTATACAATTGATCTGAAGTATGAATTACTGTTTTGGTATAATCTCACTCATGTTTATTGCTCTAACACAGACAACATTTAACCATCATTATCTATGTTGCATAAGTGATGCGTTGGAACTCAAGAGTTGAGTTTATGCTTGATCCCCGAATTTCAGGTTGTTACACACTATGAGGCATGTACTTTATCTATGACGTCCATCCTTGGCAGGCCGTGGAAATTTTAATGGTGGAAGCTATTACCACCACTTATATTGGGTGTGACCTACTTTGATATATATGAGGCCATGTGACTAGGCCCATCTTGATGTATTTGTGGTCGTTGTTGAGGCCTACCTTGATATATATGAAACCCATGTTATGAGGCCCATTATGATGTATTCAAGGCCCATAGGTTGAGGCCCAATAAGGCGTACATAAGGCCCTTTGTAGTATGATTCCACCATGATATATGTGTTAATTTTTATAGCGGGCTATGTCAGGTCCGTATCCTAGACCGTACCGTTCCGTAGGCTTCCGCGATCCTCCCTACTGAATTCGGCAACTCGCGACCTGTAATTGGCATTTGCATGCTACCCTGAGTTGCGTGCCGTAAATATGAGTTGGCTCGAATCTAAACTTGTACCATCATGACCGTGTCATCGCCGCGGTTCCAATGTCGCGTCTCGTGTGTCAAAGCGACGCTTAGATCAGAAGTTGTGGCCCGTGCATTATAATGGCTGCAGACTGCACATTGTGGGACCTACCTACCCCTATGACACCATTCCCTAGGGGTCATGTACTTACACAAGTAATAATGGCTCATCCTCTTAAGTCAACACCTCCCTTTACCTAGGCATTTATGATGGCCTTACATCATTATGACAAGCCATAACTCCCCACTCTCTCTTATCTCTCTCTCCCTCTCTCTTTCTTCCTCATTCTCCATTTGCAAGAACCATGGACGTCCAACCCATCCCAAAGTTCCAACCATCTTCCACCTTAGATCCTCACCAATCCAACCTGTATATCATCATCTCCACCGTCGAGGAAGCTTCGTAAGGGCATTAGAACATAATGGTAGAAGTTGAAGGGGAAGATCTTGAGGTGAGTTAGGTTGCAGCAGCATTGAGCTTGGAGCGTGCAGCGGTCTTATGGAGCTTGATTTCGATTTATGTATTTCTCTTTCAGTATTGTACTCAAATGATTATATTAGTGGATATGTGATGATGATGTTGCCTTTGTGAATTGGGTAATCTTGTGGTTATGCTTATTATGAGTTAAATGTACATTGGAAAATCCTCCTTGTAGGATCCCAGGATCGACATCTGGCGTATGGATGCTAGGAGCCGAGAATGGGGTACTATAGAGGCTGTTGGCACCGGATTCGGCAATCGGGATTCCAGTGAATCCGATTTTCAGATTTGGGGCGTGACAGCTATACCTTGGGAGCAATGATGGTTTGACATCCACATTTTAAGGATAATGTTGGTTAAATGTCCGCATTGTCACTCTCCCTAAAGCTCATTGATATGCCCATATTTGTAGTGAGTAGGCCGTCTAGGCCCATATCTATTATGCACAAGCCCATCACCCTATGACATGTTTAGCATAGATCCATGATTCATGATCATATGCATCATATGTATGTCTAATATGACGAGTAGCTGATCATAGCATATGCCTTCGGGCGGATTGTTTATGGGCTCACTGATAAGCGGAGTTGCCCTACATGAGCACGCGGCGCGTGCAGGATTGTTGCATGTTTGGTAGGGTGATTCATGCACTTGCATTTGTGTGATCATGATTATTGTATGCTCTAGTGATATTAGGTCCATAGCCTCCACAGACACATCGTGGGTGGTTTGATTGGATACCGAAAATGTTTGGTTTTATCATACGGGCGCCATAAATGTCCCTGGGTGAAAATCCCTAAACCCGATGGTATTCGAGGATGACTTCAACGTCGAGACTGAGTGGATACACGAGCAAGCGAGGGCCGTGTATATCAGTAGGCCGCGTCTCCCACTGTGTCGTGGTCGGTTGAAAAGGGGTGTGACCTTACCCGCCTGAGTGAGGGGGCAATTTCTAGGTTGAGTTTGACCAGCTTGAGGAATAGGTCCGCTATCGACGAGCCGAGCCCAATATTGGCAGGCGGATAGTGAGGTCTCTTCCACTCTCCCAGTTGTGCGTTCGAATAGGGACGACAAGCTGACATAGAGTGTACTAGACCTCGGTGATTATCCAGACTAAGAACCGTATTGATTTGATGCTCTAGTGAGGAGCTGCATTGATATGTGGATGTGGATTTGCATGCTTGATTTGCATTATGCATCGCATGGCCTTGATATGGCCGATAACATTTATATTCTGCACCACATAGCCTTGGTACGGCTGATTGCATTCATATACCCATCAGCATGTTTCTGCATTACTCTGACCTTACATTCCGAGCACGATCATATTGTGCACACACTTACAACACCCTCTAAGCTTTCTATAAGCTTATGCACGATTGATGTGTGCAGGTGATGCCAGGACGCAGTCGTAGTCTTGCCGCAGTTGGAGTGTGCAGCCGAGCTTCTGGAGTTTTTGTTACTTTCAGTATATTGTATTTCCCTTTCATACGCCTCGTACTCAAAGTTTTTTATTATAGTGAATTTTGTGATGGTGTTCTTGTGGTTATTGTTCATGGGTTATGCTTTTGGTTATGCTCATTACGAATCAAATTATGTTTAAAATCCTCCTTGTGGCATCCCACGATCAGAACCTAGTGTATGGGTGCCGGGAGCCAAGAATGGGGTACTATAGAGGCTGTCGGTGCCGGATTCGGCAATCGAAAATTTTGTGAGCCCGGTTTCCAAGTTCGGGGTGTGACAATGATTGTTATCGCATATTTGAGATATGCTTAACAGGTTGTGTTTTAATCCTTCAACGTATAAAACATTCTTAAATAAGGGAAGGTTAAAGAGTTGAACCGTACCTTAGCCAATAATCCTACAATTGCTACCATCACCAAATGTGACTGAACCATCAGTCATGTCTGTAAGATCAGTGAATAGACCTTTATCACCAGTCATATGCCTTGAGCATCCACTTCGAATGACTTGTAGCTTTGAAAGTCATGCGGGCAACCAAGCAAGTAACCTTAGGAACCCATTTCATAACCGTTTTGGGTTTAGGAGTATAGTTGGTCTTCTTATGTTTGTAGTTGTTGTAGAAATGACCCACTAAGTTAGTTTTTAAAAGCTCCTTAAGTAAATCAACTATTTTTTCAGCTAAAGGGTTTTTGTTCTGATTTTTATAGTTGATATAGTTGCTTTTAGGTCTTTGAAAAGTTTTAGTATTTTAGAAAAGTTTTTTATTAGAACTTTTCTCTTTTGAGTTTGAGGACTCTCCTCTCCTTTTACAAACTTAGGAGAAGTATACTTCTGTTTAGGAGGAATATTTCTATCGTAACCCAAACTGGATTGGTCGCCAGATTTTCTTGATCCAGACAAAAGTTTTTCTAACTTTGGATCACCTTGGGCATACCTCCATGTATCCTTTAAACTCAAAAGTGAAGAGACTTCAACTTTAAGTTTTTTATTTTCAGATTTAAGATTTTTAATAAGAGTGGTTTTGAATTCTAAATCGCATTTCGATATTTCAAAACAATCTGAAATATGGGATTTTTCTAAAACAAGAGTTTCAAAATTTTCTTTAAGCTTTGAAAACTTTTCTTTCTGAAGTTTAAGTTTGACAACAATTTTACAACTTTCCTTGTATAGGGCATTGTAAGCATCTTGAAGATATTTTTCATTTTTATGATCACTATCTAGATTTTCTTCACTAGTTAAATCATCGTTATCTGAAAAAGTAAACTTGGCTAGAGTCATAAGGGCTTTGACTTCATTGCCCGACTCAGTTTCAGAATCTTCTGATTCAGAAGAAGCTTCAGAACTGGAAGATTCATCCCAAGTAGCCAACATACTCTTCTTTTTGGGTTTGTCCTTTTTAGGACACTTGTTTGCCAAATGCCCATATTCTTGGCAATTGTAACATTAATTGTCTTTTAATGATTTCTAAGTTTTAGATTTAGATCTTTTCTTATCATTAGATTTTTGAAAATTAACCCTCTTTTTACTTTTAAAAATTTTGTAAAACTTTTTCGCTAGAAGGGCCATATCATCTTTAGAGTTTTCTAAATCAGAATTGTTATTGTTTTCTTGAAAACTATTTTTAGAAGATTTAAGGTCAATAGATTTACCTTTTGGAGCTTTAAAAGTTAACTCATAAGTTTGTAAAGAACCAACTAATTCCTCTACCCTCATATTGTCTGTATCACGAAGTTCCTAGATCGCAGTTACCTTAGAATTGAACCGTTCAGGAAGTGAGCGTAGTATCTTTGCACGCACTTTACTTTCTGGGATTTTGTCAACAAGACCCCACATAAAATTCACAATGTCATTTAATCTAGTATAGAAGTCCATAAACATTTCATTTTCTTCCATATGTATTTCCTCAAATTTGGTTGTGAGGATTTGGACTTTTGATTTCTCGACAATTGATGTACCCTCATGTGTCATTTCTAAAATATCCCAAGCTTGCTTTGCCGTATCACAGGATATAATTCTTTTGAATTCATCCGGTGATATTGTGCAAGTGATTGCATTTAGTGCCTTTGCATTGGCACTACTCTCACTTTTCTGACGAGTGGTCCAAGAAAAATAAGGTGAGATTTTCATAGATTTAATCCATTGATACCAGTTACTTCAATGGTAGGAGGGGTCCATTCAGTCATTGTGGCTAGCCACACACTCTCATCCATGGATTTTAGGAAAATCCTCATTCTGGCTTTCCAATAGGAATAATTGGTGCCATCAAAGGGTGGAGGCCTTGTGACTGAAAGGCTATCAAAATTTGACATCTTATATATAGCTTAGATCAATTAGCTCGGGAAATGAATCCAAATATAAAGAATTAAAAACAAGCTATTAGGCTCTAATACCACTTGAAAAGGCCAAGCTATATGTCCTAGGGGGGGGGGGGGGGTGAATAGGACTATGCCAAATTAAAATGATAACAACAGAATTTAAACAATAAGATAGCCTTATAAATAAATGAATGAAAAATAATAAATGTAAAGCAACCTCAAATGTATGAGTATTGAGAGATTGATACAAATGTTGTTCTAAGGATAACCTTACACCAAAAACCAAGGTTTATGGTAGGACAACCTGATTCCTAGAAAGCTCTTTGTATCAAAAACTCAAACTTGATACAGAGGAATAAATAGATAAATAACAAGGAAATGAAATCTAAGTTATTACAACATTCCCCACAATGCTTGAAATGTAAAAGATTACAACATTCACATCCACAAATACATTCCACAAACTTGAATGATAAAAGATATAGAAAATAAATCACACATCCACAAAACACAAAGAATTATAGTGGTTCACCTGTGTGTACACCAACTGTTAAACAATAGCCACACAGCTTGCTACTCCACTCCTAATATCCTCACATAAGGGATATCAGCGTTCACTATGAAAATAGGTTTCTCAGGTTGACCTAAAACCCTCACAAATGTGTCTTTCAATGGGCTTACACAATTCAAAAAACCCCACTTCTGAGTTTTCTGGCTCTCCTCAGATAACCAATAGATTGAGATTTTTCTGGCTTAATCTTAAATAAAACCAAAAGAAGGAAATTTACAATAATGTAAAATACCTGGATTTCTCCTTTTGTTACAGCCCAGAAGAACCACGTTGGAGTAGAAGTTCGAATATAGAAGTTCAATGTCCAATACTCACTTAAGAAATGGTTCTAGATTCTAGATTGATTTTAAATTAAACTAGTTGGGCTAGCTCTATTTGATTTTGATTCCAAGAAGGAATACAACAATTCCTCTTTCAAATTAGATTGGAATATAGAAACAAAATCAAATCGACAAAGCTAACAAAAGAGAATATTAAATACGTACAATGTAGCTTAAAAAGAACACAAACTTATCTCTCAGAGTGATGCCTTGATTTTACTTGAATTGGATATAAAACTCTGAAATTCGTGCTCTATTTATAGTTGTAGAAATCGCGTTTATGACTGGTTGTGTGGCCACCACGACTGGTCTAGGACGAACTACATTTTGAAATTGTAAGCACGATCGGATAAAACCGTTCCATGATTGGTCGTAGGTTGTTCACGACCAGTCGAGAGCCTTCCATGACTAGTCGTGACATTCCCACGACTGGTTGTGAGGAACCAAAAAATAGTCGCTGGAGTTTGAGTTGAAGCTACAGGACTGGTCGTGCACTGTTCACACGAACGGTCGAACAGACTCCAGGACTGGTCGAAGTTCAACCAAAAAATTTTGAAAATTTGCAACAACTTAGGACTGGTCCTGGAATTTCTTGAATTGGTTGAGCCAGTGCTAGGACTAGTCGAACAGAGTCCAGGACTAGTCTTAGAACAGTCCAAATATATGTTAAGAGATTAATTTGATTTATATATATAAAATGACCTACCCTAAGGTCAATCTAAGGTTAATCATACCTCGAAAGTGATGTATGAACATTGAGACTTCATTTCTTCAGATGATGGTTGACCTTTGAGAATTATGAAACTTGAGATCTCTATACTTGGTGTAGCTTGAATTTAAGATCTTCTAAAGCTTAGACTTGAATTCTTCTTCATCTTGAGTTGTACTTTAGTCTTAAGTTGTACTTGATCTTGAGCTGCACTTAGTCTTGAAGTAGAGCTTCATTCTCAACTAGAAGCATTGTTATGCAGTGCCTTAAACATATATATATATATATATATATATATATATATATATATATATATATATATATATATATATCCTCATGCTACACAAGACACAGATTGTGTTTTTGGCACAACAAAATTTGACAATCAAAGGAGCAAGCAAGGCATGCACTTACAGATTTCTAATCGGAAAATCAAACACATTTTAGAGAAAACAATAAGGCCAGATAAGAACGATTGGTCCCTTAGACTATCCGACGCTTTATGGGCTTATAGGACTGCTTATAAGACCCTGATTGGAATGTCACCATATAGATTGGTGTATGGGAATGCTTGCCACTTGCCTATGGAATTAGAACATAGAACGTACTGGGTAATAAAGAATTAAACTTTGATATGGACCAACCAAGTGGACAAAGGAAATTAGAGTTGAATGAATTAGAGGATTTGAGGAGAGACTCCTATGAAAATTCTAAAATCTACAAAGAAAATACTAAAACTTTTCATGACAAAAACATCGTAAGGAAGAATTTTGAACCTCAGTAAAATGTCCTATTGTATAATTCCCATCTCCAGTTCTTTTCGAGAAAATTAAGATCAAGATGGATAGGCCCTTTCATTGTGAAGAATGTTTATACTCCTAGGGCTGTTGAAATTGAGAATCCACGTAATGACAATGTGTACAAGGTTAATGGTCAAAGATTGAAGCCTTATGTGGAAAACTTTCATTTGAGAGAGGAGTTTGTACCTCTTCATGAGCTAGAATATTCAGATTGATGCTCCTAGTCTGACGGATCATTTATGTAGGATTTGTATCATATTCAATTTTTTTAGTGTCACCTAGCAGGTGAGTTCTTTATGGTAGATACTATCCACCCTTTCTTTTATTTTATTTTTTTGTTCTCTATATTACATTGGGGACAATGTAGATTTTATGTTGGGGCATGTGGATAGTCATCCATGTGAGTTTTTATTTTATTTTATTAGGCATCAGTTTATTTTTTATTTTATTTTTAGGTTTGTAAGTGATATCGTTGATAGCCCCTTTTGTTGTCAAATTTATGGTGCCAAAGACACTGTTATGAAGCTTGCATATGTAAAGATCAAAGCGCTACTCAAGATCAACTTTGATGGATAAGCACTCCCACAAGTCAAGATCTCAAGAAGCTTTCAAGTTTGAACTACATCAAGACTTCAAGCTTCACTACTTTCAAGGTCACTTGTCCTTAAGTTTCAATGTCCTTACTTCACTACTGAGGTTTGACTGACCGTAGGTTGACCTTTTAGAGTAGGCCATTTTGGATACATAATTCATATATTTTATATAAGTGAGTCTGCCCTATTCTAAGACTAGTCCTGGACTTTGGTCGACTAGTCCTAGTACTGCTTCGACCTGTCTTAGGATTTCCTGGATCAGTCGTAAGTTCGTTGAAAAATTCAGAAATTTTCTGTTAGGCTTCGACTAATCCTAGGGACTGTTCGACTAGTCATAGGAACAGTGTCGACTGGTTCTTCGATCAGTCGTAGACCTTCGACTCAAACTACAATGATGATTTGCACTTAGCTTTGACCAGTCGTGTGTGACCTTCGACCAGTCGAAGGTGCCTAACGACCAGTCGAAGGTACCCTACGACTAGTCGTGAAATCATCTTATCTTATCGCGCTTGAATTTTCAAATATCTGTTGGATCTTTGACCAGTCATAGCGACTTAAGACCAGTCGAAGACATGATTTATTCACACTATAAATAGAGCACGAATCTCAGAATTAAAAAGACCATTCAAGCTAATTTAATTCGACCTTCTGAGAGATAAATCTATGCTCTGTTTAAAGCTAAGTGTGTTTATTTAATATTCTCTTTCTTTAGCTTTGTTAATTGATTTTGTTTCTTGCATTCCAATCTAATCTGTAAAGAGGAAGTTTTATTTTCCTTTTACTGGAATCAAAATCAATTCAAGCTAGCCCATTTGTTTTAATTTAAAATCTATTAGAAATTAGAACCATTATAAAGTGAGTATTGGACATTAATCTTGAACATTCAAATCTCTACTCCAACTCGGTTCTTTTTGGGCTGCTACATTGAACGAGAAATTCAGGTATTTTACATTTATTGTAAATTCATTTATTTTGGTTTTATTTGAGGTTAAGCCAGAAAAATCTCAAAGCTGTTGGTTATCTGAGGAGAGCCAGAAAACTCAGAAGTGAGGGTTTTTTGAATTGTGTAAGCCCTTTGAAAAAGACACAATTGTAAAGGTTTTGGGTGAACCTGTGAAAACCTACTTGATAGTGAACGCTAATATCCCCTGTGTGAGGATATTAGGAGTGGAGTAGCATTCTGTGTGACCGTTGTTGAACAGTTGTGTATACACAGGCGAACCACTATAACTCCTTGTGTTGTGTGGAAGTGTGCTTTATTTTCCCATCTTTGATTCTTCTTTCATGGAATGTATGTGGATGTGAATGTTGCAATCATTTTAATTTCAAGCTCAGTAGGGAATGTTGTAATAGTTTAGATTTAAATTTCTGCAATTTATTTCAAGCTATTCTTTTATTTGTTTGAGCTTTAGATTCTCTAAATTGTTCTAGTAAGGTTGCCCTGCCATTTCTATGGTGTATGGTTGTCCCTAGAACAATCAATATTTGAGATTACATTATATTCCTTTGTTTAGTTTAAATTTGTTTATTCCTAGAAAGTTTGAGTTCTTGATACAAAGATCTTTCTAGAAATCAGGTTGTCCTACCATAAACTTTGGTTTTTGGTGTAAGGTTGTCCTTAGAACAACTTTTGTATCAATCTCTCAATACTTGTTTATTGAGGTTGCTATTCATTTAAGCATTATGGATTGATTTACTTTATTTGGCTATCTTGTTATTTAAATTCCGCTATAATTATTTTTAATGTTGGCATAGTCCTATTCACCCCCCCTCTAGGACATATAGCTTGGCCATTTCAAGTGGTATCAAAGCCTAATAGCTCGCTCTTATTGCTTTTTATTTGGATTTATTTCCTGAGCTAACGATCTAAGCTTTATATAAGATGTCAAATTTTGATTGCCTTTCAATCACTCGGCCTCCACCTTTCAATGGCACTAATTATGCCTATTGGAAAGCTAGGATGAGGATCTTCCTCAAATCCATGGATGAAAATGTGTGGCTAGCCACAGTGAATGAGTGGACCCCTCCTACCACTGAAGTGACTGGTGTTGATGGTTCAAAAACCACAAAAATAACGGCTTATTTTTCTTGGACCACACTTCAGAAAAGTGAGAGTAGTACAAAAGCTAAAGCACTAAATGCAATTACATGTGCACTATCACCGGATGAATTCAAAAGAATTATATCCTGTGTTTCCGCAAAACAAGCTTGGGATATATTAGAAATGACACACGAGGGTACATCAATTGTAAAAAAATCTAAAGTCCAACTCCTCACAACCAAATTTGAAGAAATTCATATGGAGGAAAATGAAATGTTTATGGACTTTTACACAAGATTAAATGACATTGTAAACTCAATGTGGGGTCTTGGCGATAAAATCCCAGAAAGTAAAGTGTGTGCAAAGATACTACGCTCACTTCCTGAACGGTTCAACTCTAAAGTAACTGCGATCCATGAACTTCGTGATACAGACAATATGAGGGTAGAAGAACTAGTTGGTTCTTTACAAACCTATGAGTTAAACTTTAAAGCTCCTAAAAGTAAATCTATAGCACTTAAATCTTTAAAATTTTTCTGAAGAAAACTTTGATTCTGAAGATGATATGGCTCTTTAGGAAAGAAGTTTTATAAGATTTTCAAAAGTAAAAAAGGGTTGATCTTCAACAATCAAATGATAAAAAGAAATTTAGA
The DNA here is from genome assembly GCA_021015155.1 of Magnolia officinalis. Classification (NCBI taxonomy): domain Eukaryota; kingdom Viridiplantae; phylum Streptophyta; class Magnoliopsida; order Magnoliales; family Magnoliaceae; genus Magnolia; species Magnolia officinalis. Next base: position 65,674,807 of record JAJHSJ010000007.1, on the reverse strand, counting down.
CCCAAAACTTGAAAATCTTTGAAAGACAGTTAGTGTTACAACTGCCATGAATATGGGCATTTAGCAAACAAATGTCCTAAAAAGGACAAACCCAAAAGGAAGGGTATGTTGGCTTCTTGGGATGAATCATCTGAGTCTGAAACTACTTCTGATTCAGAAGATTCTGAAACCGAGTCGGGTAATGAAGTTAAGGCCCTTATGACTCTAGCCAAGTTCACTTTTTCAGATCATGAAGATTCAACTAGTGAAGAAAATCTGAATAATGATTATGAAAATGAAGAAGATCTTCAAGATGCTTACAATGCCCTGTATAAGGAAAGTTGTAAAATGTGTGAGTGAAGCTTAAACTTCAAAAAGAAAAGTTTTTTAAACTCAAAGAATGCTTCGACTTACTCGTTTTAGAAAAATCCCAAATTTCAGATAGTTTTGAAAAATTAAAATTTGATTTGGAATTCAAAACCTCCCTGATTGAAGATTTGAAATCTGAAATTGAGAAACTCAAGAATGAAGTATCTTCTCTTCTGAGTTTGAAGGATACATGGAGGTATGCCCAAGGAGATCCAAAGTTAGAAAAGCTTTTATCCGGATCTAGAAAATGTGGCGATCGATCCTGGTTGGGTTATGATAAAAACATACCTCATAGACAGAAGAGTACTCTTCCCAACTTTGTGAAAGGAGAAACCTCAAACTCAAAAGAAAAAGGTACTTGTCAAGGTTTTTCTAAAAATACAAAAACTTTTCAAAAACCTAAACGTAGCTATATCAATTTCAAAAATCATAACAGAAACCCATTGGTTGAAAAATAGTTGATTTACTCAAGGAGCTCTTAAAATCTAACTCAGTAGGTCATTCCCACAACTATAAACAGAAGAAGACCAACTATGTTCCTAAACCCAAAACAGTTCTGAAATGGTTTCCTAAAGTCACTTGTTTGGTTGCTCACACTGCTTTCAAAGCTACAAGCCATTCTAAATGGTACCTAGACAGTGGATGTTCAAGGCATATGACTGGTGATAAAGGTCTATTCACCGATCTCAAAGACATGACTGATGGTTCAGTCACATTTGGTGATGGCAACAACTGCAAGATTATAGGCCAAGGTATGGTTCAACTTTATAACCTTCCTTTATTCAAAAATGTCTTATATGTAGAAGGTCTAAAACATAACTTGCTTAGCATATCTCAAATATGCGATAATAACCATAGTGTATGGTTTTCTAATTAAAGCTATGAGATTCTAAATAACAGATGCTCGGTAATATTAACTGAACGAAGAACGTCTGAAAACTGTTATATTATAAGCGAATCCAGCTCATCTAATCAATTGTGTTACATGGTCCATACAGACGAGACTGATTTGTGGCACAAACGTCTTGGACATGTACACTACCGAAATCTATATAGATTGAGCAAACAAGAACTTATAAGAGGTCTACCCAAACTACAAAAATTGGATAAAATATGTGGTGAATGTCAGATTGGCAAACAAACAAGGAACTCACACAAAAAGGTGAATTCCAATAACACATCAAGACCACTCGAGCTTCTCCATATGGATCTTGTAGGACCTACAAGGACAGAAAGTTGAAGTGGTAAAAGATATATCTTGGTAATAGTGGATGATTTTATCAGATATACATGGGTTGTCTTCTTAAGGGACAAATCAGAAACCCTTGAAGAAGTGAAAAAAGGTTCTAAAAAGGAATCAAACTGAAAAGAGTTCGCAAGTCAGTAAGATTCGTAGTGATCATGGATCTGAATTTGAGAATAGCGGTTTTGAGAAGTTCTGTAGTGACCAGGGAATATTACAATAATTCTCAGCGCCCAAAACTCCTCAACAAAATGGTATTGTTGAAAGAAAAAATAGAGTGCTTCAAGAAATGGCTAATGTCATGTTGAATAGTATGAAGCTCTCTAAGAATCTTTGAGCTGAAGCAGTCAATACAGCTTGCTACATCATAAACCGGGTTTACACTAGTAAAGGTAATAATAAAACGGCTTACGAATTGTGGTTCGATAAAAAGCCTACTGTCAAATACTTTCGAGTTTTTGGCAGCAAGTGCTATATGTTACGAGATCGTGAAAATCTGGGAAAGTTTGATACAAAGAGTGATGAAGGGATCTTTTTAGGATATTCTTTAAATAGTAAAACTTATAGGGTTCTGAACAAAAGGACTGGTGTGATTCAAGAGTCCGTCAATGTGGTCATTGATGATCACTTGAACACACCAGTCTCAAGTTCAGATAATGATGAAGTTCTTGGAATTGATAAATCTGATACTTCATCTAATCAGACTGATTCTGATCTGAGGACCGTTAAAGATCATCCAACTACACAGATTCTTGGAAACCCTCTCACTGGTGTTCGTACCCATAGATAACTTGAGGATATATGTAATTACGTATGTTTTACATCCCAGATAGAACCTTCTAATGTAAAAGAAGCTCTTGCTGATTAAAACTGGATTGTTGCAATGCAAGAAGAACTTAATCAATTTATTCGAAATGATGTCTGGTATCTTATTCCTAGACCTAAAGATAAACATATTATTGGAACAAAATGGATTGTTAAAAATAAGTCTGACGAGCTTGGAAATATTATTCGAAACAAGGCAAGATTAGTTGTATAAGGGTACACTCAAATTGAAGGCATTGATTATGGTGAAACCTTTGCCCCAGTTGCTCGTTTTGAATCAATCAGACTTTTTATATCCATGGCATGCTTTAAAAAGTTTAAATTTTTTTCAAATGGATGTAAAGAGTGCCTTTTTAAATGGTGATTTATGAAGAAGTTTATGTTGAACAACCTACAGGGTTTGAAGATCATAAGTTTACTGATCATGTATACCATCTTAAAAAAGCTCTCTATGGTCTAAAACAAGCTCCTAGAGCATGGTATGAGAAATTGACTAAGTTTTTACTTTGTCATAACTTTCAGATGGGAAGTATTGATAAAACATTGTTTGTTAAGAAACATAATGAAGATATTTTAATGGTTCAAATCTATGTAGATGATATCATTTATGGATCTACTTGTACTGACATGACTATTGAGTTTGCAGATTTGATGAAATCTCAATTTGAAATGAGTACGGTTGGGGAATTGAATTACTTCCTTGGGTTACAAGTAAAACAACGACCTGATGGAATGTTCATCTCTCAATCTAAATATGCTATGAATTTGATTAAGAGATTTGGATTTGAGAATGATAAGAATTTTGATACTTCTATGAGTACAACTTTGAAACTCTCAAAAGATTCTGCAGGTAAGAATGTGGATCCGAAATTATATCAGAGTATGATTGGCAGTTTACTGTATTTAACTGCTAGTAGACCCGATATTGCTCTAAGTGTTAGTATTTGCGCTAGATATCAGTCTGAACCTAAAGAATCGCATTTGATTGCAGTCAAACGAATTATACGCTATGTTACTAGTACTGTTAATCTCGGTCTATGGTATCTGCATGAGACTAGTATTCAATTAGCTGGGTACTCGGATGCTAACTGGGCTGGTAATCTTGATGATAGAAAATCAACCAGTGGTGGTTGTTTTTATATTGGAAACTGTTTAGTTTCTTAGCTTAGTAAGAAACAAAGTTCTATATCACTTTCAACAGCTGAAGCTAAATATATCGCAGCTGGTAATGCTTGTACACATCTTGTTTGGATGAAACGTATGCTAAGTGATTATGGAATTAAACAGGATTCTATGTTATTATATTGTGATAATACCAGTGCCATAAATATTTTGAAAAATCCAATTCAGCATTCTCGTACTATGCATATTGATATTAGATTTCATTATATTCGAGATTTAGTAGATGAAAAGGTAATATCATTGGAATATATCCCTACCAAGAATCAACGTGCTGATATTTTCACTAAGCTGCTCGACAAAAGCAGGTTTAACAAAATGAAATTTGATCTTGGCATGTGCATTCTAAAATGATTATTTATGCTTATTTGTATTATATTGTATATATTTGCTAGATTAAATTTCCAATTTTTTGAAATATGCATGAAAATCTGATTTTTGGTGGTGCTCGACCAGTTGAGGATTTCCTCGACCTGTCGTGGCACGACCGGTCGAAGAAAACCCACGACCAGTCGTAGATCGCGATGATTGACTTATATTTGGGGGAAATCTCTTTCTTCCTCATTTATTCTTTCCTCTTTGACTAGCCGACGCTCGACTAGTCGAACCCACCTTCCAAATCCTTCATGGTTGGTGCTTCATTTGCTTATTTCTTGTAGATTTGTGTCTAGATTACTTCTCTTTTACTCTTGAAGCTATCTATTTCAAATTTCATTGAGATTTGGGGTTTCCCTTTTGAAAAATCTGTTTTGAGAAAATCATCTTCTCAAACCTTTGCAACTCTTTATTTTCTTGAAATCTTTATTGCAAGTGACATCTAGAGGGAGAAAAGCAACATCCCGTGGTCCATCTTCTTCTTCCAGATCAGACCCTCTCACTAAGCGTCATCTTCGGCCTCCCGATGATGATTCGTCTTATGTTCAGGATATCAGATTACGCAATGTTATTGTTGAACATCAAGTTTCTATTAATAATGTTGCTCCTTTTGATATCCTTCTTATGCTTCAAGCTGTAGGTTGGAATAACTTATTACATTGGGGTGAGCCAGCATACCGGTCCATTGCACAGTCCATGTTTGCATGTATATGTGATTTTTCACTGGAGAATTTAACTTTTAAAATAGCCACTAGCGAAGGACCATTTGACATTGATCGTCATTTGATTTTAGCTCATATGGATATTCTTGTGAATGATGAGGGGATTCCTATCTATAATTTATCTGACAAACCCTCAGAAACTGAAAAACGTCTCCTCACTAGAGATTTATGCAATCTGAATGCTCAATGGACTCATAAAGGGAATGCGCTTCCCTCAAGGTATTTGTTACCCAAATACAGAGTTCTTCACAAAATCTTTGTGTCTAACTTATATCTACGATCGGTTAATAAATCTGAATTGACTTCCTTTATGGTTCGTGTTCTTCATGCTGTTATCAATGGTAGGTCTATCTGTTTACCATCCTTGATTTGTCACTTTATACTTAATTTTCGTCTCCATCCTGGACACAGTGATATTCCTTTTCCTTATTTGATGACTATGTTGGCTACTCATATGTTAGTTGATATGCCAGTTAGAGAGGCCCCTATCCGTCATCTGATATTCAATAATTTTAACTTAAATAAGATGAAGTTGGATTTACTCCCTGGCCAAGGTGATGGTGTTGGCAATTCTGAAGTAACACATAAGGAAGTAGCTGGTGATCTTTCTTCTGATGATATTAATATGGATGATATCTTTGAAGAACTTGATTCTGATTCTATGAATGATCCAGATTATGAGCCTTCTGACTTTGATGCACGTCTGCATGCATTGGAGGATAAGGTTGAGAATATAAATGTTAAGATGGAAAACATGTCTGTTGAGTATATGTGTAAATATCTTAGGCGCTTGAACAAAGGCATGCATAAACTTGATCCTTCCATCCCTACTCCTTCATTCGGTTCATATTAGTTCTTTTCAACTATTTAATTTGTAATAATTTTACTATTCTTGTGTTACAACTGGTTGGGAGATTGTAGCTATCTATGACTTAGCTCAGTCTATAAATTATGTGAGTTGATTATGATATTTTCTGTTATCTTGTCTTGTTACCTCTCATATATCTCTCTAATTATTTCTCCTCAGTTTATCCGTTCTGTGCTTCCTTTGTCCTCTTGTGACAAAAGGGGGAGAACTAATAATGCTTATACTCATATGAATGGATGGATGCATATGTCTAATGCTTAAGTTGCGCATTGCTTTTATGCATATGTTACTGAGGGGGAGTATGATGTTACTCAGGGGGAGTATGTGTAGAGGAGAAGGACCGTTGACTATTGATATGCAGGTCTGTTGACTATTGATATGCAGGTTTATGTTTAGCATGTCGGTTGATAACGGTTGATAACAACTGGTGCATGATTCGTTAAAGCCAATGTTTTGTGTTCTGTAACATATCTTGGAAGTGTGTTTTATCATTAATTTGAAAAGGGGGAGATTATAAGTGCTATTGTTGATAGCCCCTTTTGTTGTCAAATTTATGGTGCCAAAGACATTGTTATGAAGCTTGCATATGTAAAGATCAAAGCGCTACTCAAGATCAACTTTGATGGACAAGCACTGCTCACAATTCAAGATCTTAAGAAGCTTTCAAGTTTGAACTACATCAAGACTTCAAGCTTCACTACTTTCAAGGTCACTTGTCCTTAAGTTTCAATGTCCTTTCTTCACTATTGAGGTTTGACTGACTGTAGGTTGACCTTTTAAAGTAGGCCATTTTGGATACATAATTCATATATTTTATATAAGTGAGTCTGGCCTGTTCTAAGACTAGTCCTGGACTTTGGTCGACTAGTCCTAGCACTGCTTCGACCTATCTTAGGATTTCTTGGATCAGTCGTAAGTTTGTTGAAAAATTAAGAAATTTTCTATTAGACTTTGACTAGTCCTAGGGACTGTTCGACTAGTCGTAGGAATAGTGTCGACTGGTTCTTCGATCAGTCGTAGACCTTAGACTCAAACTACAGCGATGATTTGCACTTAGCTTCGACCAGTCGTGTGTGACCTTCGACCAGTCGAAGGTGCCTTACGACCAGTCGTGAAACCGTCTTATCTTATCGCACCTGAATTTTCAAATATCTGTTGGATCTTCGACCAGTCGTAGCGACTTAAGACCAATCAAAGACGTGATTTATTCACACTATAAATAGAGCACAAATCTCAGAATTAAACAGACCATTCAAGCTAATTTAATTCGACCTTCTGAGAGATAAATTTGTGCTCCGTTTAAAGCTAAGTGTGCTTATTTAATATTCTCTTTCTTTAGCTTTGTTAATTAATTTTATTTCTTGCATTCCAATCTAATCTGTAAAGAAGAAGTTTTATTTTCCTTTTACTGGAATCAAAATCAATTCAAGCAAGCCCATTTGTTTTAATTTAAAATCGTAACGACTCGGAAAATTTTGTACAATGGCCTGAGTATTACCTTGGGCAGAAATCATATCACCTCAGGCAGAAATCACCTAGGATCAAATCCTTTAGAAATGAGACAAAGTTAACTAAGTGCTAAACTAGATTAGCCATGAAATCCACTTGAATCATGTTAAATGCGATATGCAAGACCCAAAACTTGTAGAATCATTGACGCTAGGTTACCCTAAAATCTAAGATCAAACTCATTACCCGACTGCTCTCGGGAGCATATTGAATCTCTGTATCAGATCTGGACCGTACATCAAAAGTCTGAATGATACGAGGTTATAGAATTAGGACTGCCTTGCTGGGCTTGATAATCATCTCGGAGGTCAAATCCAGATAGTGTCCCACGGCTATTCGCTTGAACCCGGAGTGAAGAGTGTGAGAAAATCTGGTTTTTTTTAGAAATTAAATCAAATTTAAGTAATCTGAGACTTGATGTTTGAGGGCCAAATATAAGCAATCAGACCATCGGAATCTGACCCAAATACACCCTCGGATCAGGAAACATTTCTCATACATGTCTGTGTATTTGTAACGCTGATCGAGTTTCAGTGACCGTTGAACTGAAACTGTTGCACCACGTGTGATCTGAGAACCCAACTGGAATGAAAACTTAACTCGACCTAGATCCATAGTCAGTGAGCTTTAGTCTGACTTTTGGCTCAAGGGGGGCTCCAGAAGTGCTCCGTTGAGAAAGAACAGATCCGCTTTGGACATAACCTAAGTATACCTTGATCCTTAGTCTATTTTGGAGAGTTTTAAGCCTATATAAGGACCTTAAACCCTTTCTCATTCAGCCCATACGAATTTGAGAGAAACCCTAGGAGAGAGAAGAGAAGAAGGAGAGAGAAAGTGTGAGAGTTGTGGGAGATAGATCCTGTTACTCTAACTTGTTATCATACGTGCTTAATCACCCCGATCTAATCGCTTTCCCGGCGATTCCGGCTTCGTTTCTAGGTAAGAAACACTAACCCTAATCCGTTCTAGGGTTATGATTGTTGCAAGTGATGAAATAGCTAACCTATTTCATGTCTTAGGTTGTCGTTCTGCTAGTGATTAATACTTAGTGTTTAACTGAGTCCGTTACTCGTTTCTACGATATAAGGTGCGGACTTTAGACGTATAGGTTATGGTTTTCAACGCTTTCAATGTCAGATAATGGTAGATTTATGATCTGGGTGTTATTGTACATGCACAATCTGATGTTCATTTTGTGTTTCAATTGCGTATGCAATTTATGGCAAATTATGTATTTAGTATATTTGTAGAAAGTACCGTATACGTACAAATTTTGAACGTGTGTTTGCCATGATTAATTATTGTTTGAACATGCTATATATATGTATAATACTCACTTGGCAAAAGGGTTCGCCCTAATATATGTTTTTGCTAGTATACACTATGTATGTTAAAAGAGTGTATTCTAAGTGTTTGTGAAAATGTTTGTAAGAGTAAGTACTTAGATGATTGTGCTTTAGGTAGGTGTTGAGGTAGGATTCTCAACTAACTTAGAGATGTATATGATTTCCTCCATGTTGGTTGTTTAATTTAACCGCTTACTTATAAAATATATGTGTTCGTATTTCCTGTTTATTTTGTGTTTTATGACATGCTTGTTAACATGCTTGAATTACTTTGTTTATTCTGCTTTACTCTACATGCTTCTGGTTAAGGATTGATTATGATTGGGGCTATGATTATAGTCCAGACAATCGGTAACAGACTTGAGTTCGTGGTTGAGATTCATTCACCACGTAGGATGTGTTTGACGAACCCGAGTCGTACTTTAATTGACGACAATGGTTAGGCCACGTGAAGTGTTTATACACTTCAGGTCGTTCAGCTGGTTGTGCGCTCGTGCTAGTCGAGCTCGTCACGTAACCCGATCTATCTAATGTATGTTCACCATGTTTGGACGCTACTGCTTGAACCTAGGATACCAAACTTACAGTGTAACCCCATTAACCTTGGTACCTCGATCCACTAAGACTCATGAGCCGGGCATGGTGGTATGGGACACCGTGGTCGAGCTGTCGGCCTACGCTAGAGCTACGAGCCTCCCTGTAGTGACCAGTGAGCAACCCAGACTCGTGAGCCAAATACGGTGGTATGGGACACTGTATTCGAGCTGTCGGCCTACACTGATTGGTGACGAGCCCTTTGTAGTGACCTCGAGCATACTCTGAATCTGTGGAGAGGCGACGAGTCTTCCCGTAGTAAATAAAGTATAAACTAGGCCTGTATTGATAAGGTGATGGGGGAGCGGTGTAACGAGTGTGTGTAACAGCCCTGACAGCCCTTTACAGTGACCTAAAACCGTATCATCGTATGAGATTATCTAGGACTGACGACCCTAGAATGGATCATTGTTTGGGAATGATATAAGGAAGGTACCTTAGTTTCCCAATACTGCTGTATGAATAGGACTAATAATAACTCGGTAATCATGCTCATACCATAGCACTGCATGTGCTTGGAAGATGTGGAGCACTGAGGGATAAACGCATGCCACAGACGTAAGATGGTGTCGCTTGAGGGAGCATTGGCGAGGGCATGCATCATGACTGCATTCATACTTACATTAATAAGAGTATTTAGGAGTGTTTGATTGTACTGCTTTATCATTACTGCTTGACTGAATTGATAACATGTTAACCTATGCTTTATTGTTCCACTGAGTTAGCTACTCACTCCCACGTTACGGGACGGTTCTGGACACCCACCAGACTCTGTCTTAGATGCAGGTATTGATGAGACATAGGAGGTTGAGCCTGATTACTATGACGATCAGGATGGGTTCTCCTACATGCAGTTCTCTGGAGGCTAGGCTTAAGCCATTCAGATGACAGGGCTACAGGGTGTACCATCATAGTTATACCATTTTTGGCATTTTGATTTTTGAAACAAATACATGTATATGGTTACTTAGTAAGGTGTTCATACTCTGGAGACCGATTGTGACATTTTTAGCTTCGTATACATCTATATACATCTTTTAGTCTTCCGCTTGTGTTTTATAACTTGATCTGGAGTATGAATTACTGTTTTGGTATAATCTCACGCATGATTATTGCACTAACACAGACAACATTCAATCATAAGCATTTATGTTGCATAAGTGATGTTTTGGAACTCGTGTGTTGAGTTCCTACTCGTCCTCCGATTTCAAGGGTGTTACAAGTTGGTATTAGAGAGTGATTTGGATTAAATCGGACCTGGGATATGGTCACACGACGTACGCTGACGTATTTCAACATAGGAGGGTGCGAGAAAATGTAGAAAACAGTCCTTGGTATCCCGATTTCGCCAATTGGTGAAGTTCACTGAAATCGGTCATTTTGTTTGAGTCTGTACTCAACCACGATCGCACGAGTCGACCCCAAAACACTTCTAGACTGTCAAATGACGGGTTTAGATCATAATTCACCCCATCTCAACCGTTAAAAATTGGTACGTACAGCTATGTATCAGAAACATCCCAAAACTACCTGAAACAACTCAAAACGGGGTCATGGGCCTACCCACACTTATCTAGAGGGACCCAGGGTGGACCCCACATCATTTTGGGGCCTAGGGGTCATGAGGACCTCGTCCAAATGGCGAGGCATCGCCGAACAGTCCAGAGAGTGGCGAGGCCTCGCCGGTTAACGGGCTGGCCCGAGCTGGTCGTTCGAGCCGACACACTTTGGAGCCTAGGGTGACCCCCTGGTACATGGGTCGTGGCTTAAAGCCTCCCCAAAAGCATACCTCCTTCACAAAACCTCCATCCAAGCTCTCCCTTTCCTTCCAAAATCCAGTTTTATCTCTCAAACCTCCTCTCCAATCGCCCATTCCGCTAATTTCTGTAAAACCCACACCCCTCCATCGTTCACACAACAACACTTACCCTCTACCCTTTCCGTTTTCCTCATTTGAGCTCCCACACCCCCTCATTTGAAGCTCGAGGATGTAAGCTCTCAACCCATCCTATCTCTTCATTTCCTTTCTTTAAACCCTGTCTTTTGGGGCCTTTACAATCCCTGTTGAGGTTCAAACTCGTGGAGAACCAAAACTCCAGCCCCCATTTCCCTTTTTTTCTCCACTTTCATGGCCTTCTTTGATTTCATTTCGGCCATTTTCTCGGTTTCCACCGTCCTTTCTCTCATTGGAAAGAGAAAGGAGGCCGCGGATGAAGCTGGGCCTAGCCGCCCTACGCGTTCGAGGAGGCCGAGAGGCGCCGCCGCTAGCACAAGCACCGCTCAGGAGTTTCGGACGAAGCGGGATCTTGACCTCCGGGTTCCTGTTGAAAGGGCCCGATTGACGGAGCTGTCTCGTGGAGTTTATGAGGACCGTAGGGTCCTTTTTGAAGCTCAAGTGGATGGGTGGCTCTTTAGAGAATATCTGTTGTTCGAGTTCGTTTAAGGGGCCCATTGGGGTCCACTATTTGATGGCGAGTATCGCGCCAATGCGAGCTCTGTCCGAGCTTTCTATGCCAACATTCACGAGCCTACGCTTGAACCATTGCAGTTCAAGATCCCATGTGGATGGGATCGGTTGGCCACAGTTGATGTTAGGTTAATATCTCGGCTTCTGAATGTGCCCCTTGGCGAGGTGCATGCTAGCGAGCTGAATCTGAAGACTGTACATGAAAGGGATCGTCGTACACGGTTCCTTTGTAGTGGCTGACTAGTTGAGTGGTGGCCGACTAGTTGAGTGGCAGCCGAATAAAAGTCTTCTAGCGACCAAAATGTCTGACGACTTCCGTTTTGCTCCATCACATCTTCACATTCAATGTCTACCCCAAGTGGAGCAATCGCAGTGAATGTACGCGCCTCTTGGTAGATTTCCTGTATCAAGTGGGGTAGAGAGCGAACCTGTGCGTGCCTACGTTCATGCTACGACAGATAATTAAGACTGCACGCTCCATTAGAAGGACTGACTCGCTCCCCTTCGGCCGGCTTATATGTAAGATTGCACATAAGTTTGGTTACAGTCTTAGGGCGGAGATGTCGGTGCCGATTCATCACATCAATGAGGCTACCTCAACCAGATGGAGATCGGGCCACGGCAACGCCGGGCTCGACTTGAGGAGAGCGATGATGAGACGGAAAGCGAGGAAGAAGAGAGTGAGGCAGAAGATGGAGCTAAGATAGAAGAGGAGGAACAAGAAGAAGAGGAACCGGAGGCCCAGGATACGGAGGAGAGCTCCCCTCCTACTCCACCGGTGCAGGGCGCTGATCGAGCCGCTTGGGATGCTCGTTTGCGCGACTGGAGGAGGATCATGCTGAGCTACGGCAGGGCTAGGCTGTCCTACGACAGGATGTCACGGATCTTTGGGGCCTTGTGAAGCACAAGTTCAAGAAAGTAACTCGCATGTTGAAGACTATCCTGTGCTGTCTACAGGATAAGGGTGCCCCTCCTCCATCGCCAGACTGGATGCCTAGTCATCCATGTTGTTGTCTTGTAGTTTGTTTTGGTTACCGCCTTAAGATGCTTATGTTTTCATGTTGATGGGTGTAGTAGTTGGTAGAATGTTTAAGATGTTTGAGGCTTTGGTTGTATCTTCTGTCATGATTCATGTAACTCTATATTCCATGTATTGTGACCATTTTGGTAATGAAATGCATACAACCTCTTTTGCTATGAAGTGTGTGGAATGCTTAAGTGATTGTGTATTGTGTTGCTATACTTCATCTGACATGCGTTGCACCCTATGTTGTATAGGGCATGCCACGGAAATATATGCGGAGCACGACACATCTCGCACTCACTGATACGATGGACAAGGCTCCTTCCCACCGAGATGGTCGTGCGGACCCTGGGTTGGGCCCGGATCATGAAGCTAGGCCTGCGTCTCAGCCTTCCACTGATCCTATAGCTGGACTACCACCTTACACACCACCGGTTCGCGAGCAGAATCGTGCGTCTTCCTAGACGCAGTTCACACCTCAGCCTGCTCCACCTACTGATAGGTTTGAGAAGATGATGATGTTGATGCAGCAGCAACACCAGCAGCTCTTCACCACTATTGCAGGGGCCTTATCACAGGGTTGGAGTGCGACTCCACCTTCGCCATATACACGTCCTACTGAGACTGCAGAGCCTTCTGCTCCGGCTGAGGATGTGCCTCCGCCTGCTCCTGCTGCATATCCTAGGGGCATTTGGGTACTAATGGCCTTCTCAAGCGATTCCAGCGCTTGAGGCCTCCTACTTTTACAGGTTCTCATAGACCCGAGGAGGCTGAGTATTGGCTAAACTGCATCTCCAAGATGCTACGGATGTTGCATTACACCGAGTTAGAGCAGGTTGGGTTGGCCACATTTATGTTCGAGAAGGAGGCCAGTATGTGGTGGGATGGTGTCCTACGGACAGTCACAGTTGGCTACGTATGGACCTGGCCAGCTTTCGAGTTTCGTTTCCACGAGAAGTACTACCCTCTGACCTATCGACATGAGAGGGAGAATGAGTTCTTGCACCTCAGGTAGGGAGGCATGACAGTTACTGAGTACGAGCATCGATTCACTGAGCTGGGCAGATATGTCCCTACGATACTCGCTGACGAGCCGATGCGCATACGACGTTTTTATGAGGGCCTGCGACCTGACATTCGGTCGAAGATGTGCTGTGTCAGCATCCCATCCTATGCCGAGTTAGTTCATATGTCTATGCGCGCAGAGCAGGATGTTGAGCGTCTGACACGCTCTCGTGGCCCTATGGTTCCTAGGCCACGACCAGATATTCAGAGTAGGCCATTCCTCGGTAAGAGGCCTCGTATTGACTCTCTCCCAGGATTGCGGTGCCAGTAGTTCCGATGAGGCATCTACGTGTGACCTATTCATACTGTGGGAAATCGGGTCACCCTGCAGAGAGTTGCTTCGCACGGATGAGAGACAACGGGTTTGCACCACCGCAGCGGATTGATCGTCCTTGCCCTCAGGCTTTATCGGCTCTACCACTACGGTCAGCATCTGCACATCCATCCTTCAGACCTCCTGCACCTCGTTTTAGGTCGCCACAGCGGCCTATGGTGCCTCAACCCAACTGACCTCAGTAGGCACGCATTTATGCACTTACGACGGAGGAGCCAGAGACAGCACCTTCAACACCTATGGCCTTCGAGGTCACTGCACACGTCCAAGGTATTCCTGTCTTCTTGCTGGTGGACACAGGGTCCACTACCTCTATGATCTCATGCACAACAGTCAAGCGATTGGGGTTGATCACTGCTCCTATGAGGGGAGTGAGGGTCATCACTGCCACAGGGACTTTCTTTGATGTTACTGGTATGTGTGAGGGTTGTGCGATAAACTTGGGTGACAGAACTATATTAGTCGACCTGATCATTGTCCCCCTATTCCATTACGACGTCATTTTCGGTATGGACTGGCTTACTGAGATGCGGGCAGAGATCGATTGCGAGACTAGGATGGTTACAGCCCATGGACCGGAGGACACGACTTTTACTTTCTCTATTCAGGTCAGTCACGCTTCTTGGTTATGGTGTTTCGCTTCTTCATTGGAGGCTATTGATGTTTCGACGCTTGTGGATACGCCTGTAGTTCAGGCTTTTGCGGATGTGTTTGAACCGATTCCTGGGTTGCCTCCTGGGCTCGAGATCGACTTCACCATTGATCTTGTGCCTGGTGCGACACCCGTTTCATTACCGATGTATCGCATGCCACCATGTGAGATGGAGGAATTGAGGAAACAAATTGATGGACTGGTAGAGAAGGGCTTTATATGACCCAGTGTGTCTCCTTGTGTAAGTGTTATGGTCTCATGCTCCTTTGGTTGTCAAATTTTGTGTGCCAAAAACATCTATCGGTGTTCTGTACTTGTATGATCATTTATTGGAATTCAAGACACCTCAAAAAAGCTACATGTTGAAGCCTCAAAAAAGCTACATGTTGAAGCCTCAAAAAAGCTACATGTTGAAGCCTCAAAATACTACATGATGAAGCCTCAAGAAGCTACAATGTTGAAGTTCAAATCTGAAGAAACAACGTATGAAGTAGTTCTATGTTGATCAAGATCTCAAGCCTGACAAGCCTGATATAATTCAATTTATCTACATTCGTTGAAAGGTTGAAGTTCAATGTCCATACGACATGGTTCAGGTTTGAATGACCTTAGGTTGACCCTTTAAGTAGGTCACTTTGGATACATTATTCAAATTTTAAAATACACAAGGTTGGTCTATTCTACGACCAGTCCTAGCTCTTGTTCGACCAGTCCTAACATTGGTTCGACTAGTCCAAGAAATTCCACGACCAGTCCTAAGAAGTTGAAGATTTTTCGGAATTTTTGGTACGCCCACGACCAGTCCTGGAGGTCCTTCGACCGGTCGTAGGTGTGGCTTCGACTCGTCCACGACCAGTCGTGGAGCTACGACTTAAAGTCCAGCGACGAAATCACTGGTCCTACGACCAGTCGTAGAGATCTACGACCAGTCGTAGGTGACCCACGACCAGTCGTAGGGTACTCACGACCAGTCGTAGAACGGCTTTCAAAGATCGCGCTTATTTTTTCAAAAATCTGTTAGAGCTACGACCAGTCGTAGGTTTCTAAGACCAGTCGTAGGAGCGATTTCTGCTTCTATAAATTGAACACGAAATTCAGAGTTTTCACAACTTCCACTCTCATTCAATTCAAGAATTTTCAAGTGATCACTCTGAGATAAGTTTGTGTTTATTTTAAGCTAGATTGTGCTTATTTAATATTCCTTTTTGCTAGCTTATTTAATTTGATTTTGTTTCTATATTCCAATCATATTTGAAAAGAGGAATTATCTTATTCCTTCTTCTTGGAATCAAAATCAAATTTAGCTACGCCCAACGAGTTAAATCTAAAATCAATTAGAACTTAGAACCTTATGAATGTGAGTATTGGAAATTGAACTTTGACATTCAAATCATCTACTCCGATTGGTTCTACCGGGCTGCTACGAAAAAGGAGAAATCCAGGTATTTTACAATTCTGTAAAATTCATTTGCTTTTGGTTTTGTTTGAGGTTGAGCCAGAAAAATCTCATTGTATTGGTTGTCTGAGGAAAAACAGAAAAACTCAGAAAAGAGGGGTTTTTGGATGTGTAAGCCCAAGTGAAAAAGACACAATTGTAAAGGTTTTTGGTGAACCTGTGAAAACCTATTTGTTAGTGAACGCTAATATCCCCTGTGTGAGGATATTAGGAGTGGAGTAGCTTTTTGTGTGGCTGTTGGAAAACAGTTGGTGTACACACAAGCGAACCACTATAACTCTTTGACTTGTGGTTTGAATGCTTGCTTAATTTTCATATCTTTTATCATTTGATCTTGTGGAATGTACAAGGGGATGTGAATGTTGTAATTATTTACATTTCAAGCAAGTGTGGGGATTGTTGTAATAATTTAGATCTTACTTCTTCATTTAAATTCAATTCCTTGCTATTTCATTTACTTATATTAATATTGAGTTCTTGATCCAAAAGAGGTTCTAGAAATAAGGTTGTCCTACCATAAGCCCTTGTTGATTATGGTGTAAGGTTGTCCTTAGAACTGAATTTGAATCAATCTCTCGATATCTATTTATCAAGGTGATTTAAATTTAGCTTTGTGAATTGATTCAAGTTGTAAGGTTGTTGGTTTATTTTATTTCCGCTGAATTTTATTTTAATTTGGCATAGTCCTATTCACCCCCCCCCTCTAGGACATATAGCTTGGCCTTTTCAAGTGGTATCAAAGCCTAATAGCTCATTTTATTGCTTTTTATTTGGATTTATTTCCTGAGCTAACGATCTAAGCTATATAAAAAGATGTCAAATTTTGATAGCCTTTCAGTTACTAGACCTCCTCCCTTTGATGGCTCCAACTATGCCTATTGGAAAGCCAGAATGAGGATCTTCCTCAAATCAATGGATGAAAGTGTGTGGCAAGCCACAGTAATTGAATGGAAACCTCCTATCACGGAAGTAACTGGTGTTGATGGTTCAAAATCTATGAAAATTACACCATATTACCAATGGACCACACTTCAGAAAAGTGAGAGTAGTGCTAATGCTAAAGCACTAAATGCAATCACTTGCGCACTATCACCGGATGAGTTCAAAAGAATCATATCCTGTGATACTGCAAAGCAAGCTTGGGATATTTTAGAAATGACACACGAAGGTACATCAATTGTCAAGAAATCTAAAGTCCAACTCCTCACAACTAAATTTGAAGAAATTCATATGGAGGAAAATGAAATGTTTATGGACTTTTACACTAGATTGAATGACATTGTGAACTCAATGTGGGGTCTGGGCGATAAGATCCTGAAAGTAAAGTATGTGCAAAAATACTACGCTCTCTTCCTGAACGGTTCAATTCAAAGGTAACCGCAATCCAGGAACTTCGTGATACGGATAATATGAAGGTAGAGGAATTAGTTGGTTCTTTACAGACCTATGAATTAAGTTTTAAAGCTCCTAAAGGTAAGTCTATTGCTTTGAAGTCATCTAAAAGTATTATTCAAGAAAATTCAAATTCAGAAAAGTCTAAAGATGATATAGCCCTTTTGGCGAAAAAGTTTTATAAGATTTTCAAAAGTAAGAAAAGAGTCGATTTTCAAAAGGGAAATGAAAAGAAACGTTCCAAACCTAAGTCTAAAACTTGGAAATCATTGAAAGATAGTCAATGCTACAACTGTCAAGAATATGGGCATTTAGCAAGCAAATGTCCTAAAAAGGACAGATTCAAAAAGAAGGGTATGTTGGCTACTTGGGATGAATCGTCTGATTCTGAAGCCTCTTCTGAGTCAGAAAATTCAGAAACCGAGTCGGGCAATGAACTTAAGGCCCTTATGACTCTAGCCAAGTTTACTTTTTCGATCACGATGATTCAACAAGTGAAGAAAATTTGGATAGTGATCATGAATATGATGAAGATCTTCAAGATGCTTACAATGCCTTATATAAGGAAAGTTGTAAAATTGCTGTCAAACTTAAACTTCAAAAAGAAAAGTTTTATAAACTTAAAGAATGTTTTGAAACTCTTATTTTAGAAAAATCTCAAATTTCAGATAGTTTTGAAAAGTCTAAGTGTGACCTAGAATTCAAAACCTCCCTAATTGAAAATTTGAAATCTGAAAATGAGAAACTTAAAAATGAAGTATCTTCTCTGTTGAGTTTGAAGGACACATGGAGATATGCCCAAGGCGATCCAAAATTAGAAAAATTGTTATCCGGATCAAGAAAATGTGGCGATCGATCCGGGTTGGGTTATGATAAAAACAAATCTCCAAAACAGAAGAATACTTCTTCCAATTTTGTGAAAGGAGAGACTTCTAACTCAAAAGGAAAAGATACTAGTCAAGTTTTTTCTAAAAATACAAAAACTTTTCATAAACCCAAAAGCAGCTATGTAAATTTTAAAAATCAGATTCGAAACCCACTAGCTGAAAAAATTATTGATTTACTGAAGGAGCTATTAAAATCTAATTCTGTAGGTCACTCCTACAACTATAAACATAAGAAGACCAATTATTCTCCTAAACCTAAAACTGTACTGAAATGGGTTCCTAAAGCTGTCTGTTTGGTTGCTCACACTGCTTTCAAAGCTACAAGCCATTCGAAATGGTACCTAGACAGTGGATGCTCCAGACATATGACAGGCGACAAAGCACTATTCACCGATCTTAAAGATATGACTGATGGGTCAGTCACATTTGGTGATGGTAGCAACTGCAAGATAATTGGCAAAGGTACGGTCCAACTCTATAACCTTCCCTTATTTAAAAATGTTTTATATGTTGAGGGTTTAAAACACAACCTGTTGAGCATATCTCAAATATGCGATAACAACCATAATGTTAAATTTTCTAATCAAGGTTGTGAAATAATAAATGAAAAGGGTTCTGTAATATTAACTGGTCGCAGAACTTCTGAGAACTGCTATATAGTAAGCGATAGTAGCTCATCTAAACAAACGTGTTACATGGTCCATACCGATGAGACAGAATTATGGCATAAACGCCTCGGACATGTACACTATCGAAATTTATACAGATTGAGCAAAGGTGAACTAATTAGAGGTCTACCTAAGATGCAAAAAGTAGACAAGATTTGTGGTGAATGCCAGTATGGTAAACAAACTAGGAGCTCTCACAAAAAGGTGAACTCCAATACCACCACAAGACCACTCGAGCTTCTCCACATGGATCTTATAGGACCAACAAGAACGGAAAGTCGAGGTGGCAAAAAATACATCTTAGTTATTGTAGATGATTATACAAGATTCACTTGGGTTTCATTCTTGAGAGACAAATCAGAAACCCTTGATGAAGTGAAAAAGATTATAAAACGGATTCAAACTGAAAAAAGTTCTCAAGTCAACAAGATCCGTAGTGATCATGGATCCGAATTCGAAAATAGCAGTTTTGAGAAATTCTGTAGCGATCAGGGAATATCGCATGAATTCTCTGCACCTAAAACTCCTCAACAAAATGGAATTGTCGAGAGAAAGAATAGAGTGCTTCAAGAAATGGGAAATGTTATGTTAAATAGCATGAAGCTCCCTAGGAATTTATGGGCTGAAGCAGTAAATACAGCCTGCTACATTATTAACCGTGTTTATATTTGTAAATCTAATAATAAAACGGCTTATGAAATGTGGTTTGAGAAAAAGCCTTCTGTCAAATATTTTCGAGTTTTTGGCAGTAAGTGTTATATTTTGCGTGATCGTGAAAATTTGGGAAAATTCGACACTAAAAGTGATGAAGGGATCTTTTTAGGGTATTCTTTAAACAGTCGTGCATATCGTGTTCTGAACAACAGGACCGGTGTGATTCAAGAGTCAATAAATGTTGTGATTGACGATTTTTTGAATACACCTGTTCCTAGTTCTGATAATGATGAAGTGCTTATACTTGAAAAACAAGAAACTTCACCAAGTGAACCTAATTCTGAATTTAGGACTGTTAAAGATCATCCAACTTCTCAAATACTTGGAAACCCTCTCACTGGTGTGCGCACTCGTAGACAATTAGAGGACATATGTAATTACGTATGCTTTACATCCCAGATTGAACCGGTTAACGTAAAAGAAGCACTTTCAGATGAAAACTGGATTCTTGCGATGCAAGAAGAGCTTAATCAGTTTGTCAGAAATGATGTTTGGTATCTTGTTCCTAGACCTAAAGATAAACATATTATTGGAACAAAATGGATTTTCAAAAACAAATCTGATGAACTTGGAAATATTATTCGAAATAAAGCAAGACTAGTTGTACAGGGATATACACAAATTGAAGGTATTGACTATAATGAGACATTTGCCCCTGTAGCTCGTCTTGAATCAATCAGACTTTTTATCTCCATTGCATGTTTTAGAAAGATTAAAATTTATCAAATGGATGTAAAGAGTGCCTTTCTGAATGGTGATTTACATGAAGAGGTATATGTTGAACAACCAACAGGGTTTGAAGATCCTAAATTTACTGATCATGTGTATCGTCTTAAGAAGGCTCTCTATGGTCTGAAACAAGCTCCCAGAGCATGGTACGAAAAACTGACTAAGTTTTTACTAAGTCATAATTTTCAAATGGGATGTGTTGATAAGACACTCTTTGTTAAGAAGTATAACGATGATATTTTAATGGTTCAAATATATGTTGACGATATTATTTATGGATCAACCTGTACTAATATGACTGTTGAGTTTGCAGATTTGATGAAGTCTAAATTCGAAATGAGCATGGTTGGTGAATTAAACTATTTTCTAGGGTTGCAAGTAAAACAACAACCTAATGGAATTTTTATCTCTCAAACCAAATATGCTCAGGGCTTAATCAAGAAATTTGGATTTGAGAAAGGTAAAAACTTTGATACTCCTATGAGTACAACTTTGAGACTCTCAAAAGACTCTGCAGGTAATGATGTGGATCCTAAATTGTATCGTAGTTTGATTGGTAGTTTACTTTATCTGACTGCTAGTAGACCAGATATAGCCTTGAGTGTTGGTATTTGTGCTCGTTATCAATCAAATCCTAAAGAATCTCACTTAACTGCGGTTAAGCGGATTATGCGATATGTCGCAAGTTCTACTAAACTTGGTCTCTGGTATCCACATGAAACTAATGTTCAATTAGCCGGGTATGCAGATGCTGACTGGGCTGGAAACATTGATGATAGGAAATCAACCAGTGGTGGTTGTTTCTACATTGGAAATTGTCTTGTTTCTTGGTTTAGTAAGAAGCAAAGTTCTATATCGCTATCAACAGCTGAGGCTGAATACATTGCTGCTGGAAATGCATGTACTCAACTTGTTTGGATGAAACGAATGTTGAGCGATTATGGAATTACTCTGGATTCTATGATTTTATTTTGCGATAATTCCAGCGCAATAAATTCTCTAAAAATCCAGTTCAGCATTCACGTACTAAGCATATTGATATTAGATTTCATTACATTCGTGAATTAGTGGAAGAAAAGGTAATTTGTTTGATTATTACATTCCACCGAGACTCAACTTGCTGACATTTTCACTAAACCGCTCGACAAAAGCAGGTTTAATAAATTAAAGTTTGATCTCGGTATGAGCAATTTAAATTGAATTTGCATGATTTAGTGTATCATAATGTACATAAATTTGATGATTTATTTGATTAAATTTGAAATTTATTTAAAAAAAAAAAATTGCAAATTTTGAGTCGTACTCGACCAGTCGTGAGTGTACACGACCGGTCGTACTACGACCGGTCGAACAAGTACACGACCGGTCGTGAAACTCGGGTTTTCACTTTAATTTGAGAATTTTGACTCATCTTCCTCATTTCTCTTTTCCCACCAACGGCTCTAGCTACGACCGGTCGAACCCACCTTCCTAGTTCTTCAAGGTTAGTGGTTCCTTTGCATTTTTACTATAGATTCTTGATATTAGTGTCTCAAATAACTCTCTTGTTGAATCTATTGGGTCGTTCATTGCAAGATTGGGGTTTTATCTTGAAAAATCTGATCTATTAAAACCTCATTTTTTTCTATCTTGCATCTTGTGGTTTCATTGAAATCCTCCATTAAAAATGGATGCTAGAAGTAAAAAGAAAACTACTAGAGGTCCATCTTCTTCTAGATCAACTTCTATTGTACAACGTCATCTTCGGTCTCCCGAAAATGATCCTCCGAATGTTCGGGATTTACGTATGCGAAATATTATTGTTGAGCGTCCTGTGAATGTAAATCACATTGCTTCATATGGTATTCCTACTCTGTTGAATCTGTGGGATGGGATAACATCTTGCATTGGGGTGGACCTGCATACCAGTCCATTGCCCAATCCATGTTTGCATGTATCTGTGATTTTTCTATTGATAATTTAATTTTTAAAGTTGATACTCAAGAAGGTTTGTTTGTAGTGGATCGGCATTTGATTGCTGATATTATGGAAATACCTGTCAATGATGAGAGCATTCCAATTGGTATTTTACATGACAGTCTCTCTGAATCTGAACGTAGAATGCTTACTAGAGATCTATGTAACTTGGATGTTCATTGGACTCATAAAGGTCATGCACTTCCCTCAAGATTTTTGTTACCCAGACACATAGAGTACTACATAGGATTTTCATCTCTAATCTTTATCCACGTGCTGGTAATAAAACCGAACTCACTGCTTTTATGGTTCGTGTTTTGCATTCTGTCATCTCTGGTGCAAAAATATGTTTACCTTCCTTAATTTGTCATTCCATTATTCTGTCTCGTCAACATCCTGGACATAGTGATATACCCTTTGGTTATTTGTTGACTATGCTAGCAAATCATATGCTCATTGCTATGCCTACTAGAGAAAAACCCATCCATCATCTCCCCTTCAATAATTCCAATCTTAACAAGATGACTTTAGAATTTACTGATGGTCAAGTGGATGCTGGTGGCGTTGGTGCTGAAGCAAGAGATGCTGGTCAAGCTAGTGATCCTACTGAAGACGTGAATATGGATGATTTGTTTGAAGAACTTGAGTCAGACTCGGCTGATGATCCTGATTTTCAGCCCTCTGATTTTGATGAGAGATTGAATTCCCTTCAAGAGCAAGTGGCTCAAATTCGTGTTACCCAAGATACGCAATTCTCTTATCTACGCAATATATGAGGCGTATTGCTAAGGGTTTACACAAAATTGATCCTTCTAATCCTGCTCCATCCTCTGGTTCTGACTGAATGTTTTACTAAGTCTGTAATATTTGTTTTTAACTTTACATACTCACTGACTTTTTGAATTATGCACTAAAGTTTTCTTGAATCTATACTTTAACTGCTATATTCATTTTGATTGCTGCCCTTGTTCCTTTGTCATTTTGTGACAAAAAGGGGGAGAAGTTTTGGGAGTTCCTATTATCTATTACTCAGGGGGAGTTAAACAACTTCTCAGGGGTACCTATTACTCTGGGGTAGGGGGAGTTAAACAACTTCTCAGGGGTACCTATTACTCTGGGGTAGTTATGTGAGAATGAAATATTTGACTTGCTTCTCTATATGAACTTGTGGTGTGTATGCTTCTCTATTGTTCAACTTATTGTGAATATGTTGTGAGTAATATGTTGTGAGTACTTCATTTTAATTTGAAGTATTATTATTATTTGGATGTTTTGTCACAAATTTGCCAAAGAGGGAGATTGTAAGTGTTATGGTCTCATGCTCCTTTGGTTGTCAAATTTTGTGTGCCAAAAACATCTATCGGTGTTCTGTACTTGTATGATCATTTATTGGAATTCAAGACACCTCAAAAAAGCTACATGTTGAAGCCTCAAAAAAGCTACATGTTGAAGCCTCAAAAAAGCTACATGTTGAAGCCTCAAAATACTACATGATGAAGCCTCAAGAAGCTACAATGTTGAAGTTCAAATATGAAGAAACAACGTATGAAGTAGTTCTATGTTGATCAAGATCTCAAGCCTGACAAGCCTGATATAATTCAATTTATCTACATTCGTTGAAAGGTTGAAGTTCAATGTCCATACGACATGGTTCAGGTTTGAATGACCTTAGGTTGACCCTTTAAGTAGGTCACTTGGATACATTATTCAAATATTTAAAATACACAAGGTTGGTCTATTCTACGACCAGTCCTAGCTCTTGTTCGACCAGTCCTAACATTGGTTCGACTAGTCCAAGAAATTCCACGACCAGTCCTAAGAAGTTGAAGATTTTTCGGAATTTTTGGTACGCCCACGACCAGTCCTGGAGGTCCTTCGACCGGTCGTAGGTGTGGCTTCGACTCGTCCACGACCAGTCATGGAGCTACGACTTAAAGTCCAGCGACGAAATCACTGGTCCTACGACCAGTCGTAGAGATCTACGACCAGTCGTAGGTGACCCACGACCAGTCGTAGGGTACTCACGACCAGTCGTAGAACGGCTTTCAAAGATCGCGCTTATTTTTTCAAAAATCTGTTAGAGCTACGACCAGTCGTAGGTTTCTAAGACCAGTCGTAGGAGCGATTTCTTCTGCTTCTATAAATTGAACACGAAATTCAGAGTTTTCACAACTTCCACTCTCATTCAATTCAAGAATTTTCAAGTGATCACTCTGAGATAAGTTTGTGTTTATTTTAAGCTAGATTGTGCTTATTTAATATTCCTTTTTGCTAGCTTATTTAATTTGATTTTGTTTCTATATTCCAATCATATTTGAAAAGAGGAATTATCTTATTCCTTCTTCTTGGAATCAAAATCAAATTTAGCTACGCCCAACGAGTTAAATCTAAAATCAATTAGAACTTAGAACCTTATGAATGTGAGTATTGGAAATTGAACTTTGACATTCAAATCATCTACTCCGATTGGTTCTACTACCCGGCTGCTACGAAAAAGGAGAAATCCAGGTATTTTACAATTCTGTAAAATTCATTTGCTTTTGGTTTTGTTTGAGGTTGAGCCAGAAAAATCTCATTGTATTGGTTGTCTGAGGAAAACCAGAAAACTCAGAAAAGAGGGGTTTTTGGATTGTGTAAGCCCAAGTGAAAAAGACACAATTGTAAAGGTTTTTGGTGAACCTGTGAAAACCTATTTGTTAGTGAACGCTAATATCCCCTGTGTGAGGATATTAGGAGTGGAGTAGCTTTTTGTGTGGCTGTTGGAAAACAGTTGGTGTACACACAAGCGAACCACTATAACTCTTTGACTTGTGGTTTGAATGCTTGCTTAATTTTCATATCTTTTATCATTTGATCTTGTGGAATGTACAAGGGGATGTGAATGTTGTAATTATTTACATTTCAAGCAAGTGTGGGGATTGTTGTAATAATTTAGATCTTACTTCTTCATTTAAATTCAATTCCTTGTTATTTCATTTACTTATATTAATATTGAGTTCTTGATCCAAAAGAGGTTCTAGAAATAAGGTTGTCCTACCATAAGCCCTTGTTGATTATGGTGTAAGGTTGTCCTTAGAACTGAATTTGAATCAATCTCTCGATATCTATTTATCAAGGTGATTTAAATTTAGCTTTGTGAATTGATTCAAGTTGTAAGGTTGTTGGTTTATTTTATTTCCGCTGAATTTTATTTTAATTTGGCATAGTCCTATTCACTCCCCCCCCTCTAGGACATATAGCTTGGCCTTTTCACCTTGGGGAGCACCTATGTTGTTTGTCAAGAAGAAAGATGGATCACTACGGTTATGCATTGATTACCGTAGGTTGAACCAGTTGACCGTGAAGAACAAATATCATTTGCCCAGGATAGACGACCTGTTTGATCAGTTGAGGGGGGCAAAGTATTTTTTGAAGATCGATTTACAGTCAGGGTATCATCAGTTGCGCGTCAGGGATGAAGACGTGCAGAAGATGGCTTTCAGGACCTATTTTGGGCATTACGAGTTCCTTATGATGTCGTTCGGTCTTACGAATGCACCGGCCGTGTTCATGGACTTGATGAACCGGGTATTTCGGCCATTCCTATACCGATTCGTCATCGTGTTTATTGATGACATCCTGATATACTCCACGAGTTGGGAAGAGCACGAGGAACACTGACAGGCAGTCCTAAATACTCTGAGGAAGAACCAGTTGTTTGCGCAGTATAAGAAGTGCAACTTCTGGCAGGAGGAAGTCAAGTTCCTAGGACATGTGGTGTCCAAGGAAGGGATAACGGTGGACCTTGCTAAGGTAGCCACCGTTCAGGACTGGAAGCAGCCTGGTTCAATCACTAAGGTGAAGAGTTTTTCGGACCTGGCAGGTTATTATAGACGATTCATTCGGGACTTCTCAAAGATAGCCAGACCATTGTCTCAATTGACAAGGAAGGATCTGAAGTTCACCTGGAATGAAAGGGCGGAAGCAGCTTTTTAGGAGTTGAAGGGCAGACTGACGTCCGCCCCTGTGCTAGTATTGACAGAGCAAGGGGGTTAAGTATACTATTTACACTGATGCGTCTCACGTTGGTCTGGGTTGTGTCCTTATGTAGAAGGACAGGGTGATTACGTATGCCTCGATACAATTAAGGAAGCACGAGGAGAATTACCCTACACACGACCTTGAGTTAGCAGCGGTCATATTCGCATTGAAGCTCTGGAGACATTACCTCTACAGAGAGGAGTTCGAGCTTTTCTACGACCACAAAAGCCTTAAGTACATATTCACTCAGCGGGACTTGAATATGAGGCAGCACCGATGGATGGAGACCTTGAAGGACTTCAAGTTCGAGGTTTCCTACCATCCTGTCAAGGCCAACCTTGTGGCAGACGCGTTGAGTCGCAAGAAGGCTATAACATTTGCGGCTCCGCTGATGATAGCAGAGTGGGATATGTTGGAGTTCGTGCGGGACTTTGAGCAAAAGCTTACAGTGAGCCATTCGAGTGTGTCGCACACGTATGGGTGCAGCCACTTATTGATGATCGGATTATCGAAGCCCAGAAGGGCAACGAGCGTTTCTCTGAGCTTCGAGAGCAAGCTGGCGATGTTGTGGACTCCGAGTGGAGAGTTGGCACAGATAGGGGCCTACGATACCGTGGTTGCCTATGCATCCTAGATATTCAGGACTTGAGATAGGAGCTTCTCGAGACTGCCCACAGTTCGAAGCCTGCGATGCATCCTAGTAGCACGAAGATGTATCAAGATATGAAGAGGTTGTATTGGTGAGACAATATGAAGGTTCACATCGCAGAGTATGTTTCACGTTGTCTCATGTGTCAGCAGGTGTAACATCCCGAATTTTTGTCAACTTGGAATTAGATGTCCTTAGGCAATGGGTCGTTCCTAACACCTTATTAACTTGTCAGAACTCAATCCCAAAGTCTAAAACTGCTTTTGAACCCATTTCCTTCACAAATCCCACCCTTCACCACCTTGTTCTTTAAATTTTCTAAGTACTTTCACATTAGACACTATCCTAAAGTTTAGATGATGAAGAACAATACTTAAACTAAACATTGCTACAAAGGACTAAGTACCACCTCAGATCGAAATCACCCAGGACTAAATCCTTTAGAAATTAGGCGAGAATTAGCTAGTGTTAAACTAGAGTGCCTGTGAAATTAGCACCAATCACTTTAAATACGATCTGCAAGACACAAAACTTGTAGAATCATTGACGCTAGGGTACCCTAAAATCTAAGATCAATCTTATTACCCAGCTGCTCTCGGGAGCATCTCGAACTCCGTATCAGATCTGGACCGCACGTCGGAAGTCTGATTAATGTGAAGTTAAGGAATTAGGACCGCCTTGCTGGGCTTGACAACCATCTCGAAAATCAAATCCAGATAGTGTCCCAGTGTAATTCGCTTGAGTCCGGAGCGAGGAGTGTGAAAACACTTGATTTTCTTTATAAATAAATATCTCAAATAGTAATCTGGCACCTCTCACTTGCGGATCAGTTTTAAGCAATCAGACCGTCAGAATCAGACCAAATTACACCCTCGGATCAGGAGAAATTTCATACACATCCATGTACTTGGAATCTCCGATCGAGATCCGCTGACCGTTGAACTGAAACTGGTCCGCCACGCGTAATCTGAGAACCCTATTGGAATGAAAACTTAATAGTACTTAGATCCAGTGTTAGTGAGCTTAAGTCCGACCTTTGGCTCAAGGGGGCCCGCCAGAAGTGCTCCGTTGAGCTGAAACAGGACCACTTTGGTTATACCCTAAGTATACTTTGACGTGGAGTCTATTTCGGTGAGTTTTTAGGCTATATAAGGACCTTAAACCCTCTCTCATTGTAGCCATATGAATTTGAGAGAAACCCTAGAGAGAGAAGAGAGAAAAGAGAGAGAAAGTGTGGGAGATATGGGGGAATCTCCCTGCCATGCATCCCTGCCGCTCCACGAGCTCCACCACTCCGTTCTAATCGCTTTCCCAGCGATTCCAGCTCTGTTTCTAGGTAAGAAACCTTAACCCTAATCTATTTTGGGGTTTTGATAGTTGTAGGTTATGAAATAACTAACCTAAAGCATCCTATAGGTTACCAATCTGCCAAATACGAAAGCTTAGCAAACCTATCGACTTCGTTATGATTCTACGACAAAAGGTGAGGACTTTAGGTGTATAGGTTATGGTTTTCAGCGCTTTCAATGTCAGATAATGATATATTCATGATCTGTATGAAATTGTACATGTACAAAGTGCTTTCTGTTTTCCATTTCGATTAGAGATGTAGAATATGGAATTTTACATATTCTAGGTATTCGTAGAAAATACCGTATACGTATAAATTTTGGACATGTGTTTGCCATGATTATTTGTTGCATGAATATAATATATATGGATAAAATACTTAGTTGGCGAAAGGACTTGCCATAATACACGATTTGCTAATATACACTATGTATGTAGAAATTGTGTATTCTAGAAAGTACTGTATACGTATATATTTTGGAGATGTGTTTGCCATGACTATTTGCTGTATGAACATGTTATATATGCGTAAGATACTTGCTTGGCGAAAGGATTCGCCCTAATACATATTTTACTAACATACACTATGTATGTTGAAATAGTGTATTCTAAGTGTTTGTGAAAATGCTTGTGAGAGTAAGTGTTTGGATGATGGTGCCTTAGGTAGGTGTTGAGATGGAATTCTCACTACCTTAGAGACATGTATGGTTTCCTCCATGTGGTTGTTTACTTTAACCACTTACTTATGAAATATATGTGTTTGTATTCCTATTTATGTAGTGCTTTATAATATGCTTTATAACATGCTTTATAACATGTTTTATAACATGGTTTATGACATGCTTGTTAACATGCTTGAATTACTTTGTTTATTATGCTTTACACCACATGATATGACTAAGGATTGATTGAGTTTGGGACTATGTCTATAGTCCAGACAATCGGTACCAGACTTGAGATCGTGGTTGAGATTCATGTCGCCACGAAAGATGTGTTTGACGAACCCGAGTCGTACTTCAGTTGGCGACAGTGGTTAGGCCACACGAAGTGCTCATGCACTTCATGTCGATCAGTTGATTGTACGCTTGAGCTAGTCAGGCTCGTCAAGTAACCCGATATGTCTAATGTATGTTCACCATGTTTGGTCGCTACTGCTTGAACCTAGGGTACTAAACTTACCAGTGGAATCAAGTTAACCATGGTACCTCGATCCGCTAAGACTCATGAGCCGGGCATGGTGGTATGGACACTGTGGTCGAGCTGTCGGCCTACACTGGGGCCGCGTGCCTCCCCATAGTGACTAGTGAGCAAGCAGACTCGTGAGCCGATTATGGTGGTATGAGACACTATATTCATGCTGTCGGCCTACATTGATAAGGTGATGGGGGAGTGGTGTAACCATTGTGCATAACAGCCCTGACAGCCCTTTGTAGTGACCTCGAACATACTCTGAATTTGGGGTGAGGCGACGATTTTTGCCACAGTGTATAGAGTGTAAACTAGGCCTGTATCAGCTTAGTGATGAACCATTAAAGAGGTGATGGGGGAGTGGTGTAACCTTTGTGTATAACAGCCCTGACAGCCTCTGTAGCGACCTAGAAATATACTATTGTATGAGATTAACTATGATTGACGACCCTAGAATGGATCATGTTTGGGAATGATACAAGGGAGGTACCTTAGTTTCCCAATACTGCTGTTTGAAATGGACTAATAACTACTCGGTAATCATGCTCATCATTGCACTGCATGTGCTTGGTAGATGTGGAGCACTGAGGGATGAACGTATGCCGCGAACGTAAGATGGTGTCGCATGAGGGTGGTTTGGCAAGGGCATACATCATGTCATTTCATACTTGCATTAAATAAGAGTAGTTAGAATTGTTTGATTGTACTGCTTTATCATTACTGCTTGACTGAATTGATAACATGTTAACCTATGCTTTATTGTTCCACTGAGTTGGCCACTCATTCCCACATTATGGGACGGTGTTTTAAAACACCCACCAGACCCTGTATCAGATGCAGGTATCACTGGAGCACAGGAGACTGAGCCCGACTTCTATGACTATCAGGAAGAGTTCTCCTACAAGCAGTTCGCTGGAGGCTTCGCATAGGCTGTCCAGTGCTACAGGGCTACAGGGTTGACAATTTCAGTTGTACTATTTTGACATTTTGATTCAGAACCAACATATATATATATATATACGGTGACTCAGTTAGTGTTCATACTCTGGAGATCGAGAATGTTTTGTTTTATATATATCTATATACACCTTTCAGTCTTCCACTTGCGTTTTATACATGGATCTGGAGTATGAATTACTGTTTTGGTAGAATCTCACTCATGTTTATTGTACTAACACAGATAACATTTAATCATCATTATCTATGTTGCATAAGTGATGTTCTGGAACTAGAGTGTTGAGTTACTACTCGACCCTCGATTTTTCAGGATGTTACAGCAGGTCAAGGCCGAGCATCGCTGACCTCCTGGACTCCTTCAGCCCATGCCCATAGCTGAATGGAAGTGGGACTTCATCTCTATGGACTTCATTTCGGGGATGCCGAAGACGAGAAAGGGTTATGATTCTATTTGGGTGATCGTGGATCGATTAACCAAATCGGCTCATTTTCTCCTTATCAGAGTGACGAACTCTGCAGACGACTTGGCTATGTTATACATCAAAGAAATAGTGCATCTACATGGAGTTCCCTTGGAGATTGTGTCAGATAGAGACACACGATTCACATCTATCTTCTGGACTCGTATCTAGGAAGCGATGGGTGTGAAGTTGAAGTTCAGTACTGCGTTTCACCCTCAGACCGACGGGCAGACAGAGTGAGTGAATCAGATTTTAGAAGATATGCTGTGGGCTTGTGTTTTGGACTTCAAGGACAGTTGGGATGATTGCCTCCCGTATGC
Source organism: Magnolia officinalis (assembly GCA_021015155.1). Classification (NCBI taxonomy): domain Eukaryota; kingdom Viridiplantae; phylum Streptophyta; class Magnoliopsida; order Magnoliales; family Magnoliaceae; genus Magnolia; species Magnolia officinalis. Next base: position 65,643,509 of record JAJHSJ010000007.1, on the reverse strand, counting down.
AGAGTTCGCCTACAACAACAGTTTTCAGGTGAGTACCGCCCTTATGTGGCCTTGTATGGGCGCCCTTGTAGAGCACCGCATTGCTGGGCAGAGGTTGGCGAGCGTAGTTTGGTTGGCCCAGAATTAGTACAGGCGACCTCGGAGAAGATCGATATTATCAGACGTCAACTTCTTACAGCCCAGAGCATACAGAAAAGTTATGCCGATACGAGGCGGCGACCACTTGAGTTTGAGGTTGGAGACCATGTGTTCCTTAGAGTTTCCCCTATGAAGGGAGTCCTTCGGTTTGGGAAGAAGGGGACACTTACATCGCGGTTCATTGGCCCATTTCAGATACTTGATCGAGTGGGAGCGGTGGCATATCGTCTCGCTTTGCCCACTCCACTTGTGGGTGTGCACAATGTATTTCATGTTTCCATGCTAAAGAAGTACGTTCCTGATCCTTCCCATATTATCAAGTGGGAGCAGGTACAGTTGAGCGAGGACGCTACATATGTATTGCGCCCGACACGTATCCTAGACAAGAAGGAGCAGGTGTTGCGCAGTAAGGTGGTTCCACTCGTGAAGGTACTGTGGACGCATCATACAGAGGAGGAAGCTACCTGGGAAACAGAAGCTGAGGTAAAAAAGAACTACCCTCAGCTTCTCGAGGAGTACGAAAATGTACTAATTTCGAGGATGAAATTTTTCATTAAGGGGGGTAGATTGTAACGACTCGGAAAATTCTGTACAATGGCCCGAGTATTACCTCAGGCAGAATCATATCACCTCAGGCAGAAATCACCTAGGATCAAATCCTTTAGAAATGAGACAAAGTTAACTAAGTGCTAAACTAGATTAGCCATGAAATCCGCTTGAATCATGTTAAATGCGATCTGCAAGACCCAAAACTTGTAGAATCATTGACGCTAGGTTACCCTAAAATCTAGGATCAAACTCATTACCCGACTGCTCTCGGGAGCATATTGAATCTCTGTATCAGATCTGGACCGCACATCGAAAGTCCGAATGATACGAGGTTAGAATTAGGACCGCCACCGCTTGCTGGGCTTGATAACCATCTCGGAGGTCAAATCCAGATAGTATCCCACGACTATTCGCTTAAGCCCGGAGTGAAGAGTGTGAGAAAACCTAGTTTTCTTAAGAAAATAAATCAAATTTAAGTAATCTGAGACTTGATGTTTGCGGGCCAAATATAACCAATCAGACCGTCGGAATCTGACCCAAATACACCCTCGGATCAGGAAACATTTCCCATACATGTCTGTGTAATTGTAACACAGATCGAGTTTCAGTGACCGTTGAACTGAAACTGGTCCACCACGTGTGATCCGAGAACCCGACTGGAACGAAAACTTAACTCAACCTAGATCCATAGTCAATGAGCTTAAGTCCGACCTTTGGCTCAAGGGGGGGCTCCAGAAGTGCTCCGTTGAGCTAGAACAGACCCGCTTTGGACATAACCTAAGTATACCTTGATCCTGAGTCTATTTTGGAGAGTTTTAGGCTTATATAAGGACCTTAAACGCTCTCTCATTCAGCCCATACGAATTTGAGAGAAACCCCAGGAGAGAGAAGAGAAGAATGAGAGAGAAAGTGTGAGAGTTGTGGGAGATAGATCATGTTACTCTACCCTGTTATCATACGTGCTTAATCACTTCGATCTAATCCGGCTTCGTTTCTAGGTAAGAAACCCTAACCCTAATTCGTTCTAGGGTTATGATTGTTGCAAGTGATGAAATAGCTAACCTATTTCATGTATTAGGTTGTCGTTCTGCTAGTGATTAATACTTGGTGTTTAACTGAGTCCGTTACTCGTTTCTACGGCGTAAGGTGCGGACTTTAGACGTATAGGTTATAGTTTTCAACGCTTTCAATGTCAGATAATGGTAGATTCATGATCTGGGTGTTATTGTACATGCACAATCTGATGTTCGTTTTGCGTTTCAATTGCGTATGTAATTATGGCAAATTGTGTATTTAGTATATTTGTAGAAAGTACCGTATACATACAAATTTTGAATGTGTGTTTGCCATGATTAATTACTGTATGAACATGCTATATATGTGTATAATACTCACTTGGCAAAAGGGTTCGCCCTAATACATGTTTTTGCTAGTATACGCTATGTATGTTAAAAGAGTGTATTCTAAGTGTTTGTGAAAATGTTGGTAAGAGTAAGTACTTAGATGATTGTGCTTTTGGTAGGTGTTGAGATAAGATTCTCAACTAACTTAGAGATGTATATGATTTCCTCCATGTTGGTTGTTTAATTTAACCTCTTACTTATAAAATATATGTGTTTGTATTTCCTGTTTATTTTGTTTTATGACATTCTTTATGACATGCTTGTTAACATGCTTAAATTACTTTGTTTATTATGCTTTACTCTACATGCTTCTGATTAAGGATTGATTGTGATTGGGGCTATGATTATAGTCTAGACAATCGGTAACAGACTTAAGTTCGTGGTTGAGATTCATTCGCCACGTAGGATGTGTTTGACGAACCCGAGTCGTACTTCGGTTGGCGACAGTGGTTAGGCCATGCGAAGTATTTATGCACTTCATGTCGTTCAGCTAGTTGTGTGCTCATGCTAGTCGAGCTCGTCACGTAACCCGATCTGTCTAATGTATGTTCACCATGTTTGGACGCTACTGCTTGAACCTAGGGTACCAAACTTACCAGTGTAACCCCGTTAACCTTGGTACCTCGATCCGCTAAGACTCATGAGCCGGGCATGGTGGTATGGGACACCGTGGTCGAGCTGTCGGCCTACGCTGGGGCCACGAGCCTCCCCGTAGTGACCAGTGAGCAACCCAGACTCGTGAGCCGAATACGGTTGTAACATCCCGAAAAATCGAGGGTCGAGTAGTAACTCAACACTCGAGTTCCAGAACATCACTTATGCAACATAGATAATGATGATTAAATGTTGTCTGTTTTAGTACAATAAACATGAGCGAGATTCTACCAAAACAATAATTCATACTCCAGATCCATGTATAAAACGCAAGCGAAGACTGAAAGGTGTATATAGATATATATGAAACAAAACATTCTCGATCTCCAGAATATGAACACTAACTGAGTCACCGTATATATACATGTTGGTTTTGAATTAAAATGTCAAAATAGTACAACTGAAATTATCAACACCCTGTAGCCCCGTAACACTGGACAGCCTATGCGAACCCTCCAGCGAACTGCATGTAGGAGAACTCCTCCTGATCATCATAGAAGTCGGGCTCAGTCTCCTGTGCTCCAGTGATACCTGCATCTGATACAGGGTCTGGTGGGTGTTTTAAAAACACCGTCCCGTAACGTGGGAATGAGTGGTCAACTCAGTGGAACAATAAAGCATAGGTTAACATGTTATCAACTAGTCAAGCAGTAATGATAAAGCAGTAAAATCAAACATTCTTAACTACTCTTATTAATGCAAGTATGAATGTAGTCATGATGGATGCCCTCACTGACATACTCCCTCATGCGACACCCTCTTCGTTCGCGGCATGCTTTCATCCCTCAGTGCTCCACATCTTCCAGGCACATGCAATGTATGATGAACATGATTACCGAGTTGTTATTAGTCCATTTCAAACAGCAGAATTGGAAAACTAAGGTACCTCCCTTGTATCATTCCCAAACATGATCCATTCTAAGGTCGTTAGTCCTAGACAATCTCATACGATGGTGTGTTTCTAGGTCGCTGCAAGGCTGCTAGGGCTGTTACACACGGAATCGTTGCACCACTCCCCCATCACCTTATCAATACAGGCCTAGTTTATACTCTGTTACTATGGGAAGACTCATCGCCTCACCGCAGATTCAGAGTATGCTCGAGGCACTCCACTAACGTCCTACCAACTGGCAATCTATTTTCGAAGCCCGACTAGTCCATTTATTGAGAATGGGACCCGGATGCAACCCGACTGAGGACCACAGCCAGGCACGCCAGTGTAGGCCGACAGCTCGAATATAGTGTCCCATACCACCATAATCGGCTCACGAGTTTGGTTGGTCAATGGTCACTACGGGGAGGCACATGGCCCCAGCGTAGGCCGACAGCTCTACCACGGTGTCCCATACCACCATGCCCGGCTCATGAGTCTTAGCGAATAGAGGTACCATGGTTGACGGGATTCCACTGGTAAGTTTGGTACCCTAGGTTCAAGCAGTAGCGACCAAACATGGTGAACATACATTAGACACATCGGGTTACTTGACGAGCCTGACTAGTTCGAGCGCACAATCAACTAAATGACATGAAGTGCATAAGCACTTTGTGTGGCCTAACCACTGTCGCCAACTGAAGTACGACTCGGGTTCGTCAAACAATCCTACGTGGCGACATGAATCCTCAACCACGATCTCCAGTTTGGTACCGATTGTCTGGACTATAGACATAGTCCCAAACTCAATCAATCCTTACTCATAGCATGTGGTGTAAAGTATAATAAACAAAGTAACTCAAGCATGTTAACAAGCATGTCATAAAGCATGTTATAAAACATGTTACAAAGCATGTTATAAAGCATATTATAAAGCACTATATAAATAGGAATACAAACACATATATTTCATAAGTAAGTGGTTAAAGTAAACAACCACATGGAGGAAATCATACATGTCTCTAAGGTAGTTGAGAACCCCATCTCAACACCTACCTAAGGCACTAACATCCAAGCACTTACTCTCACAAGCATTTTCACAAACACTTAGAATACACTATTTCAACATACATGGTGTATGTTAGTAAAACATGTATTAGGGTTATCCTTTCGCCAAGCGAGTATTTTATCCATGTATAATATATTCATACAGCAAATAATCATGACAAATACATCTCCAAAATTTATACGTATACGGTATTTTCTAGAATACACAATTTCAACATACATAGTGTATATAAGCAAAACATGTATTAGGGCGAGTCCTTTCACCAAACAAGTAAATTATCCACATATAATATATTTATACAACAAATAATCATGTCATACACATTTCCAAAATTTGTACGTATACAGTACTTTCTACAAATACCTAGAGTATGTAGAATTCCATATTTTTCATCCTTAATCGAAACGGAAAACAGACAACACTTTGTACATGTGAAATTATATGCAGATCATGAATCTATCATTATCTGACATTGAAAGCGTTGAAAACTGTAACCTATACACCTAAAGTCCTCACCTTTTGTCGTAGAATCGTAACGGAGTCGATAGAATTACTAAGCTTTCCTATATGGCAGTTTGGCAACCTATAGAACGAAAAGTTAGCTATTTCATAACCTACAACTATTAAAACCTCAGATCAGTTTAGGGTTAGGGTTTCTTACCTAGAAACCGAGTTGGAATCGCCGGGAAAGCGATTAAAACGGAGTGGTGGAGCTCATGGAGCGGCAGGGAAACACGGCAGGGAGATTCTCCCACATCTCCCACACTTTCTCTCTCTTTTTTCTCTTCTCTCTCTCTCTAGGATTTCTCTCAAATTCGTATGGCTACAATGAGAGAGGGTTTAAGGTCCTTATATAGCCTAAAAACTCACCGAATAGACTCCAAGTCAAAGTATACTTAGGTTATAACCAAAGCGGGGTAGTTTCAGCTCAACGGAGGACTTCTGGCGGGCCTCCTTGAGCCAAAGGTCGGACTTAAGCTCACAAACTATAGATCTAGGTTCTATTAAGTTTTAGTTCCGGTAGGGTTCTCAGATCACGCGTGGCGTACTAGTTTCAGTTCAGCGGTCAGCGGATCTCGATCGGAGATTCCGAGTACATGTAAATGTGTATGAAATTTCTCCTGATCCGAGGGTGTAATTTGGTCTGATTCTGACGGTCTGATTGCTTAAAACTGATCCGCAAGTGAGAGGTGCCAGATTACTATTCAAGATATTTTAGTTTGAATTAATTTCACATTTCTCACACTCTTCACTCCGAGCTCAAGCGAATAGCGCTGAAAACTATCTGGATTTTATTTCCGAGATGGTTGTCAAGTCAAGCCCAGCAAGGCGGTCCTAATTCCTTAACTTTGTGTTAATCGGACTTCTGATGTGCGGTCCAGATCCGATACGGAGTTTCGAGATGCTCCCGAGAGCAGTCAGGTAATGAATTTGGTCCGAGATTTTAGGGTAACCTAGCGTCAATGATTCTACAAGTTTTGGGTCTTGCAGATCGTATTTAAAGCAATTCTAGCGGATTTCGTAGCTAATCTAGTTTTGCACTTAGTTACTTTGTCTCATTTCTAAAGGATTTAGTCCTATAAGATTTCTGTCTGAGGTGGTACTTAGTCCTTTGTAGTTTGTACATAAAGTGATCCAAGTTATACTACTTAGCTAGTTTAAGATAGTGTCTAGGGTGATGAAGTACTTTGAAAAATTGAAAGATCAAGGTGGTGAAGGGTGAGATTTGTGAAGAAAATGGTTTGAAAAGGGATTTGAGGCTTTAATCGAGTGTTTGAGAAGTTAAACCGGTGTTAGGATTGACTCATCGCCTAAGGATGTCTAATTCCAGGTTGGGAAAAATTCGGGCTGTTATAACGGTGGTATGGGACACTGTATTCGAGCTGTCGGCCTACACTGATTGGTGACGAGCCCTTTGTAGTGACCACGAGCATACTCTGAATCTGCGGAGAGACGAAGAGGCTTCCCGTAGTAAATAGAGTATAAACTAGGCCTGTATTGATAAGGTGATGGGGGAGCGGTGCAACGAGTGCGTGTAACAGCCCTAGCAGCCCTTTACAGTGACCCAGAACTGTATCATCATATGAGATTATTTAGGACTGACGACCCTGGAATGGATCATTATTTGGGAATGATATAAGGAAGGTACCTTAGTTTTCCAATACTGCTGTATGAATAGGACTAATAATAACTCAGTAATCATGCTCATACCATAGCACTGCATGTGCCTGAAAGATGTGGAGCACTGAGGGATGAACGCATGCCGCGGACGTAAGATGGTGTCGCATGATGGAGCATTGGTGAGGGCATGCATCATGACTTCATTCATACTTGCATTAATAAGAGTATTTAGGAGTGTTTGATTGTACTGCTTTATCATTACTGCTTGATTGAATTGATAACATGTTAACCTATGCTTTATTGTTCTACTGAGTTAGCTACTCACTCCCACGTTACGGGACGGTGTTCTGGACACCCACCAGACTCTGTCTTAGATGCAGGTATTGACAAGACACAGGAGGCTGAGCCTGATTACTATGACGATTAGGATGAGTTCCCTACATGCAGTTCTCTGGAGGCTACGCTTAGGCCATTCAGATGACGGGGCTACAGGGTGTACCATCATAGTTGTACCATTTTTGGCATTTTATTTTTTGAAACAAATACATGTATATGGTGACTCAGTAAGGTGTTCATACTCTGGAGACCGATTGTGACATTTCTAGCTTTGTATACATCTATATACATCTTTCAGTCTTCCGCTTGTGTTTTATAACTTGATCTAGAGTATGAATTACTGTTTTGGTATAATCCCACTCATAATATTGCACTAAACACAGACAACATTTAATCATAAGCATTTATGTTGCATAAGTGATGTTTTGGAACTCGGGTGTTGAGTTGCTACTCGACCCCCGATTTTCAGGGCGTTACAAAATCTATTAGAAATTAGAACCATTATAAAGTGAGTATTAGACATTAATCTTCATCATTCAAATCTCTACTCCAACTCAGTTCTTTTTAGGCTGCTACATTGAAGGAGAAATTCAAGTATTTTACATTTATTGTAAATTCATTTATTTTGTTTTTTTTTTAGGTTAAGCCAGAAAAATCTCAAAGCTGTTGGTTATCTGAGGAGAGCCAGAAAACTCAGAAGTGTGAGGGTTTTTTGAATTGTGTAAGCCCTTTGAAAAAGACACAATTGTAAAGGTTTTGGGTGAACCTGTGAAAACCTACTAGATAGTGAACACTAATATCCCCTGTGTGAGGATATTAGGAGTGGAGTAGCATTCTGTGTGGCTGTTGTTGAACAGTTGGTGTACACACAGGCGAACCACTATAACTCCTTGTGTTATGTGGAAGTGTGCTTTATTTTCCATCTTTGATTATTCTTTTGTGGAATGTATGTGGATGTGAATGTTGTAATTTTTTAATTTCAAGCTCAGTGGGGAGTGTTGTAATAGTTTAGATTTAAATTTCTGCAATTTATTTCAAGCTATTCTTTTATTTGTTTGAGCTTTAAATTCTCTAAATTGTTCTAGTAAGGTTGCCCTGCCATTTCTATGGTGTATGGTTGTCCCTAGAACAATCAATATATGAGATTACATTCTATTCCTCTGTTTAGTTTAAATTTGTTTATTTCTAGAAAGTTTGAGTTTTTGATACAAAGATCTTTCTAGAAATCAAGTTTTGTAAGTGTTATGGTCTCATGCTCCTTTGGTTGTCAAATTTTGATGTGTCAAAACATCTATCTGTGTCTCGTGCTTGTATGGTGATTTATATGTATTCAAGACACTGCATAAACACTACAATGTTGAAGTCTTGGAAAGCTACATTATTGAAGTTCAAGAAGTTACAATGTTGAAGTTCAAGTCTTAAGAAACAACTCAAGAAATGACTTCAAGACTAATAAGCAATGCATGAAATAGTTTTTATGCTGATGAAGATCTCAAGTTTAAAGCTACAACAAGTTCATGATATCAAGCCTGCTATGGTTCAAACAATCTACATTCGTTGAATGGTTGAAGTTCAATGTCCATACGACATGGTTCAGGTTTGAATGACCTTAGGTTGACCCTTTAAGTAGGTCACTTTGGATACATAAATCAAATGTTTATTTTACATAAGGTTGGTCTATTCTACGACCAGTCCTAGCTCTTGTTCGACCAGTCCTAGCATTGGTTCGACTAGTCCAAGAAATTCCACGACCAATCCTAAGTTATTGAAGATTTTTCAGAATTTTTGGTACGCCCACGACCAGTCCTGGAGGTCCTTCGACCAGTCGTAGGTGTGGCTTCGACTCGTCCATGACCAGTCGTAGAGCTACGACTCAAAGTCCACCAACGTAATCTATGGTCCTACGACCAGTCGTAGAGATCCACGACCAGTCGTTGGTGACCCACGACCAGTCGTAGGCTTCTCACGACCAGTCGTGAAACGACTTTCAAAGATCGCGCTTAATTTTTCAAATATCTGTTAGAGCTACGACCAGTCGAAGGTTTCTAAGACCAGTCGTAGGAGCGATTTCTGCTTCTATAAATTGAACACGAATTCAGAGTTTTTACACTTCAGCTCGATTCAATTCAAGAATTTTCAAGTGATCACTCTGAGATAAGTCTGTGTTTATTTTAAGCTACATGTGCTTATTTAATATTCTTTTTTTGCTAGCTTATTTAATTTGATTTTGTTTCTATATTCCAATCTTATTGTGAAAAGAGGGATTATTATTTTTCCTTCTTCTTGGAATCAAAATCAAATATAGATACGCCCAACAAGTTAAATCTAAAATCTATTAGAATTTAGAACCTTATGAATGTGAGTATTGGAAATTGAACTTTGACGTTCAATCATCTACTCCGATTGGTTCTACTGGGCTGCTACGAAAAGGAGAAATCCAGGTATTTTACAATTCTGTAAAATTTATTTACTTTTGGTTTTGTTTGAGGTTAAGCCAGAAAAATCTCATTGTATTGGTTTTGTTTGAGGTTGAACCAGAAAAAAATCTCATTGTACTGGTTATCTGAGGAGAACTAGAAAACTCAGAAAAGAGGGGTTTTTGAATTGTGTAAGCCCAAGTGAAAAGACACAATTGTAAAGGTTTTTGGTGAACCTGTGAAAACCTATTTGATAGTGAACGCTAATATCCCCTGTGTGAGGATATTAGGAGTGGAGAGTAGCTTTTTGCGTGGCTGTTGAAAAACAGTTGATGTACACACAGGCGAACCACTATAACTCTTTGTTTCTTGGATTGAATGCTTGCTTAATTTTCATATCTTTTATCATTCGATTGTGTGGAATGTACAAGTGGATGTGAATGTTGTAACTATTACATTTCAAGCAAGTGTGGGGATTGTTGTAATAATTTAGATCTATACTTCTGCATTTAATTTCAATTCCTTGCTATTTTATTTACTTCTATTAAAATTGAGTCATTGATCCAAAAGATGTTCTAGAAATAAGGTTGTCCTACCATAAGCCCTTGTTTATTATGGTGTAAGGTTGTCCTTAGAACTGAATTTGTATCAATCTCTCAATACTTATTTATCAAGGTGATTTAAATTTAGCATTGTGAATTGATTCATAATTGTAAGGATATTGGTTTACTCTATTTCCGCTGATTTTAATTTAAATTTGGCATAGTCCTATTCACCCCCCCCCCCCCCTCTAGGAGATATAGCTTGGCCTTTTCAAGTGGTATCAAAGCCTAATAGCTCATTTTTGTTGCTTTTTATTTGGATTTATTTCCTGAGCTAACGATCTAAGCTATATAAGAAGATGTCAAATTTTGATAGCCTTCTGTTACTAGGCCTCCACCTTTGATGGCTCCAACTATGCCTATTGGAAAGCCAGAATGAGGATCTTCCTCAAATCATTGGATGAAAGTGTGTGGCAAGCCACAGTGACTGAATGGAAACCTCCTATCATGGAAGTAAATGGTGTTGATGGTTCAAAATCTATGAAAATTACACCGTATTTCCAATGGACCACACTTCAGAAAAATGAGAGTAGTGCTAATACTAAAGCACTAAATGCAATCACTTGCGCACTATCACCGGATGAGTTCAAAAGAATCATATCCTGTGATACTGCAAAGCAAGCCTGGGATATTTTAGAATGACACACGAAGGTACATCAATTGTCAAGAAATCTAAAGTCCAACTCCTCACAACTAAATTTGAAGAATTCATATGGAGGAAAATGAAATGTTTATGGACTTTTACACTAGATTGAATGACATTGTAAACTCAATGTGGGGTCTTGGAGATAAGATCCCAGAAAGTAAAGTGTGTGCAAAAAGTTACGTCACCTGAAAGTACGAACGTTCAATTCTAAGGTAACCGCAATCAAGGAACTTCGTGATACGGATAATATGAGGTAGAAGAATTAGTTGGTTCTTTACAAACCTATGAATTAAGTTTTAAAGTTCCTAAAGGTAAATCTATTGCTTTGAAGTCATCTAAAAGTATTACTCAAGAAAATTCAGATTCAGAAAAGTCTGAAGATGATATGGCTCTTTTGGCGAAAAAGTTTTATAAGATTTTCAAAAGTAAGAAAAGAGTCGACTTTCAAAAGGCAAATGAAAAGAAACGTTCTAAATCTAAGTCTAAAACTTGGAAGTCATTGAAAGATAGTCAATGTTACAACTGTCAAGAATATGGGCATTTAGCAAACAAATGTCCTAAAAAGAACAGATCCAAAAGGAAGGGTATGTTTGCTACTTGGGATGAATCGTCTGATTCTGAAGCCTCTTCTGCATCAGAAAATTCAGAAACCGAGTCGGGCAGTGAACTTAAGGCCCTTATGACTCTAGCCAAGTTTACTTTTTCAGATCACGATGATTCAACAAGTGAAGAAAATTTGGATAGTGATCATGAAAATGATGAAGCTTCAAGATCCTTACAATGCCTTATATAAGGAAAGTTGTAAAATTGCTGTCAAACTTAAACTTCAAAAGAAAAGTTTTTTAAACTTAAAGAATGTTTTGAAACCCTTGTTTTAGAAAAATCCCAAATTTCAGATTGTTTTGAAAAATCAAATGTGATCTGGAATTCAAAACCTCCCTGATTGAAAATTTGAAATCTGAAAATGAGAAACTTAAAATGAAGTATCTTCTCTTCTGAGTTTGAAGGACACATGGAGATATGCCCAAGGTGATCCAAAATTAGAAAAATTATTATCCGGATCAAGAAAATGTGGCGATCGATCCGGGTTGGGCTACGATAAAAACACATCTCCTAAACAGAAGAATACTCGTTCCAATTTTGTGAAAGGAGAGACTTCTAACTCAAAAGGAAAAGGTACTAGTCAAGTTTTTTCTAAAAATACAAAAACTTTTCAAAAACCCAAAAGCAGCTATATAAATTTCAAAAATCAGATTCGAAACCCACTAGCTGAAAAAATTGTTGATTTACTTAAGGAACTATTAAAATCTAACTCTGTAGGTCACTCATACAACTGTAAACAAAAGAAGACCAACTATTCTCCTAAACCCAAAACAGTTCTAAAATGGGTTCCTAAGGTTGCCTGTTTGGTTGCTCACACTGCTTTCAAAGCTACAAGCCATTCGAAATGGTACCTAGATAGTGGATGCTCCAGACATATGACAGGCGACAAAGCACTATTCACTGATCTTAAAGATATGACTGATGGGTCAGTCACATTTGGTGATGGTAGCAACTGCAAGATAATTGGCAAAGGTACGGTCCAACTCTATAACCTTCCCTTATTTAAAAATGTTTTATATGTTGAGGGTTTAAAACACAACCTGTTGAGCATATCTCAAATATGCGACAACAACCATAATGTTAAATTTTCTAATCAAGGTTGTGAAATTATAAACGAAAAGGGTTCTGTAATATTAACTGGTCGCAGAACTTCTGAAAACTGCTATATAGTAAGCAATGGTAGCTCATCTAAACAAACGTGCTACATGGTTCATACCGATGAGACAGAATTATGGCATAAACGCCTTGGACATGTACACTACCGAAATTTATATAGATTGAGCAAAAGTGAACTAATTAGAGGTCTACCTAAGATGCAAAAAGTAGACAAGATTTGTGGTGAATGCCAGTCTGGTAAAAAACTAGGAGCTCTCACAAAAAGGTGAACTCCAATACCACACAAGACCACTCGAGCTTCTCCACATGGATCTTATAGGACCAACAAGAACAGAAAGTCGAGGTGGCAAAAAGTACATCTTAGTTATTGTAGATGATTATACAAGATACACTTGGGTTTCATTCTTGAGAGACAAATCAGAAACCCTTGATGAAGTGAAAAAGATTATAAAACGGATTCAAATTGAAAAATGTTCTCAAGTCAACAAGATCCGTAGTGATCATGGATCCGAATTCGAAAATAGCGGTTTTGAGAAATTCTGTAGCGATCAGAGAATATCGCATGAATTCTCTGCACCTAAAACTCCTCAACAAAATGGAATTGTCGAGAGGAAGAATAGAGTGCTTCAAGAAATGGGAAATGTTATGTAAATAGCATGAAGCTCCCTAGGAATCTCTGGGCTGAAGCAGTGAATACAGCCTGCTACATTATTAACCGTGTTTATATTTGTAAAACTAATAATAAAACGGCTTATGAAATGTGGTTTGAGAAAAAGCCTTCTGTCAAATACTTTCGAGTTTTTGGTAGCAAGTGCTATATTTTGCGTGACCGTGAAAATTTGAAAAAATTCGACACTAAAAGTGATGAAGGGATCTTTTTAGGATATTCTTTAAACAGTCGTGCATATCGGGTTCTGAACAACAGGACCGGTGTGATTCAAGAGTCAATAAATGTTGTGATTGATGATCTTTTGAATACACCTGTCCCTAGTTCAGATAATGATGAAGTTCTTATACTTGAAAAACAAGAAACTTCATCAAGTGAAACTAATTCTGAATTAAGGACTGTTAAAGATCATTCAAACTCTCAAATACTTGGAAACCCTCTCACTGGTGTGCGCACTCATAGACAATTAGAGGACATATGTAACTACGTATGCTTTACATCCCAGATTGAACCGGTTAACGTAAAAGAAGCACTTTCGGATGAAAACTGGATTCTTGCGATGCAAGAAGAACTTAATCAGTTTGTCAGAAATGATGTCTGGTACCTTGTTCCTAGACCTAAAGATAAACATATTATTGGAACGAAATGGATTTTCAAAAACAAATCTGATGAACTTAGAAATATTATTCGAAATAAAGCAAGACTAGTTGTACAGGGGTATACACAAATTGAAGGTATTGACTATAATGAGACATTTGCCCCTGTAGCTCGTCTTGAATCAATCAGACTTTTTATCTCCATTGCATGTTTTAGGAAGATTAAAATTTACCAAATGGATGTAAAGAGTGCCTTTCTGAATGGTGATTTACATGAAGAGGTATATGTTGAACAACCTACAGGGTTTGAAGATCCTAAATTTACTGATCATGTGTATCGTCTTAAGAAGGCTCTCTATGGTCTGAAACAAGCTCCCAGAGCATGGTACGAAAAACTGACTAGGCGACTTGTTAATCGCAGCAAAACATGGGATTCATCCTCTATTCTACGATGACTCAACTCAAAGTTGGTAAAGTGATCTAAGAGAAGAAGTTGACGCGAAGGGCGATCCGATGTAGGCAAAGCCCGAGCGCAGACTTCCTTACAGCCTTTTCTGCTTGTGAGGCCCCGCCGATTGAGGGGATAGCCCCCTGGCGACTGAGGGGTGTCTGCCTACCGTCTCATTTACTGAGTCATAATTTTCAGATGGGATGTGTTGATAAGACACTCTTTGTTAAGAAACATAACGATGATATTCTAATGGTTCAAATATATGTTGACGATATTATTTATGGATCAACCTGTACTAACATGACTGTTGAGTTTGCAGATTTGATGAAGTCTAAATTCGAAATGAGCATGGTTGGAGAATTAAACTATTTCCTAGGGTTGCAAGTAAAACAACAACCTGATGGAATTTTTATCTCTCAAACCAAATATGCTCAGAGTTTAATTAAGAAATTTGGATTTGAGAAAGGTAAAAATTTTGATACTCCTATGAGTACAACTTTGAGACTCTCAAAAGACTCTATAGGTAATGATGTGGATCCTAAATTGTATCGTAGTTTGCTTTATTTGACTGCTAGTAGACCAGATATCGCTTTGAGTGTTGGTATTTGTGCTCGTTATCAATCAAATCCTAAAGAATCTCACTTAACTGCTGTTAAACGGATTATGCAATATGTCGCAAGTTCTACTAAACTGGGTCTCTGGTATCCACATGAGACTAATGTTCAATTAGCCGGGTACACAGATGCTGACTGGGTTGGAAACATTGATGATAGGAAATCAACCAGTGGTGGTTGTTTCTACATTGAAAATTGTCTTGTTTCTTGGTTTAGCAAGAAGCAAAGTTCTATATCGCTATCAACAGCTGAGGCTGAATACATAGCTGCTGGAAATGCATGTACTTAACTTGTTTGGATGAAACGTATGTTAAGCGATTATGGAATTATTCAGGATTCTATGATTTTATTTTGTGATAATTCCAGTGCAATAAATATCTCTAAAAATCCAGTTCAGCATTCACGTACTAAGCATATTGACATTAGATTTCATTACATTCGTGAATTAGTGGAAGAAAAATTAATATATTTGGATTACATTCCAACCGAGACTCAACTTGCGGACATTTTCACTAAACCGCTCGACAAAAGCAGGTTTAATAAATTAAAGTTTGATCTCGGTATGTGCAATTTAAATTGAATTTACATGATTTGGTGTATCATAATGTACATAAGTTTGATGTTTTATTTGCTTAAATTTGAAAATTATTTGAAAAAAATAAATGCAAATTTTTGTCGGTACTCAACCAGTCGTGAGTGTACACGACCGGTCGTGATACGACTGGTTGAACACTTACACGACCGGTCGTGAAACTCATGATTTCACTTTTTTTTGGGATTTGACTCTTCTTCTTCATTTCTTTTTTTACTCTCCAACGGTCCTAGCTACGACCGGTCGAACCCACCTTCATGGTACTTCAAGGTTAGTGGTTCTTTTACAATTTCCTTGTAGATTCTTGTTATTGGTGTTTCAAATCTCATTCTTGTAGAATCTATTTGGTCTTTCATTGCAAGATTGGGGTTTTATCTTGAAAAATCTGTTATATCAAAACCCCTGTTATATCAAAACCCCATTTCTTCTATCTTGCATTTTTTTGTTTCCTTGAATCCTCCTTTGAAAATGGATGCTAGAGGTAAAAAGAAAACTACACGAGGTCCCTCTTCATCTAGATCAGCATCTATTGCACAACGTCATCTTCGGCTCCTGAAAATGATCCTTCTAATGCTCGGGATTTGCGTATGCGCAATGTTATTGTTGAGCGTCCTGTTAATGTTAATCACATTGCTTCATTTGGTATCCCTCCTCTGTTAGGAATCTGTGGGATGGGATAACATCTTACATTGGGGTGGAGCTGCATACCAGTCCATTACCCAATCCATGTTTGCATGTATCTGTGATTTTTCTCTTGAGAATTTAACTTTTAAAGTTGATACTCAAGAAGGTTTGTTTTAGTGGATCGACATTTGATTGCTGACATTATGGAAATACCTGTCAATGATGAGAGCATTCCAATTCATATTTTACATGACAGCCTCTCAGAATCTGAACGAAAAATGCTTACTAGAGATTTATGTAATTTAGATGTTCACTGGACTCATAAAGGTCATGCACTTCCCTCGAGGTATTTGTTACCCAGACACAGAGTACTTCATAGGATTTTCATCTCAAATCTTTATCCATGTTCTGGTAATAAAACCGAACTCACTGCTTTCATGGTTCGTGTTTTGCATTCTGTCATCTGGTGCAAAAATATGTCTACCTTCTTTAATTTGTCATTCCATTATTCTGTCTCATCACCATCCTGGACATAGTGATATACCCTTTGGTTATTTATTGACTATTGCTGGCAAATCATATGCTCGTGGCTATGCCTACTAGAGAAAAACTCATCCATCATCTCCCTTTTAATAATTCAATATTAACAAGATGAATTTAGAATTGGCTGATGGCCAAGTGGATGCTGGTAGCAGTGGTGCTGAAGCAGGAAATACAGATCAAGCTGGTGATCTTCCTGAAGACGTGAATATGGATGATTTATTTGAAGAACTTGAGTCAGACTCGGCTGATGATCCTGATTTTCAGCCTTCTGATTTTGATGAGAGATTGAATTCCCTTCAAGAGCAGGTGGCTCAAATTCGTGTTACCCAAGACACACAATTTTCTTATTTACGCAAATATATGAGGCGGGTTGCTAGGGGTTTATACAAAATTGATCCATCTAATCCTGCTCCCTCTTCTGGTTCTGACTGAATTTTTGATGGGTCTGTAATATTTTTTTTCTGAACTTTACATGCTTACTGACTTTTTGAACTATGCACTATGCTCTCTTGAATCAACTCCTATTTTTATTATCATTGTTGCTCTTCTTCCTTTGTCATTTTGTGTCAAAAAGGGGGAGAAGTTTTGGAGGCTTTGGCTTTATTTGAATTTATTCTTTATGATGTGCTCCTATTACTCAGGCTATTACTCAGGGGGAGTTATGCTTCTCAGGGGTAGTTATGGGAGAATGATGCTAGTTATTAACTTATCATATATATATATATAACTGTGCATGATTCTCTATTTTGAACCTGTTGTGCCTTTACTTCTCTTATTTCTATTAGAAGTATTTATTTGGGTGTTTTGTCACAAATTTGACAAAGGGGGAGATTGTAAGTGCTATGTCTCATGCTCTCCTTTGGTTGTCAAATTTTGATGTGTCAAAACATTATCTGTGTTCTTATGCTTGTATGGTGATTTATATGTATTCAAGACACTGCATAAAAACATACAATGTTGAAGTCTCGGAAAGCTACATTATTGAAGTTCAAGAAGTTACAATGTTGAAGTCTCAAGAAGCTACATTATTGAAGTTCAAGAAGTTACAATGTTGAAGTTCAAGTCTTAAGAAACAACTCAAGAAATGACTTCAAGACTAATAAGCAATGCATGAAAGTAGTTTTATGCTGATGAAGATCTCAAGTTTAAAGCTACAACAAGTTCATGATATCAAGCCTGATATGGTTCAAAACAATCTACATTCGTTGAATGGTTGAAGTTCAATGTCCATACGACATGGTTCAGGTTTGAATGACCTTAGGTTGACCCTTTAAGTAGGTCATTTTGGATACATAAATCAAATGTTTATTTTACATAAGGTTGGTCTATTCTACGACCAGTCCTAACTCTTGTTCGACCAGTCCTAGCATTGGTTCGACTAGTCCAAGAAATTCCACGACTAGTCCTAAGTTGTTGAAGATTTTTTGAAATTTTTGGTACGCTCACGATCAGTCCTGGAGGTCCTTCGACCGGTCGTAGGTGTGGCTTCGACTCGTCCACGACCAGTCGTAGAGCTACGACTCAAAGTCCAGCAACGTAATCTATGGTCCTACGACCAGTCGTAGAGATCCACGACCAGTCGTAGGTGACCCACGACCAGTCGTAGGCTTCTCACGACCAGTCGTGAACGACTTTCAAAGATCGCGCTTAATTTTTCAAATATCTGTTAGAGCTACGACCAGTCGAAGGTTTCTAAGACCAGTCGTAGGAGCGATTTCTGCTTCTATAAATTGAATACGAAATTCAGAGTTTTTACACTTCAGCTCGATTCAATTCAAGAATTTTCAAGTGATCACTCTGAGATAAGTCTGTGTTTATTTTAAGCTACATTGTGCTTATTTAATATTCTTTTTTTGCTAGCTTATTTAATTTGATTTTGTTTCTATATTCCAATCTTATTTGAAAAGAGGGATTATTTTATTCCTTCTTCTTGGAATCAAAATCAAATATAGCTACGCCCAACAAGTTAAATCTAAAATCTATTAGAATTTAGAACCTTATGAATGTGAGTATTGGAAATTGAACTTTGAGATTCAATCATCTACTCCGATTGGTTCTACTGGGCTGCTACGAAAAGGAGAAATCCAGGTATTTTACAATTCTATAAAATTTATTTACTTTTGGTTTTGTTTGAGGTTAGCCAGAAAAATCTCATTGTATTGGTTTTGTTTGAGGTTGAACCAGAAAAAAATCTCATTGTATTGGTTATCTGAGGAGAACCAGAAAACTCAGAAAAGAGGGTTTTTGAATTGTGTAAGCCCAAGTGAAAAAGACACAATTGTAAAGGTTTTTGGTGAACCTGTGAAAACCTATTTGATAGTGAACGCTAATATCCCCTGTGTGAGGATATTAGGAGTGGAGTAGCTTTCTGTGTGGCTGTTGAAAGACAGTTGATGTACACACAGGCGAACCACTATAACTCTTTGTCTTGTGGATAAATGCTTGCTTAATTTCATATCTTTTATCATTCGATTGTGTGGAATGTACAAGTGGATGTGAATGTTGTAACTATTTACATTTCAAGCAAGTGTGGGGATTGTTGTAATAATTTAGATCTATACTTCTGCATTGAATTTCAATTCCTTGCTATTTTATTTACTTCTATTAAAATTGAGTTTTAATCCAAAAGATGTTCTAGAAATAAGGTTGTCCTACCATAAGCCCTTGTTTATTATGGTGTAAGGTGTCCTTAGAACTGAATTTGTATCAATCTCTCAATACTATTTATCAAGGTGATTTAAATTTAGCATTGTGAATTGATTCATAATTGTAAGGATTTGGTTTACTCTATTTCCGCTGATTTTAATTTAAATTTGGCATAGTCCTATTCACCACCCCCCCCCCCTTCACCCCCCCCCCCCCCCCCCTCTAGGACATATAGCTTGGCCTTTTCAGGTTGTCCTAACATTAACTTTGGTTTTAGTGTAAGGTTGTCCTTAGAACAACTTTGTATCATCTCTCAATACTGTTTATGAGGTTGCTATTCATTTCAGCATTGTGATTGATTTACTTTATTTGACTATCTTGTTATTTAATTCCCTGTATTAATTTTAATTTTGGCATAGTCCTATTGCACCCCCCTCTAGGACATATAGCTTGGCCTTCAAGTTTCAATATTTTTTATTTATTTTTTAGGTTTTAGTTTATTTATTATTTTTTTAGGTTTCAGTTTATTTTTTTCGGTTTAAGTTTATTTTTTAGGTTTTGGGAAAATCTTTCACAACGTTTTCAATAAATATGTTTATATACAAGAATTGCACATGATATTATGCGAATTCAAAGGCAAAGTTAATACTTTGTAACGCCCTGAAATTCGGGGGTCGAGTATGAACTCAACTCCGAGTTCCAACGCATCACTTATGCAACATACACAATGTCGGTTAAATGTTGTCTGAGTTAGCGCAATAAACATGAATGAGATTAAACCAAAACAGTAATTCATACTCCAGTTCAATTGCATTTAAAAACAGCGGAAGACTGAAATTTTATATACAAGTATGTAAAGTAACAAAATTTTCTGAACTTCGGAGTATGAGTACTAGCTGAGCACCAATATACATGTAAAGTTTGTAATTAAAAACCCAAAATACATCCTCAAAAGAGGCCCCGAAAGTCCCGCGATGCAGCCGGCCTAGGCATAGCCGTCAGAATACTGCATGAACGAGAACTCCTCCTGGTCCTCATCGACGTCGGGCTCTGGCTCCTGAACCAAGGCGCCCTCTAATCCTGCAACAGAGTCTGGTTGGTGTGTACAACACCGTCCCGTAACGTGGGAGTGAGTAGCTAACTCAGTGGAACAATAATGCATAAGTTAACATGTTATCAAATCAACAAACAGTAATGATAAAGCAGTACAAATCAAGCATTTCTAACTACTCTTGTTAAATGCAAAAATGATATGACATGATGCTGTATGCCCTTGCCAAACCACCCTCAAGCGACATCATCTTACGTTCGCGAATGCTTACTCCCTCAGTGCGCCACATCTACAAAGCACATGCGGTGCGATGATGCTCATGATTTCCAAGTTTTTATTAGTCCATTTCAATCAGCAGTATTGGGAAACTAAGGTACCTCCCTTGTATCATTCCCAACATGATCCATTCTAGGGTCGTCAATCCTAGTTATTCTCATACGATGTTATGGTTTGAGAAGCTTAGTGATGGCATCGCAAGGTTCGTCACCCGTCAGCGCGAATACAGATCTCACCGTATGCGGCTCAATTGCTGGCCGTCAGCTCGAGTACAGGTCTCACCGTACTCGGCTCAATCACTAGCCGTCAGCTCAAGTACAGGTCTCACCGTACTCGGCTCAACTCACACTCTAGTTACTGTGAAAGGCTCGTGGCCAATCACAGATACTTAAAGTACACTCGATGATACCACGGAGGACTCGTCGCCCGTCAGCACGAGCACAGATCTCACCGTACTCGGCTCTCGCCGAAGTATCGACAGCTCGAATACAGTGTCCCATACCACCGTATTCGGCTCACGAGATAGTTGCGCAATGGTCACTACGGGGAGGCACATGCCCCAGCATAGGCCGACAGCTCGACCACGGTGTCCCATACCACCATGCCGGCTCATGCGTCTTAGCGGATCTAGGTACCATGGTTAAACAGGAATCACCACTGGTAAGTTTGGTACCCTAGGTTCAAGCAGTAGCGACCAAACAAGGTGAACACACAACTACACTTCGGTTCAAGTGGCGAGCCTGACTAGCTCGAGCGCACCACAATTGAGCGATATGGAGCGCAAAAGCACTCCGCGTGGCCAACCACTATCGCCAACCGAAGTACGACTCGGGTTCGCCGGACCCGTCCTTTGTGGCGACATGAATCTCAGCCACAATCACAAGTCTGGTACCGAGTGTTTGGACTATAAACATAGTCCCAAACTCAAACAGTTTTCATCGCTAGCATGTGAAGTAAAGCATGGTAAACAAGCAATACAAGCATGTTAGTCGGCATGTTATAAAGCATAAAGTAAGACATGAAGTAGAGCATGTTACAAAGCATGTTGAGAAGCATGTTTATAAGCATATTGTAATGCATGTAATAAGCACTATCCCCATAGGGATAGAATTGTGTGTGCAACAATTAAGTGGTTGCGGTGAACCACCGCATGGAGGGGATCCTACATGTCTCTAAGGGAGTTGGAGAATCCATATCAGCGCCTATCTAAGGCACTAGTACATGCACATGTACACCTACATGCACATACACAAACACTTAGAATACACATTTCCAACATACATGACGTATGTTAGGCAAGTTCGTGATTGGGCTGTCCCTAAGCCCCGGGAGTATTTTTCCCGCGTATATCGTATTCATACAACAAATAATCATTACAATTACATATCCAAAATCCGCACGCATGCGGGATTTCTAGAATACGCAATTTCGACATACATGGCATTTACACATGAACATATATTTTTGCGATCTCTTTCGCCGAACTAGTATTTTATCCACACATGATATAATCAAACATTAAATAAACATGTCAAACATTTTCTCAACAAAAATACGTATACGGTATTTCTACGTATATCAAGAGTATGTAAAATTCCATAATCTTTATCGCTAATCGAAACAGGAAACGGAAAGCACTTTGTACATGTGCATTTGCATGCAGATCATGAATCTATCATTATCTGACATTGAAAGCGTTGAAAACCGTAACTTATACGCTTAAAGTCCTCACCTCAGCCCTTGGAATTCCAACGAATCAGCAAGAAGGTTGGTGCTTCCGTATACGGGAGTTTCTTAGCCTAAAGATCGCATTCGATTAGTCTTTCCTTAACCTATCACTAATTAGGCTCAAATCAGACCTAGGGTTAGGGTTTCTTTCTTACCTTCAAATGGGGTGGAAACCGCCGGGAAACCTCTTGGAATAGCGCGGTGTAGGCCGTGGGAGAGTGGAAGCAGCAGGAGGAAGATCGGCTTCGATCTCCACAAGTTCTCTCTCTTTTCTCTCTTTCTCTCTTAGGGTTTTAACCCAAATTCGTATGGCTGTGAGAGGGGCTGTTCTAAGCCCCTTTTATAGCCACAAACCTTCCCAAAATAGACTCAGGTTCAAGGGCAACTGCTTACATAGGCATTTCGCCATTTCCAAGCTCAAAAGGGGTGTTCTGGTGGCCCTCTTTGAGCCAAACGTCGGACTTAAGCTCACCCACTGCGGATCCACGTGGGATTACGTTTTCGGCTCGATCGGATTCCCAGATCGCACGTGGCGGACCACTTTCAGTTCAACGGTCCGTGGGCCACGATCGAATTTCTGAGTACATGTAAATGTTCCTGAAATTTTTCTTAATCCGAGGGTGTAATTGGTCTGATTCCGACGTCAGGTGTTGCTTAATACTGACGCGCAACCGAAAGGTGCCAGATCACTATTCCAGATATTTTATCTTGGATGGAAATAGTGTTTTTCACACTCCCTCGCTCCGGAGTGAAAATAATGGCCGTGGGACATCGGAATCATCTGATTTTTGAGATGATTGTCAAGCCCAGTGGGGCGGTCCTGGTTCCTTAGCTTCGTGTTAATCGGACTCCCGATGTGCGATTTAGACCTCATACGAAGTTTCGTTTCAGTCCCGAGAGCAGACGGGTAATGAGTTTGGCTCTAGACTTTAGGGTAACCTAGAGTCACCAATTCTGCAAGTTTTGGGTCTTGCAGATCGTATTTAAAGCGATCCCAACGGATTTCATGATTTACCGAGTTTAGTACTTAGTTAACTTTGTTAAATTTCTAAAGGATTTAATCCTATGTGATTTCTGGTCGAGGTGGTACTCGGCCCAATGTACGGAAATTTTCAGGTCGTTACAATCTACCCCCCTTAAACAAAAAATTTCGTCCTCGAAATTTATACCTTTTCGTAGTCCTCGAGAATCTGAGGGTAGTTCTTTCTGACCTCGGCCTCAGTCTCCCAGGTAGCCTCCTCCTCGGAATGATGTGTCCACAGCACCTTCACAAGTGGGATGACCTTGCTACGTAGTACCTGCTCCTTCCTATCAAGGATACGCGTCGGGCGCAGCTCGTACGTAGCATCCTCGCTCAACTGTACCTGCTCCCATCTGATGATATGCGTAGGATCAGGAACGTACTTCTTCAGCATAGAGACATGAAATACGTTGTGCACAGAAGCAAGCGGCGTAGGCAAGGCGAGACGATACGCCACATCACCCACTCGATCCAGTATCTGAAATGGACCGATAAATCTCGGTGTGAGCTTCCCCTTCTTCCGAACCGAAGGACTCCCTTCATAGGGGAAACTCGAAGGAAGACATGATCCCCGACATCGAACTCCAGCGGTCGCCGCCTCGTATCGGCGTAACTCTTCTGTCTGCTCTCTGCGCTGTGCGTAATCGACGCCTGATGATATCAATCTTCTCTGTAGTCGTCTGGACCAACTCCGGGCCAATCAGGCTGCGCTCGCCAACCTTCTGCCCAACAGTGCGGTGCCCTACAAGGTCGACCATATAAAGCCTCATAAGGCGCCATGCCAATAGTCGCTTGGAACTGTTGTTGTAAGCGAACTCTGCGTACGGAAGACAGTCATCCCAGCTGTCCTTGAAGTCCAACACACATGCTCGCAACATATCCTCCAAATCTGGTTTCCCGCTCTGTCTGCCCATCAGTCTGAGGATGAAACGCTGTACTGAACTTCAACTTCACACCCATCGCCTCCTGGATACGAGTCCAGAAGATGGATGTGAATCGCGTGTCTCTGTCCGACACGATCTCTAAGGGAACTCCATGCAGACGAACGATCTCTCTGATGTTAAGTCTAGCCAGCTCGTCTGCAGAGTTCGTAACTCTGATAGGGAGAAAATGGGCTGATTTGGTCAACCGGTCCACAATCACCCAAATAGAATCATGTCCCTTCCTCGTCTTCGGCAGCCCTGATATGAAGTCCATGGAGATGAAGTCCCACTTCCACTCCGCTATAGGCATGGGCTGAAGCAGTCCAGGAGGTCGGCGATGTTCTGCCTTGACCTGCTGGCACGTCAGACACCGAGATACATACTCAGCGATGTGGGCCTTCATGTTGTCCCACCAGTAAGTCCGTCTCATGTCCTGGTACATCTTCGTGCTACCAGGATGCATCGCAAGCTTCGAGTTATGGGCAGACTCGAGAAGCTCGCGTCTCAAGTCAGCCACATCGGGAACACATAGGCGGCCACGGAATCGTAAACCCCCATCAGAACCAACTCTCCACTCGGAATCCACGGCGTCGCTAGCCTGCTCTCGAAGCTCAGACAGCCGTATATCGTCCCTTTGGGCCTCAACAATCCTGTCGTCAATAAGTGGCCGCGCCCGAACGTGCGCAACACACTCAAAAGGCTCCTCGACAGTGAGTCTCTGCTCGAAGTCGCGCACAAACTCCATCATGTCCCACTCGGCTATCATCCAGCGGTGCCGCAAATGCAATAATCTTCTTGCGGCTCAACGCGTCTGCCACAAGGTTCGCCTTGCCAGGATGGTAGGAAACCTCGAACTTGAAGTCCTTCAAGGTCTCCATCCATCGGCGCTGTCTCATATTCAAGTCTCGCTGCGTGAATATATACTTAAGGCTCTTGTGGTCGCAGAAAAGCTCGAACTCCTCTCCATAGAGGTAATGTCTCCAGAGCTTCAATGCAAAGATGACTGCTGCCAACTCCAGGTCATGTGTAGGGTAATTCTCCTCGTGCTTCCTTAATTGTCTCGAGGCATACGAAATCACCCTATCCTTCTGCATCAGCACACAACCCAAACCAACGCGAGACGCGTCAGTATATACCGTGTACTTCACCCCTTGCTCTGGCAATACTAGCACAGGGGCGGACGTCAACTTGTCCTTCAGCTCCTTAAAGCTCTCCGCCTTCTCGCCTCCAGGCGAAAGGTTCAGGTCCTCTAGTCAACTGCGACAATGGCCTGGCAATCTTCGAGAAATCCCGAATGAAACGTCTGTAATCCCAGCCAGACCAAGGAAACTCCTCACCTCAGTAACCGACTCAGGCTGCTGCCAATCCTGAACCGCGGCTACCTTAGCAAGGTCCACTGCTATCCCATCCTTGGACACCACATGTCCCAGGAACTTGACTTCCTCCTGCCAGAAGTCGCACTTCTTGTATTGCGCAAACACTGGTTCCTCTCTAACGTACCCAACACTGCTCGCAGGTGCTCCTCGTGCTCCTCCCGACTCGTGGAGTATATCAAAATATCATCGATAAAAACGATGACGAATCGGTAAAGGAAGGGCCGAAATACCCGGTTCATCAGATCCATGAACACGGCTGGTGCGTTCGTCAACCGAACGACATCACCAAAAACTCATAGTGCCCAAAGCACGTCCTGAAGGCTGTCTTCTGTATATCTTCCTCTCTCACGCGCAACTGATGGTACCCTGACTGAAGGTCAATCTTCGAGAAATACTTCGCCCCCCTCATTACTCTCCTCGCCGGCACTATCCGACTCATCACCAGAGTCGTCGAGTCGGGCTTGCCGCTGTTGAGGGCCGATCTTCATATTCCTGAGTGTCGCTTCACTTATGATTCGGACCGGTGCAAGATCCTCCATTTCACCTGTAGCCTACATCACGAGCCATCCTGCAGATCAGACGGCCAAATGGGAGCGAAAGATCGTTCCTGGCAGAACGAACAACCTGAACTATCTGATTTTTTTTTTTTTTTTGTGATTTTTAACGACTGATTTTGGGTGGACATTGACCTGGACACGTCAATAGACGGTCTAGGAGTGATTTAGAGTACGTATGTGCGGTCAGGATCGAGTTCAGACTCGATCAACGCGTCCGTCTTAATGAATTTCACCGAACGGTGAAATCGGGAGACCCTAGGACTGTTTCTATAATTTTGCGCCCCTCCTAAGTATAGTGCATCAGCGTACGTAGTGGGGACATAACTCAGGTCCGGTTTAATCAAAATCATGCTCTGATACCAACTTGTAACGCCCTGAAATTCGGGGGTCGAGTATGAACTCAACTCCCGAGTTCCAACGCATCACTTATGCAACATACACAATGTCGGTTAAATGTTGTCTTGTTAGCGCAATACATGAATGAGATTAACCAAAACAGTAATTCATACTCCAGTTCAATTGCATTTAAAAACAGCGGAAGACTGAAATTTTATATACAAGTATGTAAAGTAACAAAATTTTCTGAACTTCGGAGTATGAGTACTAGCTGAGCACCAATATACATGTAAAGTTTGTAAATTAAAAACTCAAAATACATCCTCAAAAGAGGCCCCGAAAGTCCCGCGATGCAGCCGGCCTAGGCATAGCCGTCAGAATACTGCATGAACGAGAACTCCTCCTGGTCCTCATCGACGTCGGGCTCTGCTCCTGAACCAAGGCGCCCTCTAATCCTGCAACAGAGTCTGGTTGGTGTGTACAACACCGTCCCGCAACGTGGGAGTGAGTAGCTAACTCAGTGGAACAATAATGCATAAGTTAACATGTTATCAAATCAATCAAACAGTAATGATAAGGCAGTACAAATCAAGCATTTCTAACTACTCTTGTTAAATGCAAAAATGATATGACATGATGCTGTATGCCCTTGCCAAACCACCCTCAAGCGACATCATCTTACGTTCGCGAATGCTTACTCCCTCAGTGCGCCACATCTACAAAGCACATGCGGTGCGATGATGCTCATGATTGCCAAGTTTTTATTAGTCCATTTCACTCAGCAGTATTGGGAAACTAAGGTACCTCCCTTGTATCATTCCCAACATGATCCATTCTAGGGTCGTCAATCCTAGTTATTCTCATACGATGTTATGGTTTGAGAAGCTTAGTGATGGCATCGCAAAGGGTTCGTCACCCGTCAGCGCGATACAGATCTCACCGTATGCGGCTCAATTGCTGGCCGTCAGCTCGAGTACAGGTCTCACCGTACTCGGCTCAATCACTAGCCGTCAGCTCAAGTACAGGTCTCACCGTACTCGGCTCAACTCACACTCTAGTTACTGTGAAAGGCTCGTGGCCAATCACAGATACTTAAAGTACACTCGATGATACCACGGAGGACTCGTCGCCCGTCAGCACGAGCACAGATCTCACCGTACTCACTCGGCTCTCGCCGAAGTATCGACAGCTCGAATACAGTGTCCCATACCACCGTATTCGGCTCACGAGATAGTTGCGCAATGGTCACTACGGGGAGGCACATGGCCCCAGCATAGGCCGACAGCTCGACCACCGGTGTCCCATACCACCATGCCCGGCTCATGCGTCTTAGCGGATCTAGGTACCATGGTTAAACAGGAATCACCACTGGTAAGTTTGGTACCCTAGGTTCAAGCAGTAGCGACCAAACAAGGTGAACACACAACTACACTTCGGTTCAAGTGGCGAGCCTGACTAGCTCGAGCGCACCACAAGTTGAGCGATATGGAGCGCAAAAGCACTCCGCGTGGCCAACCACTATCGCCAACCGAAGTACGACTCGGGTTCGCCGGACCCGTCCTTTGTGGCGACATGAATCTCAGCCACAATCACAAGTCTGGTACCGAGTGTTTGGACTATAAACATAGTCCCAAACTCAAACAGTTTTCATCGCTAGCATGTGAAGTAAGCATGGTAAACAAGCAATACAAGCATGTTAGTCGGCATGTTATAAAGCATAAAGTAAGACATGAAGTAGAGCATGTTACAAAGCATGTTGAGAAGCATGTTATAAAGCATATTGTAATGCATGTAATAAGGCACTATCCCCATAGGGATAGAATTGTGTGTGCAATACAATTAAGTGGTTGCGGTGAACCACCGCATGGAGGGGATCCTACATGTCTCTAAGAGAGTTGGAGAATCCATATCATCAGCGCCTATCTAAGGCACTAGTACATGCACATGTACACCTACATGCACATACACAAACACTTAGAATACACATTTCCAACATACATGACGTATGTTAGGCAAGTTCGTGATTGGGCTGTCCCTAAGCCCCGGGAGTATTTTTCCCGCGTATATCGTATTCATACAACAAATAATCATTACAATTACATATCCAAAATCCGCACGCATGCGGGATTTCTAGAATACGCAATTTCGACATACATGGCATTTACACATGAACATATATTTTTGCGATCTCTTTCGCCGAACTAGTATTTTATCCACACATGATATAATCAAACATTAATAAACATGTCAAACATTTTCTCAACAAAAATACGTATACGGTATTTCTACGTATATCAAGAGTATGTAAAATTCCATAATCTTTATCGCTAATCGAAACAGGAAACGGAAAACACTTTGTACATGTGCATTTGCATGCAAATCATGAATCTATCATTATCTGACATTGAAAGCGTTGAAAACCGTAACTTATACGCTTAAAGTCCTCACCTCAGCCCTTGGAATTCCAACGAATCAGCAAGAAGGTTGGTGCTTCCGTATACGGGAGTTTCTTAGCCTAAAGATCGCATTCGATTAGTCTTTCCTTAACCTATCACTAATTAGGCTCAAATCAGACCTAGGGTTAGGGTTTCTTACCTTCAAATGGGGTGGAAACCGCCGGGAAACCTCTTGGAATAGCGCGGTGTAGGCCGTGGGAGAGTGGAAGCAGCAGGAGGAAGATCGGCTTCGATCTCCACAATTCTCTCTCTTTTCTCTCTTTCTCTCTTAGGGTTTTAACCCAAATTCGTATGGCTGTGAGAGGGGCTGTTCTAAGCCCCTTTTATAGCCACAAACCTTCCCAAAATAGACTCAGGTTCAAGGGCAACTGCTTACATAGGCATTTCGCCAATTTCCAAGCTCAAAAGGGGTGTTCTGGTGGCCCTCTTTGAGCCAAACGTCGGACTTAAGCTCACCCACTGCGGATCCACGTGGGATTACGTTTTCGGCTCGATCGGATTCCCAGATCGCACGTGGCGGACCACTTTCAGTTCAACGGTCCGTGGGCCACGATCGGAATTTCTGAGTACATGTAAATGTTCCTGAAATTTTTCTTAATCCGAGGGTGTAATTTGGTCTGATTCCGACGGTCAGGTTGCTTAATACTGACGCGCAACCGAAGGTGCCAGATCACTATTCCAGATATTTTATCTTGGATGGAAATAGTGTTTTTCACACTCCCTCGCTCCGGAGTGAAAATAATGGCCGTGGGACATCGGAATCATCTGATTTTTGAGATGATTGTCAAGCCCAGTGGGGCGGTCCTGGTTCCTTAGCTTCGTGTTAATCGGACTCCCGATGTGCGATTTAGACCTCATACGAAGTTTCGTTTCAGTCCCGAGAGCAGACGGGTAATGAGTTTGGCTCTAGACTTTAGGGTAACCTAGAGTCACCAATTCTGCAAGTTTTGGGTCTTGCAGATCGTATTTAAAGAGATCCCAACGGATTTCATGATTTACCGAGTTTAGTACTTAGTTAACTTTGTTAAATTTCTAAAGGATTTAATCCTATGTGATTTCTGGTCGAGGTGGTACTCGGCCCAATGTACGGAAATTTTCAGGTCGTTACATACTTAGTCTAGGTCAATAGTAGACAAAATTCTGATAACTGAAAGTTATAGACTTGAGTTCTATTATCTAATCACTAGTTTAAAGTGAGTTGTAATTTGATGTACTAAATTCACAATATACCCTAGCTAACTAACTGAGGAATATGATATGTGAACTAGAATAACAAATTTTGATTTAAACAAGGTTGAATGAACTAGTACCATTGATATATGCTTAAAAGAATATTGAAGAAAAAAAAGTAATGGAAAAAGAAAAATTTTATAGAGTGTGAATACAATGACCATAACAATCGTGTCAGTAATCCGGAGTAAGGATACCTAAGTATCCATTACTGTTACTATTACAAGTATGATACCTTAGGTTATGAAGCAAACCTGTGTGAGAATTTTATTCTAAGGGTGGTCTTATAATAATGAAGATATGATGATAAAAGAAGAAATGACAATAAGGAAAGGAGATAACTAAAAATTTCATATTCTTGGGATGATTAAAAGGAGTTAGGATAGGGAACCATATTTCTCAAAGTTAGACTAGTGTCACGAGCACCTGAGTATATTGGATCATAACTATTCTAAATTTTGATTAGGTCTCTGAACTCAAGGATGTAAGTTAGGAAATTGAATTCTAACTAACTAACTTCAAACTTAGGGTAAGTATTGTTTTTGTTTTGGAATTCATATGATGAATGGAGATAATTGTATAAATTTTTTTGTGTTGAACTATTTTCATGTTTTTAATGTTTGTGGGTAGCATTTCTGGAAACCCTCACGAGACTAACTCGTCCACTAGGGGAAACCTATGGGTTTAAAGGCTTGTTGCATATGCTAAATGCAATCGAGATTACCCGCGAAAGTGGTGTAGTTAGAATTTTTGTTTTCGTTTTAATTTTATTTTTAGAATTAGTTTTTATTTTTATTTTTATTTTTCTTCGCTTATTTTGCTTAGGATTAACAAAATGCTTGTTAGGGGGTGTGTTGAGACTCAAATAATGCATAATTTTTCCCATTTATATCTTAGTTTTATGAATATGAATCAACTTAATGTTCTATTTTACTCATATTTGTGTAGCAAGGTGAATTTAAAAGCTTATATTGAAAATGGTGCTAAAGCATGGATTTGATGCTCAAGAATCACCAAGGCAAGGGATGGATCTGAGGACCAGATTAAAGAATTCACATGCCAAAGATCTAAGAAAACCTAGTGAGGAATGAAGAGAATCAAAGATTTGAAGTGAAGAATCCTGAAATCGTCCTAAAAAAGCGTATTCTGAAACTCTGAAGTCTATTTTGGAAACTATGTAAGTAAAGTCTATTTTAGCAAACTACGTAAATTTGAAGCGATTTCTAGAGTTTTCCAATTTGATGGATAGGTTTACCCTGAATCAATTAGATTTTCTAGATAGGAGATGTTCTCAACCTGTTACATTTCTTTAATATTCATTATCTTATAAATATGAATTCTTAAAATCACTAACACTTGAGAATATATATCAATGGTGCAAATCTATGATTTTCTAATCTTTTATATCATTTATTAAAATGTTTAAATTGTTTTATTTTTCGACTAGGCCGCCCATAGTGCTTGTTCCTAGTTGTGTTTCAAGTCATCATGACTTTGGAGCATTAACCTATGTGTGGAACTTTGAAGCTTTAGTATTATTTTAATTCAGTTGAATTACATCCATTTAAAACTCCCAAAATCAAATCATCAGTTAGTTTTTTATTACTTAGTTTGTTTTGCATTTGATTCTCTTTCTCGCAATTCATCTCCCTATGGGATCGACCCTGTATTCACAAGATATTACTTACGAACCTCTGCACTTGGTAGCAAAACAATCTAACGGCCTACTTGAGCTTTGGATCTTTCTCATTTTTTGGCTCATGATATAAAATGATTTGGCAAACCTGTGGACGGGTTTATTTCTCACAAATCATAGTGGGAGTTTACCACGCATGTGCAATCCACTTCCCTCCGCTTCAATGCCTTGACGGGTGGGTGTGAGGTACGTAGTTTTAGGGATAAATTAGTTTGATTTTTATTTATTTATTTAAATGTTAGGGAGCTAAATAGGGCATTTGTTTAACCCTACCAAATGTTAGAGTTTTCGACAATACCACATACTATACCTTTAAAATCCCAAATAAATATTATAGTGAGCCCCATCAAAATTTCACAGGAGAGTCTTATCATCTCTACAGTCTACCTCAATTTTGGGCTATGCCCTGGTTGGGAAAAGTCGATGGACAAAGACTCTTCCGTCGCTCCACGGACTCATACGTGGGCAAGTGGTTTTGGCATGGAGTGCCCACGAAAAGTCTCTACGGTTGGAAGCTAGGTTCAGCCCTAACGTGATGTTATGACAAATTCACCCTCTCAACCCACTTTTTCGGTTCATGATGAGACATGATCTAAAAACATAAGCTTAGCCAAAACTTAAGGGCTTGTTTGGCCGGGAAGATTGGAAGGGATTGGAAGCTAAATCCCGGGATTGGCCCAGTGTGCCAAACAGATTGGGTGATCTGATCCCGAGATATAGCAATCCCATGGATCTTAAGACAATCCATTGGCAACACCATCATTACCTTTAAATTCCATCCAATCCACACTCATCCGTTCAAATTTGCTTGGGACGTGTTTGGTTCGAGGGACTGGAAGGGATGGGAAGATTTAATCCCGGGATTGGCCAGGCATGCCAAACAAACCTGATAAGCAATCCGGGATATAGCAATCCCATGGATCTTAAGACAATCCACTGACAACACCATCATTATCGTGAAATCCATGCCATCCACCCTAATACTATTCAATCCCTTCCAATCCACCCAGCCAACAGGCCCTAATTGGGCTACACGAAACAAAAGACTGTGGATTGAATGCCCACCGTTGAACATTCGTGTGCCTTTAAAAGTTTTGGATTAGGCTAATATTTGATTTTCCGTTCATCAAGTATGAATGGCATATAAACATCACGGTAGACACAGGCATTTCCCTCCCCTACTTTTTCATGTCGTGGGGCACATTTGCGTTTTAAATCTGCCTAATTTTCTGGCTCTCTGTCTTAACATAAGACATGAGCTGGCAAATCGCATGAACATGATGAATTTCTTAAAACATCCCGATTAGCCCTAGTTTCGGACGTTAATGCGGTCGAGGGTCGCTGGCAATCGGCGTCCAATGTTTCCCATTCCGACTCTTTGAAAATAAAATGGCAATATAGTAATAATTGCTCCTTTTCGAGGTCTTTTTAGCGGAGCAATCTCAGAAACCCGTCTTCTTATCAATCTCCCCGTCCTCGTGCTTGGGAAAAATCCCAACTTTGCCCTATGCCGAGCTTTCCCTCTTTTCTTCTTTGACTTGACCCACACGCTACTGCAATAATAGCATTCCCTCCCCAATCTCTCCCCCCCCCTGCTTTTAATCCTGCGCCCCCCGTCCCCTGCTAACCTGCTCAGCCTTTAAACTCCTCCATGGGTGCCGTACACCCCTCTCCAACACGCCACCGCCGCCTCTCCTTGGCCACTGCGTTCGCTCTCCTATTCTTCGTCACCCTTCTTTCATCTCCTCCCTCGCTCGGTAATATAAACGAAATCACAATGTCATAATCCCTATTAATCCAATCACTAATTCCCACCGTTGATTCTCTCTATTTTTGTTTAGGTAGCGGATTAACGGTTGAAGGCAGGAGGCTGGCTAGCGAAGAAGTGAATCCGACGCTTGGTTCGTACTCTCTGGAGCGGTTCCCGAGTCGGAGGCGACTCGGTGGGCCGGGATCATCGCCTCCCACTTGTCGTTCTAAGTGCGGGAGATGCTCACCTTGCAAGCCTGTGCACGTGCCGATACACCCAGGCCAGAGTATCCGCTCGAGTATTATCCCGAAGCTTGGCGTTGCAAATGTGGGAATAAGTTATTCATGCCTTGACACTCTCAATCTCCCTCCCTCCCCTCTCGCTCGTTCTCCGGACAGCTTGGGAGTTTTGCCGTGTATCGATCAGAGAGAGACGTACGTCTCCCGACGACTGACACGTGGCAGCTGGTTCGGTGGATCCAGAGCGTCCATTTAGTTGGTTTCTCTACGGATCGCCTGTTGGTAGAAACCTGACCGGACAGATTGCGGCTTTCAAACAGCTAGTCGAGTTAGGAAATGGATTCAAGATGAGAAACCGATGGCTTGGAGCATTTGTTCAGTGGGATTTTCAAACGAGCTCCATGTGCATACACGAGCATGGACGGATGTGATCCACTTCTCAACGGCCACGTGTCAGGTTTCGGATGATGAAATGCCGTCCTGATCCAACGGATCAGAGTCGACTTCCTCGTTCCTCTTCTCGTATGTGTTTATTTTCTGTGTATGTATTTATTTTTCTGAGATTTTCCAAGCCCAACCATCTACACGCTACAATCTGTGTGCCTACCTGAAGCACATTTGCAAGATCTAATCCCTCCATCGACAGGGTCCCACAGGGTAGATAACCCATCCTCGGCTCATCAGGTGGACTGAAGTGTTCGAAACAGATAGATAAGAGTCCCACATTTTTATTTTTATTTTGGAATAATGTGGCCCATACCATGTGTAATCCTGCCAATAAATTTTTTGTAAAGGGCATCAGAAAGTGGGACCCAACTAGTGAACGGATTAGATATTTTGCACGTGTGTGTGGTTGGCACATGCTGCGGCTGGTCGGGCATGGAGAATGTAGTTGATGAGAAAAGAGGTGTCTTTCAATTTTTGTATGTGTGAGTGTGTTTTTTTTTTTTCTTTTTTTCTTTTCTTTTTCTTGCCTGGGTTTTTTTAACGTTGAAAGTGTAGGGGCTGAGATTCTGTAATTATGATGAGAAAGTGACGAGGCAATAGATATGTGATTCGCGTTCCTGTGGACCACATTGTTGATGGATGATATATCTAAAATCCCAATCATCAAGTAATCCTGACCATCCAATTGATGACTATGAAATGGATGGTGAAAAGTTGGTATCGAGCGGTCCAAATTACAAGGGCAATGTCAGATGGTTGCTGTCATTTTTGTCGATGTAATTTATGGGTTTTGTTCCGTCCGTACTTGGGGTCGCGGCTTCGGTGGAACCCTGTGGGCCCACGTTAATGTAATTTCCTTGCATCTCTGGAATCACGACTTAAAATGAGCTGCCAAAACGGACGGACGGCATGGATGTAAGGCACATCAATCATGGTGGCCCCACAGTCAGGGGTCCGCCGAAGCCGCCGGTATTTGGGTTGTTACACTGCCTGTTTTACGCAGCGCCTAAAACACCCATGCTCTGTTTGGCCCACCTTTTTACGTTCCACATCCATTGTGTCCATCAGGCTTTGGCCTAGATTATTACATGGGCCACACCACATGGACGGTGTGTTTCTTTCACGAAACCCGTTAATCAGGTGCAACGATACCAAAGACCTCGGTATTGAATGGATGTTATCTTCACGCAGACTACAACTTTTAACTTATTATGGATTGGTGTGTATTGTTCGCGTTTTTTTTTTTTTTTTTTCTGGGTCTTTTGAATGTATGGTTAAAACAAAGGTTCTCAGCTGTTGGACGAACTGGATTTACCTATACATTATGGTGGGCCCACACAGCTTGAAGGCTTTTCCGTCAGGCTTGGAATGCCGTACAGCCAAGAGTTGCCACCCACTCTGATAGTGAGCAATGGACGCGGATTGCCTGCGACAGCCTGTCCTAGGAGCTTTCTTTGTCAAGAAGTTAGGCGTGTCACCTGATGTTCGTGAGAAATCCATCTATCCATCTGTCTCTCCAGATCAGGTTACGATGTGGGCCCAAAAAATGAGGCTGGTATATAACTTAAGTGAGTCGCATAACAAGAAAGAACTAGATTTGAATGCCCATATCTGAGATATTCGCAGACCAAAAAAGTTTTGGATGAGGCTAATATGTTTCTGTTTTCAGTCATCCTAGTAGGAGTGACCTTATGAGTGGTATGGATGGCATATAGACATCGTGGACGACCTAGGCAGGTTTTGTAGGCATCTATTTCCCTATGCAATTTTCCTTGTCTGTGCGGTCCACTTGAGATTTGGACCTGCTTTATTTTTGGGCCCATGTGGCAAAGATTTTACGCCAAAACGGAAAGATGGTGTATTTCTCGCAAACATCAACGTGGCTCACTTAGCTCCTGGAAATCCAAGTCCGTGAACAATCATAGGAGTGTAGCCCTTGATTTTTACTACTTACGTCTTTTTTCAGTAAAATGGATTTTTCTTTTTTAATGAGCTCTGGCGTTTCTATTTTGGAATTTATGTTGTTGGTTGTATATGAAGCTGAAGGTATACCATCAGAAAGGGATTTTGTCTTGAACTCAACTCCTTGATCGATATAAAATTTTAAATGTACGGACGCTTTGCCCAAAGCAGGAGATGGATACCGGATGTATATCAATTTCTTAGATTCGAATTCTCTACAATGGAGCGGATTAGATGTTACACTGCTAATACCTTTAGTGATGTTGTTCATATCCGTTTGTCCCTATTTTCGCCAATTCTGGCTAAATTCAATTAGAATGGATTACGAGCTCATTTTTTCTAGATCCAATCATGGGTTGCGTGTAATCTAGATGAATATGTGTTGTGAATTTGGAGATTTTTAGGAATTTATAAAAAGGATTTTACGGTAATATAACTTGAGTACATCAAGCAATGATATGTCATCTACTAAGCGGGCGAGTGAAGAATGATCATTCAAAAATGGTTACAAGAAGGTGGCAAGTTTAGAAGGTTAAGTTATGCTAAACGATTAAAGCAACCGTCGGAATGTGGGAATAATCTAAATGAGCAGATTAAGGCTATAACTAGTAAATGATTTTAACAAAACAAATCATCTTATGCTAACTCAATCAAACTAAATCTATCTTTCAAGTATCTGTCATTTACATTCCTTAGTGTATTCCTTTTACTTTTGCAAGTCATTTACATTCAGTAGTGTAATCTTTTACTTTTGCTCGCTATTTACATCTCTTAGTGAAATTTGTACTATTAATCAAGTGGCTGTTAACTTTAGTTATAATTTGGATCTACGTTCATACGCCAGATTCAGTTCGAGCATCAATCAAAGTTCTCCATTTTGAAAGGTATTTTGCAACTATTCTCTGAGAATGACGGTAAGAATCCAGTTCTCCATCCTGAAAGGACTTTTGCAACTATTCTTCGAGAACGAATGTAAGAATCCCTTTCCTGTATCTCTTTTGTAACATTTCGAATTTTCATGGCCGGAGTTTATACTCGTGCCTGGGAAAACTGTGTTAATAATGTATAAATTGGATGCTTTAGAAATCGCACATTTTTTTTTTTTTTTTTTTTTTTCATTTGAATCATTTAATTGCATCCGGATACATTCATGAAGGTACATTCAAAAGAATAAAATCGATTGGATTGATTATTTCATCAGAGTAAAGAAATTCAATAAATAATTAAATGCCTTCTCAATGGAAGCCCATTACATTAATCGAGTTCGCAACAAAATATAAAAGCAAATAATAAAATCATCTTCGTATTCTTTCAGTATGGTCTTCTATAGGGAGATGGTCTTTTAAGTCTTCAAGTTGTACATCACCTACATCAGTTGTACAGTTGGAAGAGAGTCAATGCCCTACTCATAGTGATTGTTATCCTTTAAGATTAACAGTAATTCAAGATATTCATAAAAGCAATGTAAAGGTTCTGATACGTCCCGTACTCCACAACTACAAGAGGTATCACTATGCACAAACAATCTACAGAGATACATGCCTAGCAAAGTATATGCGGTTCATCATCCTTAGTGATCGCTACAATGTAGAATATGATTGAAGTTATTCAACTCGCCCCGAATCCCATACTACGGAGATTTGCCGGCGTGTCCTACGTTTAACATGGATATATGCGATTATCCTAAGACGGGCATAATACATGACCAGGTGAATCACGCAACCCGGATTGGAGTGACTAATTGTGACAACCAACTCTCAAAAGAAAAGAATTGATGTAACACGTATATATAACGATTTACATACACTAACTGGTACACCATCACCCATGAAACATGAAATTATGTGTCGTCCTAGGGCCGCTACCGAAAAAACACATTATGTCCATGATATTATTTGATCGTTAGAAGAGGAATTTCCAACATAGTACTTGCACTTATAGAGAATACATAATGAATCATGGAGGTTTGGAATATCAAGACACATGCCCAAGCCCTTTAAAGATAGATAACACAAGGCTAATATAAAGAAGAGTGACAATGGTCAACTTAAGCAGTGACAATGACCAACATAACAAATAGAAGAGCGGCAACGGTCGATTCAATAATAAGGAGAGTGGCAGTGGCCAACTCAATAAATAGAAGAGCGGCAACGACCGATTCTTTAATAAGGAGAGTGACAATGACTAACTCAATAAACAGAAGAGGCGGCAACGACCAATTCTTTAATAAGGAGAGTAGCAATGGCCAACTCAATAAAGAGACGAGCGGCAACGGCCAATTCTTTTATAAGGAGAGTAGCAATGGGCAACTCAATAAAGAGACGAGTGACAGGGCTAACTCAAATATGTTTTATAGGGCAAGGGCAAGGCTTGTATCCAAGGCCCCACATAAAATTAGAAAGATCACTTGTAAGCAATATTATACTATAATCTCAAAGGACAAATAATTGATGGTAAAACATATAATTGCAGGAAGAATTTAAAGTAACATGAAGGCATGTTAAAGGCAAGGTAGAAATAACATGAAAGCATGTAAAGGTAAGATAACACAACAGGATGGCATGTAAGTGCAAGGTAAATATAAAAACTTAAATTAACGTAAGTCTAAAGGATAAAACCCTCACCTTAGCTCGACTCAAATCTGGCCCAGACTTAGTCCAGGATTCAGCAAGTCTATTCATCACACGATCTCTCTCTCTCTCTCTCTCTCTCTCTCTCTCTCTCTCTCGCTCTCTCTCTCTCTCTCTCTCTCTCTCTCTCTTTTTCTTTACTTTCTCTTTCTTTCTCTTTTCTTTCTTTTTCTCTTTTCTTTTCTTTTCTTTCTTTTCATTCTTTCTTTCTTTCTTTCTCTTTCTTTCTTTTTCCCTTTCTTCTCTTTTCTTTTCCTTTCCTTTCCTTTCCTTTTCTTTTCTTCTTCCTTTCCTTCTTCCTTTCTTTCTTTCTTTTCCTCCCAGCATTGGAGGATAGCTACTGGATGACTAGAGTTTTCTCCGTCTTCTTTCCTCTCTCATTCTTCTTCTTTTTCTTCTTTTCTTTCTTACTTGTCTCCACTGCTGTGAGAGGCCTTCTATATATAGCAACGGGGAGGCTTTCCAGATTCTCCTTGCGTAGGAAGTGGGTGTGCATAAAACTTGCGCAGTAGGAGAAACATGTCGCATTGCAACCCTGTTCTTTCTGTGGCGCAATGACGATCAGAGTCGTGGGCAGGCCACCATCCTTCTTCCGATCGTTTCCGTGAGCATGGGAGTGGTCGGATCTCCCATTCCTAGCATTTGGACGGTTCGGATCAGGACTATGATCCGAATTCCGATCGTCCAGCGAGCAAAAATCTTGTAATTGAGCTCGGTTCTTCCGCCGTTCGCACCTGTTGCAGAATTCGCGGATCCGCATCATCTGGTGGGGCCCATAACAGAAACATCAGGGAAATCCACTCCTTCCATTGGATTCCTCTCATTATTTTGGCCTAGTATGACATGGTAAAGATCAGGTTTGAGGTGGTCACGGGAACTTTCTTGGCACATTCTACTTGGCGTTCGTCTGATGAAGATCATTTTCTTGCTCTCCTCTTAGCAATCCTCCCTTTAGCCTTTGATCAGACGGTCTGTCCGAGTCTGATGGACGGTTCATGTCACCCTTTTAGGGTGATCTTAGTGGCCATTATTTGAAATTTTATCACATGCGAGAGGTGTTGAGGAGAGGATTCTTCCTCATGGGTCAAACTACCCCCTCACCCCTCATTTGAGGGATTAGAAGTTTCAGAGAGGTGCTAGGAGTAGAGAGAGAGAAGGGAAGATGAGTTATGCGGACCCGCACAACTCAAAATGAGTTGTACAGACTTGCGCCACTCAAGACAAGTTGTGTGGACCCACACAACTCGATATAAGTACTCAAGATGAGTTGTGCGGTACCATGCAACTCAAGACAAGTTGTGCGGATCCACGCAACTCAAGATAAGTTGTGCGCACCTGTGCAACTCGAGTGAGTTATGCGTCCCTATGCAACATGAGCTTTGTTGTGCGATGCAGTTTTGTGGGCTTTCTCCACACTTCATTTTATGAAGAATATACTTCTTGTATGATGGTTTGAAGCAAGGATTTTGGATCCACACAACTCATCTCCCCTGCAGATATGATCGATATGCGTCGAAATGCTGCCGAAATTTCCGTTAAACTGCCTTCTGCCTTCTCTTTCATTCGTTATACAGATTTTTTGTACTTCGTTTTCAGAATCAAAGGAAATATGAGGATGTAAAAGAACTTAGACTGATTAAAATACTCTGTGATATCTGTTCTCTCATGCTTTCTTTGTTATCGTTGAATAAATTCCCTCAAATCAAATGCTTTTCGTTTTTGGTCGAAACAAAATGACGACTGCTGGGGACTTATAATTCAGTGATGACTTAGAAAATATTCAGAGAACATTTATCATTTTTGGTGTTGTATAAACGCCAAAATGACGACTCTTGACGGGAACATCCTCCCCTTCATCTCTAAAAATAAAGTACAATTCCTATTTAATCAAAATAACTAACACTGTTCTGAATAACATGTACACCGCAATGACTTTTCTCCCGACCGACATGGTTGTACTTCGCATCTAATGGATTACTAGTAGATTACATCGACAATACAAGATCGTTACTACAAGAAGTATTAGAACAGATTAAATCAATTGTGATCAAGGACAGACAATGCCAGGTTTCAATTTTCTTTTACAAAGGGTACCATCCTGCCGAGCATGGTCAACAAGTCTATCATGTGCAATATCGCGAAACACAGTAGTATTGGAGATCATTACTGATCACGGGACTTCATTTAAGAACAGAGGAATGAAGAAATTAGGACAAAAGTTTAGTATACAATATTCATTCTTGACACCCTACTATCTTTCGGCTAATGAATTGGCTGGAGCATTGAATAAGACGATTGTGAATATATTTAAGAAAAAGTTGCAGGAAATAAGTGCGACTGGGATGAGAAGTTGTAAGAAGCTCTATGGACCTATCAGATTATTCATTGTACTACTATGAAAGTAATGCCATATTCTTTGGTTTATGAAGTCGAAACTGTTTCATTGTACTGCTACGAAAGCAACGCCAAATTCTTCGGTTTATGAAATCGAAACTGTTATCTCTATTGAAACGCAAGTTGCATCGCCTAGAATAGTAGTATATCAGTCGATTATTGATTATGAAAACGCCAAGATCAGAAAGGTCAAGCATCGCTCCCTCAAAAGCAGCGATATGGTATTGATGCTGAAAAGATCAATGGTGGTCACTCATAAGACTGGGGGCAAGATCGATCTTAAAAAGGATGGCCCATACATAATATCAGAAGTACAATATCAGAAGTATACATAATATCGGGTGATAGATTAAGATGGGCAAAGCATAAATATACTGGTCAATGCCCATTTCATAAAATATATTATCCTCAACTGTATGCGAAGTTTTAATTCAGAAGATTTATAGCATAATTCTTCTCAATCAAAAGGGGGCAGACATAAGCATACAAAGGTAAGAACTCTGTATTTCTTTTTAATATTATATTTATCTTTGAATACTAATGAAATGCAGGCCTCCAAAGCATATCAAATCCAAGCAAGTCGATATAAAGCGCCGAAGATTATTTCCATATTGCCAAATGCGAATCGCCAAAGCTTGCCAATGCGGTAATGACTATCGTTGAATCGCAAGAGTTGTGATTATTATCATCATCTTGCTAGCACGAGGCCATTTAAAGTTATCGAAATCAATAGCACCGCCAGGCTGATATAATATCTTAATTGAAAAATTTTGTTTCATGACACAATGACGATCTATCATGTATGACAGTGAGAAGGACGCCGCTATGAAGCCGAATACGCATAAGGCTTATCATTATGGGTGATGCCGATATGGCAGAACCATACGGACATGTCAAGGTCGAGCATTGATGATTGCTGCCAAGCATTGATGATTGTTGTAAAGCGTTGATGATATCTCCAAAATCGTCAAGCGTCTATGATTATCGCCAAAATTAGCAACTATCGCTGTCATCATCAATCGCTCATACAAGCTTATCTTATCGAAATTGCTATCATCACTAAGCTGATATACTATCTTAAATATAACATGAATATTGACATAACATTATCAGCAATGGCGAAATATCAATTATTGATTCACTATTTTGGTAGTGGAATAAAACTATATGGCCAATCACATATAAAGTTGACGACAACAATGACGAATTATCATTTAAGGCAGCATAGCCAAGCCCTATACAGCCAACTACGCATAAGACTTACCATCATCGGCAACATATATATTATTCGGGCAACAGTGAAGTCTGTGGCCCTAAAAAGCCTGTAAAGAGCTTCATGTGCACCCATGCGGGCAATTGACGAAACAGTTATGTAAGACCCATGTCGTCTGTATAGCTTCAGGCAGCGTCACAAGGATGGCCAGAGAGCGCCTTCGTGAATGGGTCTGACCTTGCAGGCAAAGGAAAAGTGAGTTTCTTAAGCAGGATGACTCCTCAGATCCCTGGTTTGATTTCCGCAGTAACTCATGGGGGCAGGTCTTTGAAGCAAGATGACAAGTCTCTAAAGCAGGAGACCCCTCATCGATGCACTGGCGGCCTTAGATTTGGTACCCCGACGGTAGCCTTGCGCGCCCCGCGAACTTTAGAGAGTTATTGTGGCCAACTCTGTGCGTAAATTCTATCGAGTTCACTACCCCGGTAGCTTCACTGGGCCCCTCTAATGGATCGCGGTTTGTGAACTCCTGGCCGCGATAAGCCCCGCGAACTCTAGAGAGTTACAGTAGTCATTCGTGTAAGATCCAGCTCCAACTACTTACGAGCTTAAACTGTGATTGCTCCAACTACTTACGAGCTTAAACTGTGATTGCTCCAACTACTTACGAACTTAAACTGTGTGTGGGAGTCAAGTCCAGTCAAGTCCAGTCTAGTTAAGTCCAGTCTAGTCTAGTCAAGTTTAGTCTAATAAAGTTTAGTCCAGTTTAGTCTAGTTAAGTCTAGTCATGTCCAGTCAAATGTGTGCAGGCAAAAGTATATTTATCCTATCGACACGAGTCGCGGTATCTTTCTATCTCTTGCTTTCTTGATGAAGAAGATATATTATATCGCAAAATCCTCAAAGGTGGCAGAGAGTAAATAGCAATGAATCATCATTTTCTTTCAGGTGGCTTGATGACTCATATATATATATATATATATATATATATATATATATATATATATATATATATATATATATATATATATATATATATATATTCTTTAAATTCCTTAAAGGAACTCTGAGTGCTATCCATCTTTCAAGAATAGCAACATGCTTTGCTTCGCAACTATTATCTTCCAAAGGAATTCTATACCTTGGTCTTTCTGATTATTTCTTACGAGCGGTGGAAGAATATGTATGGCATAATCTACTAGGCATATCAACTCATCCAACTATAAGAAGCATGAGCTGGATAATTACAGCTGGGAAGTATGAAGCATGATCCAGTATGAATGTTCAAGAGTTGCTTCTATATCAAGGCCCAATTATATGGCCCGATGTTGTAATTTCTTATTGTTCTGGTAATGACATCGCAAGTCTCCGAGTAATGAACCTGATGAAGACAAGGAACGAATATTCACCAAAAGAGATGGAATCATTGTCGATAACTTACTCCATATCCTTCAGAAAGCTGATATGTCAGGGAGTACAAATTAGAGAAGACTCAGTGGTTGAACTTTTAGAGCCTGAAATGACATCTCTGAACGCACGATATAATGAGCAAAGAGTGCAACAAATGCAATGCGAAGCACACTGACAAGCACAAAAAAAGGGATAACTAAATCATTGTCATATTACAAATATTACAATCATTCTACAAAGCTTTCAATTTATTTCACATTTATCAATAATTCATGAAACTAAATTGGAAAATTATAATATCTTGAGATACTGATGCTGATTAATTTGGCAGGAAAGATTACCATTCGAAATCTTGGACTATGCAGACTATGAATAAAGGAGACAATCGAGGAGATCGTTGCAGTAGGAACGGTATTAAAGAACAATTGACACGGAGTTCAAAGAAAAAGTCGCTGGAGTTGATCAAAGAGACCGTTGCGTAACAGCAATATTGAAGATAGTTTTCTAGTCAAGATACTTGAAGATGAAGTCGCCACAACCTCCACAGTGGCAAGTTTCGATCAAAAGAGGATTATGCGAATAAGGGAGTTAAAGTTGTGGAAAGGCGTTCTATCTGATTGATTGCTATGAAAACAGAGTGCTTTTGTTGCCGCATTGTCTTCCCTACTGAATCATTCACTCGATGCTTTTGACTGGGGGCATTCAGTCTTTCATTCAAATGCGATCATTCAGCCTTTCGTTCGAGCACGATCATTCAATCTTTCGTTCGAGCGCGATCATTCAGTCTTCTGTTCAAGCACGATCATCCAGTCATCCTTCAGCTGCAATTCATTCGAGCTCGATTCCTTCAACCGTGATTCATTTGATGTAACGCCTTGAATTTCGAGGGTCGAGCAAAGCTCAACTCCCGAGATCCAACGCATCACTTATGCAACATAGATAATGATATTTAAATGTTGTCCATATTAGTGCATTAAACATGAGTGGAATTACACTAAAA
Organism: Magnolia officinalis; assembly: GCA_021015155.1. Taxonomy (NCBI): domain Eukaryota; kingdom Viridiplantae; phylum Streptophyta; class Magnoliopsida; order Magnoliales; family Magnoliaceae; genus Magnolia; species Magnolia officinalis. The sequence goes on along the minus strand of JAJHSJ010000007.1, from coordinate 65,598,556 downwards.
TAACATATCATACTCCAGAGGTAATTTGATTAAGCAAGTGGAAGACTGTAACATGCATATTTGAGTAAGTAAGCGATTTAAAACCTCCAGAGTATAAGTATGTAACTGGGCTGAATGTTTACATGTATTGTTTCCAAAATTACAAAATAGCAAAACATAAAGTGTCTAACTATCCCATAGCCCTGTAATCCTGGCGATGCAGCTCTAAGTCTACACAGACCCGCCTGAGAGCTGCACGTAGGTGAACTCCTCCTCCTCGTCTATGAACTCCGACTCTGTCGCGTAAGCCTCGTCATAACCTGCATCTAAATCAGAGTCTGGTTGGTGTTTTAAAACACCGTCCCAGAGTGGGAGTGAGTGATCAACTCAGTGGTACTATAAGGCAAAGGTTAACATGTTATCAATTCAATCAAGCAGTAATGATAAAGCAGTACAACAATCATTCCTAACTACTCTTATTAATACAGGGATGATATGCAGTAATGATGCATGCCCTCACCTGCACTCCCTTAGCGACTTCATCTAACGATCATGCATGACAAACTCCTTAAATGTGCGCTTCCTCGCCAAAGCACATGGAATGCGGTGCATGGTTGTGTTAACCAAGTTCTTTATTAGGCTTATTCATACAGCAGATTCGGGAAGCTAAGGTACCTCCCTTTATATCATTTACCAAACGGAGATCCATCTAGGGTCGTCAATCCTAGTTAATCACATACGATAGGCAAGTTGTAGGGCATCACCCCTAATGGAAGTAGTAGATAGGCAAGTTCAATTGATTATACTTGAGGTCACTACGAGAGGCTCGTCACCTGAACGTAGGCTGACATCTTGAATACAGTGTCCCATACCACTGTATTCGGCTCACATAGCCTATGGGTTGCTCACTGGTCATTACGGGGAGGCTCGTCACCCCAGCGAGGCCGACAGCTCGACCACGGTGTCCATACCACCATGCCCGGCTCATGAGTCTTAGTAGATTGTAGTACCACGGTTGAAATGGGCTTTACATTGGTAAGTGGTACCTTAGATTCAAGCAATAACGTCTATACATGGTAAACACACAATAGGCCAATCGGGTTATTTGACAAGTTCGGTTGGTATGGGCACACATTGAATTAATCGACATGGAGCGCATAAGCACTCCACGTGGCCTAACCACTGTCGACAATCACCGTACAGCTCAGATTCATCGAACGTATCCAATGTGGCGATGCTAGTTCGGCCACTAATCAGGAACCGTTACCGATTGCCTGGACTACGTAGTAGTCCCAATTATACTCAAATGCAATAGGTAGTCACATGTGATAATCATAACAACATTTAACAAACAATTCAAATATAAATTCCATTTGAGCATTTATCAAACACATTGAATATGTTGCCGAATGTTTACATTTCGTCCATAAATTGCGTAGTTGAAACTAAGATTACATGAAGGAAATTATATATAAATAATGTAATTGAGAATCCTATCTCAACACCCTTATTAAATGCAATTCATCAAACAGTTTCTCATTCAGACATTTTATCAAACACATATGCTACACCTTACTACAAACATCACTAAATTAGTTATAGCATATATTATGGCAAATCCTTTCACAAAGGAGTTGTCATACATACAACAAACTTGTATTTTATATTAATAGTTATGGCAAGCACAAATCATAATTGCGATTTCATTCAAACATTTCAACAAACACATGGAATGCATTATATATTCACATAGTTCACACACATGAATAATTTATCGAATACATCGTAACTAAGATCATATGATAACAATCAAGTTAGACATAAATCATTGCTGACATTGAAAGCCTTGAAAACCATAACCTAAAAGTTTATAGTTCGCACCTTTCGTTGGTATACTCGTTACGAACTCGGTTCGTATCTTACGTTCCCGAATACGGAACAACGGGTACCTAAACATTGAAATAGGTTAGCTATTTCGTCAGTTACTCTATTTAAATCCCTAAATCGAGATTAGGGTTAAGATTTTTTACCTAAATCAAAGTTGGAATCGTTCGTGTAGCGATGGTGTGGCGGCGATTCAATGCGTAGAGTAGTGGAAGTGAATCCCAGCAACAATCTCCCAAACTCACTTTCTTCTCCTCACTCTTTTCTCCTCTTTTCTCTCTTGTCTCTCCTACGGTTAGGGAAATTCGTATGGAATGAGAGTGAGGTTGTTTAAGGGCCTTATATAGGCTCAAAACTGATGTCAATGGCCCCAGGGCCATGGTATACTTAGGTTATAGCCAAAGAGCACCTGTTTCGGGCAAACGGGGCTCATCTAGAGGTCCGTTACTCACTTATGTCACAGAGTAAGTTCCCTGGCAATGGATCTAGGCCAGGATATGATTTTTGTATGATCGGATGAGCGGATCGACCGTGGACCCGTGTCAGTTCAACGGTCGTCGTTACTCGATCAGGGCCACAAGTACACAGATATGTCCAGAAAATTTCCCTGATCCATGGGTGAAGTTCTGTCAGAAACTGACGGTCTGAAATCTTCAATTTCGCCTGTAAGCGAACGACCCAATTTACTTAACTTCTGGTTAATTTTTTAAAGATATTCGCGTTTCTCACACACTTCGCTTAGGGCTCAAGTTGTACATTTCTTAATACTATTTGGGCTCGATTCCCACGATGGTCGTCAAGCCCAGTAGGACGGTCATAACCTTATAATTTCACGGTCATCGGACTTTCGACGTGCGGACCAGGTTCGATACGGAGTTTCAATGTGCTCCCGCGAGCAACTGGGTTTTTGGGTTTTCTCCTAGGTTTTTAAGTAATGTTGAGTTAGTGATTTTAATGGTTCTGGGTCTTGCCATTCGTATAGATAGTGGTTTGAGCTAATTCCACCAATTATTTAGTTTAGTACTTAATTAATTTTCGTCTAATTTCCACAAAATACGGTCTTTGGTGATTTTTGCTTGAGGTGGTACTCGGGTCTTTGTACGGATTTTTCTGAGAAGTTACATTTGACAACAATCCATTCAAACAAGATTCTTCAGAGCTTGATTCTTTTGGGCTTGACTTTTCAGTACTCCGTTCAGGCAATCCTTCTTCGACGTAAATGGATTTTTGTGTAAAAGAAAGATCGATCCTCCTTTTGATTTCATAAATCAATCAAAGAAGGATCGAGGGGGCATCTGTTGGGGCACCAAAAACATGAGTCGACAGGAGTTTGGTTTGTTGCGCATCAAGGATCCGCAGCCCTGCCCATTATGCGACTCTCTCTATCATCTCTCTTTGGAAAATCTTCCGCGATTAATAGTGTCGATGAATAGTAGTGCAGATGAATAGTGCCTGTTAGGGTACCAAAAGTGATTAGTTAAAGAGAGAGAATTGGAGAAAGGCATGAACAAGAGAGGGAAAGCAAGATAAGTTGTGCAAAACCCAAGTTATACGGAACCCAAGTTGTGTTGGACCTAAGTTGTGCTGAACCCAAGTTGTGCGGGACCCAAGTTGTGTGGAACCCAAGTTGTGCGGAACTCAAGTTGTGCGGAACCCAAGTTGTGCGGAACTCAAGTTGTGTGGGACTCAAGTTGTGTGGGTCCGCACAACTCACCTAAGTTGCCCTTTGTAACATCCCGGATTTTTGCCAACCTGGAATTAGACGTCCTTAGGTAATGGGTCGTTCCTAACGCCTTATTAACTTGTCAAAACTCGTTCCCTAAGTCAAAAATCACTTTTTAACCCTTTTCCTTCACAAATCCCACCCTTCACCACCTTGTTCTTTCAATTTTTCTAACTACTTTCACCCAAGACACTATCTTAAACTAGCTAAGTATTATAACTTGGATCACTTTATATACAAACTACAAAGGCCCAGGTACCACCTCAGACGAAAATTACTCAGGACTAAATCCTTTAGAAATAAGGCGAGAATTAGCCAGTGTTAAACTAGAGTACCTGTGAAATTAGAACCAATCACTTTAAATACGATCTGCAAGATCTAAAACTTGTAGAATCATTGACACTAGATTACCATAAAATCTAGGATCAATCCCATTACCCGGCTGCTCTCGGAAGCATCTCGAAACTCCATATCAGATCTGGACCGCACATCGAAAGTCCGATTAACACGAAGTTAAGGAATTAGGACCGCCTTACTGGGCTTGATAACCATCTCGGAAATCAAATCCAGATAGTGTCCCAGTGCCATTCGCTTGAGATCGAAGCGGGGAGTGTGAGAAATGTGAAATTAATTAAAAATAAAATACAAATTTATGAAATCTGGCATGTTTCGCTTATGGATCAGTATTAAGCAACTAGATCGTCAGAATCAGGTCAAATTACACCCTCGGATCAGGGATATTTCCCCAAACATATCCATGTACTCGGAATCTCCGATCGAGATCCACTGATCGTTGAACTAAAACTGGTCCGCCATTTGCGATTTGGAATCCCGACTGAAACAAAAACTTAACTAAACGTAGATCCAGTGTTAGTGAGCTTAAGTCCGACCTTTGACTCAAGGGGGCCCGCCAGAAGAGCTCCGTTAAGCTGGAAAAGGGTCAATTTGGTTATAACCTAAGTATACCTTGTCCATAAGTCTATTTTAGTGTGTTTTTAGGCTATATAAGGACCTTAGAACCCTCTCTCTCACAGCCATACGAATTTGAGAGAAACCCAAGAGAGAGAAGAGAGAAAAGAGAGAGAAAATGTGGGAGATGTGGGAGATTCTTCCCTGCCGTTCTTCCCTGTCGTATCCAAGCTCAACCGCTCCATTCTAATCGCTTTTCCGGCGATTTCGACTTCGTTTCTAGGTAAGAAACCCTAACCCTAACCTGTTTTGGGGTTTTGATAGTTGTAGGTTATGAAATAGCTAACCTATTTCGTTCTATAGGTTACCAAACTGCCGTATACAGAAACTTAGCAATTCTATCGACTCCGTTACAATTCTATGACAAACGTTACGGACTTTAAGTGTATAGGTTATGGTTTTCAATGTTTTCAATGTCAGATAATGATAGATTCATGATCTGCATGCAATTGCACATGTACAAAGTGCTGTCTGTTTTCCGTTTCGATTAAAGATGAAGAGTATGGAATTTTACATACTCTAGGTATTTGTAGAAAGTACCGTATACGTATAAATTTAGGAAATGTGTTTGCCATGACTATTTGCTCTATTAATATATTATATATGGATAAAATACTTGTTTGGCGAAAGGACTAGCCTTAATACATGTTTTGCTAATGCACACTATGTATGTTGAAAAGAGTGTATTCTAAGTGTTTGTGAAGATGACTGAATGAGTATAGAATTCTCATTCGTGCTCGCCATGACTAATTGTCATGGATATATGATTATTGTATTGGCGATACCCCTTTGGCGAAAGGATTTGCCCTAAATCACACCACGACTAATATACACTATATATATTAAAATGTGTGGCCCAAGTGTTTGTGGAAATGACTGAATGAACATGGAACTTGGATTCCTGCTTGCCATGACTATTCGTCGTGGGTGCACGCGTGTTATAATTGGAGCAACTCCCTAGTGAAAGGATTTGGCCTTATACCTATGTGATCAACATACGTCATGTATGTTGATGTATGTAGTTAAAGTGTTTGTTGAAATGTCTGAATGAGTAGTAGTTAATAAATTGTAATGTATAAGGGTGTTGAGATAGGATTCTCAGCTACCTTAGAGATGTATATGATTTCCTCCATGTTGCTTGTTTAATTTAACCACTTATGAAATATAGGTGTTTGTATTCCCTGTTTATATTATGCTTTATTACATGTTTTATGACATGTTTGAATTACTTTGTTTATTCTGCTTTACTCTACATGCTTCGGTCATGGATTGATTGTGTTTGGGGCTATTATTATCGTCCAGGCAATCGGTAACGGGATTGAATTCGTGGCTGAGATTCATTTGCCACGTGAGATGTGTTCAACGAACTCGTGTCGTACTTCGGTTGGTGATAGTGGTTGGCCACACGAAGTGCTTATGCGCTTTATATCGTTCAACTTGTTGTGCGCTCAAGCTAGCCAAGCTCGTCAAGTAACCCGATATGTCTAATGTATGTTCACCATATTTGGATGCTACTGCTTGAACCTAGGGTACCAAACTTACCAGTGAAATCCCTTTTAACTATGATACCTCGATCCGCTAAGACTCATGAGCCGGGCATAACTCAACATCCCGAAAAATCAGGGGGTCGAGTATAACTCAACACCCGAGTTCTAGAACATCACTTATGCAACATAGATATTGATTATTAAATGTTGTCTGCATTTGTGTATTGAACATGAGTGAGATTAAGCCAAAACAACATATCGTACTCCAGAGACAGTTAAATTGCAAGCGGAAGACTGTGATAGATATATAAAATATATAAAAACTGTGGTGAGTCTCCAGAGTGTGATAACATTACCAGGTTAATAAATTTCAAATACATTTCTAAAATATACCAAATGTGTAAGTGTAATGTCTTCTATCCCAAGTACCATAGCCCCGTCAATACAATAACAGGTCTTCATAAACCTGTCAAAGAGCTACACGTAGGAGAACTCCTCCACATCATAGTAGTCCGGCTCTGCTTCAAAAGTATCGCCATCACCTGAAACTCAACAAATCTGGTTGGTGTGTACAACACCGTCCCGTAACGTGGGAGCGAGTGATCAACTCAGTGGAACAATAAAGCATAGGTTAACATGTTATCAACTCAGTCAAGCAGTAATGATAAAGCAGTACAATCAAACAATTCTAACTACTCTTATTTAATGCAAGTATGAAATGACACGATGTATGCCCTTGCCAAACCACCCTCATGCGACACCATCTTACGTTCATCCCTCAGTGCTCCACATCTACCAGGCACATGCAGTGCGATGATGAGTATGATTACCGAGTAATTATTAGTCCATTTCAAATAACAGTATTGGGAAACTAAGGTACCTCCCTTGTATCATTCCCAAACATGATCCATTCTAGGGTCGTCAGTCCTAGTTAATCTCATACGATATTATGGTTTGAGAGGCATAGCGAAGGCATCACAAAGGGCTCGTCACCCATTAGCACGGATACAGATCTCATCTTATGCGGCTCAATTGCTGGCCGTCAGCTCGAATACAGGTCTCACCGTACTCGGCTCAATCACTGGCCGTCAGCTCGAATACAGATCTCACTGTACTCGGCTCAACTCATGCTCTAGTTGCTGTGAAGGGATCGTCGCCAATCACAGACCTTAGAGTATACTCGAAGACACTACGGAGGACTCGTCGCCCATCAGCACGAATACAGGTCTCACCGTATTCGGCTCTCGCCGTAGGTGTCGACAGCTCGAATATAGTGTCCCATACCACCATAATCGGCTCACGAGTCTGGTTGCTCACTGGTCACTACGGGAAGGCGCGTGGCCCCAGCGTAGGCTGACAGCTTAACCACGGTGTCCCATACCACCATGCCCGGCTCATGAGTCTTAGCGTATCGAGGTACCATGGTTAAAAGGGATTTCACTGGTAAGTTTGGTACCCTAGGTTCAAGCAGTAGCGTCCAAACATGGTGAACATACATAAGACAGATCGGGTTACTTGACGAGCTCGGCTAGCTCGAGCGCACAACAAGTTGAACGATATGAAGCGCATACGCACTTCGTGTGGCCAACCACTATCGCCAACCGAAGTACGACTCAGGTTCGTCGAACACATCTCATGTGGCAACTGAAAATCAGCCACGAATTCGATCCTATTACCGACTGCCTGGACTATACAATAGCCCCAATAACATTTAATTGCAAATAGGTAAAGCAGTAATGGATTAAGATTCAAATCATATAATCAAAGTCTGGTATTATCCGTTTAGGGCTGTCAGGGCTGTTGCACGCACTCGTTGCTCCACTCCCCCATCACCCATGACGGATCATACAACGTAAATATGAATTTAAACATATGCATTATATAGATAAAATCATACAATCGGTTGAGCATGTTATGAAGCACAACACAAGCATGAGTTTGTACATATTCAATTCCTAATCACACAGCTATCCAAGGAAATCATACACATAGTTAAAGGAGTTGAGAATCATATCTCAACACCCTTATACATTACAATTTACTAACTACTACTCATTCAAACGTTTTAACAAACACTTAGACTACGTACATCAACATACATGACATATGTTGATCACATAGGTATAAGGCCAAATCCTTTCACTAGGGAGTTACCCCAATCCTAACATGTATACACCCACGACGGATAGTCATGACAAGCAGGAATCCAAGTTCCATATTCATTCAGTCATTTCCACAAACACTTGGGCCACACATTTTATCATATATAGTGTATATTGGTCGTGGCGTGATTTAGAGCAAATCCTTTCGTCAAAGGGGTATCGCCAATACAACAATCATATATCCATGACAATTAGTCATGGCAAGCACGAATGAGAATTCTATACTCATTCAGCCATTTTCACAAACACTTAGAATACACTATTACAACATACATGGTGTATGTTAGCAAAACATGTATTAGGGCTATCCTTTCGCCAAGCAAGTATTTTACATATATATAATATATTTATACAACAAATAATCATGGCAACCACATCTCTAAAATATATATGTATACGGTACTTTCTACAATACAGTATTTCTACATACATAGTGTATATTAGTAAAACATGTATTTTGGCGAATCCTTTCGCCAAATAAGTATTTTATCCATATATCGTATATTCATACAATAAATAATCATGTCAAACACATTTCTAAAATTTATACGTATACGGTATTTTCTACGAATACCTAGAATATGTAAAATTCCATAATCTACATCTTTAATCGAAACAGAAAATAGAAAGCACTTTGTACATGTACAATTGCATGCAGATCATGAATCTATTATTATCTGACAATGAAATCATTGAAAACCATAACCTATACACCTAAAGTCCGCACCTTTTATCGTAGAATCGTAACGAATCCAATAGGTTTGCTAAGCTTCCGTATTCGGCAGTTTGGCAACCTATAGAATGGAATAGGTTAACTATTTCATAACTTATAACTATGAAAACCCCAAATCAGTTTAGGGTTAGGGTTTCTTACCTAGAAACGTCGCTAAAATCGCCGGGAAAGCGATAAGAATGAGGTGGTTAAGCACCTAAGGCAGCAAGGAAGAAATGCAGGAAGGATCTCCCACAACTCTTCCACTTTCTCTCTTTTCTCTCCTCTCTCTCTAGGGTTTCTCTCAAATTCGTATGGTTGCAATGAGAGAGGGTTTAAGGTCCTTATATAGTCTAAAAACTCACCGAAATAGACTCCAGGTCAAAGTATACTTAGGTTATAACCAAAATGGGTCAGTTTCAGCTCAACAGAGGACTTCTGGCGGGCCTCCTTGAGCTAAAGGTCGGACTTAAGCTCACTAATACTGGATCTACGTTTAGTTAAGTTTTCGTTTTAGTAAAATTTTCAGATCACGGGTGGCGGACCAGTTTCAGTTCAACGGTCAGTGGATCTCGATCGGAGATTCCGAGTACATGTAAATGTGTATGAAATTTCTCCTGATCCGAGGGTGTAATTTAGTCTAATTCTAACGGTCTGGTTGCTTAAAACTGATCCACAAGCAACACATGTCAGATTACTATTCAAGATATTTTATTTTGAATTAATTTCACATTTCTCACACTCTTCACTCCGAGCTCAAGCGAATAACGCTGGGACACTATCTGGATTTGATTTCCGAGATGGTTGCCAAGCCCAGCAAGGCGGTCCTAATTCCTTAATTTTGTGTTAATCGGACTTCCGACGTGCGGTCCAGATCCGATACGGAGTTTCGAGATGCTCCCGAGAGCAGCCGAGTAATAAGATTGATCCTAGATTTTAGGGTAACCTAGCGTCAATGATTCTACAAGTTTTGGGTCTTGCAGATCGTATTTAAAGTGATTGGTGCTAATTTCACAGGCACTCTAGTTTAACACTAGCTAAATCTCACCTAATTTCTAAAGGATTTAGTCCCGGGTGATTTCGGTCTAAGGTGGTACTTAGTCCTTTATAGCAATGTATATAATGTGATCCAAGTTATACTACTTAGCTAGTTTAAGATAGTGTCTAGGGTGAAAGTACTTAGAAAATTTAAAGTACAAGGTGATAAAGGGTGGGATTTGTGAAAGAAATGGGTTCAGAAGTGATTCTAGACTGTGGGATTCAGTTTCTGACAAGTTAATAAGGTGTTAGGAGCGACCCATTGCCTAAGGACGTCTAATCCCAGGTTGGGAAAAATTCGGGCTGTTACATGCAATTAATACTTACATTAATAAGAGTAGTTAGGAGTGTTTGATTGTACTGTTTTATCATTACTGCTTGACTGAATTGATAACATGTTAACCTATGCTTTACTGTTCCACTAAGTTGATCACTCACTCCCACGTTACGGGACGGTGTTGTACACACCAACCAGATTTGTTGAGTTTCAAGTGATGACAATGCTTATGAAGCAGAGCCGGATTACTACTATGATGTTGAGGAGTTCTCCTACATGTAGCTCTCTGACAGGTCTATGAAGACCTGATATTGCATTGACGGGGCTAGGTGTTTGGGATAGAAGACATTACGCTTCCACAACTTGGTATAATTTGAAATTGTACTTGTAATGAATTAACCTGGTAACATTATCATACTCTGGAGACTTACCACAGTTTATATATTTTATTTATCTATCACAGTCTTCCGCTTGCAATCTCACTTGTCTCTGGAGTATGATATACTGTTTTGGCTTAATCTCACTCACGTTCAATGCACTAATACAGACAACATTCAATCATCATTCATTTTGTTACATAAGTGATGCGTTGGAACTCGGGAGTTGAGTTTATGCTCGACCCCCAATTTTCAGGGCGTTACAAGATGGTATTAGAGCATGATTTAGATTAAACTGGACCTGGGTTATGGTCGCACGACGCACTCTGACGCACTCTAACTTAGGAGGGAGCGACGAAACGTCGAAATAGACTTAGGATTTTTCAAATTCGCCGAATGGCGAAACCGACCGAAATCGACAGCTGAGATTGGGCCCGTACACACCCATGATCATGCGAAACGATCCCGAATCACTTCTAAGCCATCAGTCGACGGGTTTGAGTCATTCCCTAGAAACGAATGCCCTTAGGTTGTGGGTCAACTACAACACCTTACACTTCATCTCAAAGCCTAAAACCCCTTTTATCCAATTCCTTCAAATTCTCTCCTTTCACCACCTCATTCTTCAACTTTTTTAAGTCATTTCATACTAGACATAAATCCTAACGTATAAATGATGAAGAATAATACTTAAACAAAAATTTACTATAAATAGTAAATATATGTAGAAATTGGACTTTTGACCATTCAAATTATGGAATCTCGTGAAATAAATGGGTTAGTTGGATGGATTACCTCCTCCTACCCCAAAATTATATGCCACACATCACATAAAATTATTCTGGTTTGCAAGTTGGCCCCGATACAGCTCAAAATGGAGTCGGGGGCCAAAAGGAGCACTTCCAGAGGGACCCAGGGTGGGACCCATACTTTTTCGGGGCCTAGGGGTCACGAGGACCTTGCCCAAATGGTGAGGCATCACCAGTTAGTCCAGTGGGTGGCTAGGCCCTCCCCGAGTCGGTGAGGCCTCGCCAGGTTTCGGGCCCGGCCAGGCGGGCCAGTGTGGCCGATGGTGTTTGGGGGCTAGGGGAACCCCCTGGTATAGGGGCCGTGGCTTAAAACCTCCCCAAACTAGTACTTCCTTCACAAAGTGACCCTCCAAGCTCTCTTTTCTCTTTCAAACTTCTGATTTTTGGCAAAAATTGCCCCTCCAATCACCCATTCCGTCATTTTCTATCACAACCCGTTCACCTCCATCGTTTATAACAATACACACCCCCTACCCTCTTTATCCTCTCTCATTTGAGCTCCAACACCCCCCGTTTGAAGCTCAAATCGTGTAAGCTCTCAATCCCTCCCATCTCTTCACTTTCTTTCTTCGAACCCTTTCTCTTGGGCCTGTACAACCTCTGTTGAGGCTTAAATCCATGGAGAGTTAGAAACACCAGCCCTCTTTCCCCTTTTCCTTCACTTCCCATGGCCTTATTTGAGTTGAATACGGCCTTTTTCTCCATTTCCACCGTCTTTTTCGCAACCTCCGAATGTTGGAATATTTAGGGCCGTTCGGCCAACTGCATTAGGTGAGTTTAGGGTGGATGGAATTGTAAAAGTAACAATAAATGCATGTGTTAAGTGTTGTCCCTAGATTGGGTGTATCCCTTGGTTTCCGATACTATGTTTGGAATGTATGCAGTTAAACGTAAATCCCGTATTTTCATTTCAAATTACACTTAGAAATTCATTATCCTAGGATTTGGAAATCCCATCTCACACTTTCCCACATAAGGCTCATTTTCCAAAGCCTATACCATTAATTTTAATCCCCACCCACCTCCTACCAAACATGTCATTCCCAATCCTGAGGTAGGATTAGTAATGCAGTCCCATTTAGTACGACTTAATACCACTAGCCAAATAGACCCTTGGAGTTTTGGACCTAGAGCGGTGCTCCTAGATTTCGACAGACCTGACCGTATAAGAAATCCAACAAATTAATAATGTGAACCCTAGGACCCTCTTAGCTGGTGTGAGCATGTGTGTAGTACTCGAGTGTAGCTAAATTCAAGTTCGGGCAACTCAATTCCACTTAGACAACATTTGACCCTACGCGATAAATAATTTCTTGTATTAGAAATGATCTGAAATCATCTAGTGTATAAGAATAGACTTTGGATTACAACTAGAGGATACCGCTACTCCTAAATTAAGACTAGGCTACTAATCACATTAGGGAATGTCAGAGACTGATAGCCTTAGTTAGGTCGGCTAATACACCTCTTTGATCTAGGTGACGCAGCGGAAATGTGGTGGACCCTTGCCCCAGTGGCCCAGGAACAAATGGAATTGATCCAAACTGTACGTAAAGATAGGTCACTAACTAGGAGCTGAATCTTCCTTATAATGTAAAGCAATTAGGGTTCAAGTATTAAACCAATTCGTATTAAAGAAAGGGCCTAATAATGAGTACGAGTTTAACTACTACCCTAGATATGAATTAAGATGAGGACTCTCCTAGACCAAGACCCAACAGGCAACCTTAGAAATAAAAATTTAAGCCTTTCAATGATGGACATTCCCTGAGTTTTTTTAGAGTGATCGGTCTACGGAGTTATCGAAATATACAACTGCGAAGCATTCGCGGCTTGACCCAATTCTCAATCCTAGGTGACTACCAATGGACTCGCTGCTGACAAGCAGAAGACCAGGACCACCAAGATTCGGAAGGGATACGATGAGCTTTCTACCCTGGCCCGGTAGATGATCGATGTATCGGGATTAAGCCCATTACAATCGTCTCTCCGTGTTGGTCAAACAACGAAAACAACTATCTTACTCTAAATTGTTGGAATCGTCGTCAAGACTCCAAATAGGGAAAGAATAAATTGTACCAAAGCATCGGGGTATGAGAAATGGATACAGAAATAAGTTTTAAGGGGGGTAGACTAAAATGAACCAGGCTAGTATATACCTTACCACGCGTAGAAACTCAAAATCAATAAAACTGAAGCAAAAGAAATAATTAAATCTTTACTTATTACCCTTAGCCAATTTCGGGGATGAAATTTTATTTTAAGGAGGGTGGATTGTAACATCCCGGATTTTTACCAACCTGGAATTAGACGTCCTTAGGCAATGGGTCGTTCCTAACGCCTTATTAACTTGTCAAAACTCATTCCCTAAGTCAAAAATCGCTTTTTAACCCTTTTCCTTCACAAATCCCACCCTTCACCACCTTGTTCTTTTAATTTTTCTAAGTACTTTCACCCTAGACACTATCTTAAACTAGCTAAGTATTATAACTTGGATCACTTTATATACAAACTACAAAGGCCCAGGTACCACCTCAGACGAAAATTACTCAGGACTAAATCCTTTAGAAATAAGGCGAGAATTAGCTAGTGTTAAACTAGAGTACCTGTGAAATTAGAACCAATCACTTTAAATACGATCTGCAAGATCTAAAACTTGTAGAATCATTGACGCTAGATTACCATAAAATCTAGGATCAATCCCATTACCCGGCTGCTCTCGGGAGCATCTCGAAACTCCATATCAGATCTGGACCGCACATCGAAAGTCCGATTAACACGAAGTTAAGGAATTAGGACCGCCTTGCTGGGCTTGACAACCATCTCGGAAATCAAATCCAGATAGTGTCCCAGTGCCATTCGCTTGAGATCGGAGCGGGGAGTGTGAGAAATGTGAATTAATTAAAAAAAATACAAATTTATGAAATCTGGCATGTTTCGCTTATGGATCAGTATTAAGCAACCAGATCGTTAGAATCAGGTCAAATTATACCTCGGATCAGGGATATTTCCCCAATATATCCATGTACTCGGAATCTCCGATCAAGATCCACTGATCGTTGAACTAAAACTGGTCTGCCATTTGCGATTTGAATCCCGACTGAAACAAAAACTTAACTAAACGTAGATCCAGTGTTAGTGAGCTTAAGTCCGACCTTTGACTCAAGGGGCCCCGCCAGAAGCGCTCCGTTAAGCTGGAAAAGGGTCACTTTGGTTATAACCTAAGTATACCTTGTCCATAAGTCTATTTTAGTGTGTTTTTAGGCTATATAAGGACCTTAGAACCCTCTCTCTCATAGCCATATGAATTTGAGAGAAACCTAAGTGAGAGAAGAGAGAAAAGAGAGAGAAAGTGTGGGAGATGTGGGAGATTCTTCCCTGCCGTTCTTCCCTGTCGTATCCAAGCTCAACCGCTCCATTTTAATCGCTTTTCCGGCTTTTCCGACTTCGTTTCTAGGTAAGAAACCCTAACCCTAACCTGTTTTGGGGTTTTGATAGTTGTAGGTTATGAAATAGCTAACCTATTTCGTTCTATAGGTTACCAAACTGCCGTATACAGAAACTTAGCAATTCTATCGACTCCGTTACGATTCTACGACAAAAGGTACGGACTTTAGGTGTATAGGTTATGGTTTTCAATGTTTTCAATGTCAGATAATGATAGATTCATGATCTGCATGCAATTGCACATGTACAAAGTGCTGTCTGTTTTCCGTTTCGATTAAAGATGAAGAATATGGAATTTTACATACTCTAGGTATTTGTAGAAAGTACCGTATACGTATAAATTTAGGAAATGTGTTTGCCATGACTATTTGCTGTATTGATATATTATATATGGATAAAATACTTGTTTGGCGAAAGGACTCGCCCTAATACATGTTTTGCTAATGCACACTATGTATGTTGAAAAGAGTGTATTCTAAGTGTTTGTGAAAATGACTGAATGAGTATAGAATTCTCATTCGTGCTCACCATGACTAATTGTCATGGATATATGATTATTGTATTGGCGATACCCCTTTGGCAAGAGGATTTGCCCTAAATCACGCCACGGCTAATAAACACTATATATATTAAAATGTGTGGCCCAAGTGTTTCTGAAAATGACTGAATGAACATGGAACTTGGATTCCTGCTTGCCATGACTATCCGTCGTGGGTGCACGCGTGTTATAATTGGGGCAACTCCCTAGTGAAAGGATTTGGCCTTATACCTATGTGATCAACATACGTCATGTATGTTGATGTATGTAGTTAAAGTGTTTGTTGAAATGTCTGAATTAGTAGTTAGTAAATTGTAATGTATAAGGGTGTTGAGATAGGATTCTCAGCTACCTTAGAGATGTATATGATTTCCTCCATGTTGCTTGTTTAATTTAACCACTTATGAAATATAGGTGTTTGTATTCCCTGTTTATATTATGCTTTATTACATGTTTTATGACATGTTTGAATTACTTTGTTTATTCTGCTTTACTCTACATGCTTCTGGTCATGGATTGATTGTGTTTGGGGCTATGATTATAGTTCAGGCAATCGGTAACGGGATTGAATTCGTGGTTGAGATTCATTTGCCACATGAAATGTGTTCGACGAACCCGAGTCGTACTTCGGTTGGTGATAGTGGTTGGCCACACGAAGTGCTTATGCGCTTCATATCGTTCAACTTGTTGTGCGCTCGAGCTAGCCGAGCTCGTCGAGTAACCCGATATGTCTAATGTATGTTCACCATGTTTGAATGCTACTGCTTGAACCTAGGGTACTAAACTTACCAGTGAAATCCCGTTAACCATGGTACCTCGATCTGCTAAGACTCATGAGCCGGGCATGGTGGTATGGGATACCGTGGTCGAGCTGTCAGCCTAAGCTAGGGCCACGTGCCTCCTCGTAGTGACCAGTGAGCAACCAGAGTTGTGAGCCGATTATGGTGGTATGGGACATTATATTCGTGCTGTCGTCCTATATTGATAAGGTGATGGGGGAGTGGTGCAACGATTGCGAGCAATAACCCTGACAGCCCTTTGTAGTGACCTTGAGCATACTTTGAATTTGCAGTGAGACGATGAGTTTTGCCGCAGTGTATAGAGTATGAACTAGGCCTGTATCAATTTAGTGATGAACCGTTAAAAAGGTGATGGGGGAGTGGTGTAACAAATGCGTGTAACAGCCCTGACAGCCTTTGCAGCGACCTAGAAACACACCATCGCATGAGATTAACTAGGACTGACGACCCTAGGATGGATCATGTTCGGGAATGATACAAGGGAGGTACCGTTGTTTCCTAATACTGCTGTTTGAAATGGACTAATAACTACTAGGTAATCATGCTCATCATCGCACTGCATGTGCCTGGTAGATGTGGAGCACTGAGGGATGAACGCATGTCGCGAACATAAGATGGTGTGGCATGAGGGTGGTTTGGCAAGGGTATTCATTATGTCATTCATACTTGCATTAATAAGAGTAGTTAGGAATGTTTGATTGTACTGCTTTATCATTACTGCTTGACTGAATTGATAACATGTTAACCTATGCTTTACTGTTTCACTGAGTTGATCACTCACTCCCACATTACGGGACGGTGTTGTACACACCAACCAGATTTGTTGAGTTTCAGGTGATGGCAATGCTTATGAAACAGAGCCGGACTACTACTATGTTGTTGAGGAGGA
The DNA here is from genome assembly GCA_021015155.1 of Magnolia officinalis. Classification (NCBI taxonomy): domain Eukaryota; kingdom Viridiplantae; phylum Streptophyta; class Magnoliopsida; order Magnoliales; family Magnoliaceae; genus Magnolia; species Magnolia officinalis. The sequence goes on along the minus strand of JAJHSJ010000007.1, from coordinate 65,581,465 downwards.
GTTTTCCTACATGTAGCTCTCTGACAGGTCTACGAAGACCTGGTATTGCATTGACGGGGCTAGGTGTTTGGGATAGAAGTCATTACACTTCCACAACTTGGTATAATTTGAAATTGTACTTGTAATGAATTAACCTGGTAACATTATCACACTCTGAAGACTCACCACAGTTTATATATTTTATTTATCTATCACAGTCTTCCGCTGGCAATCTCACTTGTCTCTGGAGTATGATATACTGTTTTGGCTTAATCTCACTCATGTTCAATGCACTAATACAGACAACATTCAATCATCATTCATTTTATTGCATAAGTGATGCGTTGGAACTCGGGAGTTGAGTTTATGATCAACCCCTGATTTTCAGGGCGTTACACGCTTGGGCGCGCAAGTCTCACCAAAGGAGGATTTAGTGATACGGAGTGGGCCCCATGGCACAGGAGTCGAGGGCTCACACATGCGAATGCCTATAAATACCCCTCACCCCTTCATTTGAGGGATCAGAAGTTTCAGAGAGGTACTAGGAGTAGAGAGAGAAGGGAGGATGAGTTGTGCAGACCCGCACAACTCAAAATGAGTTGTGCGGACCCGTGCAACTCAAGGCAAGTTGTGCGGATCTGTACAACTCAATATAAGTGCTCAAGATGAGTTGTACGGACCCGCGCAACTCAAGACAAGTTGTGCGGATCCGCGCAACTCAAGATAAGTTGTGCACACCCGCGTAACTCGAGTGAGCTGTGCATCCCTATGCAACATGAGCTTTGTTGTGCGATTCAGTTTTGTGGACTTTCTTCACACTTCATTTTTTGAAGAATACACTTCTTATATGATGGTTTGAAGTAAGGATTTTGGATCCGCACAACTCGTCTCCCCTAGAGATATGATTAATATACATCGAAATGCTGCCGAAATTTCCATTAGACTGCCTTCTACCTTCTCTTTCATTCGTTATACAGATTTTTTGTACTTTGTTTTCAGAATCAAGGGAAATATGAGGATGTAAAAGAACTCAGACTGAATAAAATATTCTGTGATATCTGTTATCTCATGCTTTCTTTATTATCGTTGAATAAATTCCCCCAAATCAAATGCTTTTCGTTTCTGGTCGAAACAGTAAGTGGTGTATAATCAATGTAAGTAAATCGCCATGTGTGTTACATCACTTCTTGAGATTGGATGTCGCAAATAGTTGCTCCATGAACACATCGTGTCATGTAAATCTTCCACTCGTGTTGTTGTGTCACCTTGAGACGTTCGGATAAATCCACGTTAACGTTGGACACGCCAATGAATCTCCATAGTATGGGATGTGGAGCCGGATATCTTTAAACTACTTTCCACATTGTGATCATGATCACTGAGTGTGATGGACTGCATATACTTTTGTAACGCCCAGGATTTCGAGGGTCGAGCAAAGCTCAACTCCCGAGACCCAACACATCACTTATGCAACGTAGTTAATGATGTTTAAATGTTGTCCATATTAGTGCATTAAACATGAGAGTGATTATACCAAATCAGCATATCATACTCTAAAGTTAATGTAATTAAGCAAGCGGAAGACTGAGATAGATATATAAAGTATATACGTATTTCACAACCTCCAGATTATGAGTGTATTACCGGGCTGAATATGTACATGTTTTGTTTCAAAATATACAAAATATCAAAAAGTGAATGTCCGACTAATCCATATAATCCCTGTGATCCCGTTGATCAGTACATGGTCTACATAGACCCGCTTGATAGTTGTACATAGGAGAACTCCTCCTCCTCGTCTATGAAATTCAAATCAGCTGCATATGCATCGTCACTACCTGCATCTACAATAGGGTCTGGTTGGTGTTTTAAAACACCGACCCAGAGTGGGAGTGGGTGATCAACTCAGTGGTACTATAAGGAAAAGGTTAACATGTTATCAATTCAGTTAAGTAGTACAACAATCATATCCTAAGTACTCTTGTTAATGCAGGAATGGTATGCTGTAATGATGCATGCCCTCGTACGAAGCTCCCTCACAAGCGACTTCATCAACCGTTTGCACATGACAAACTCCCTAAACGTGCCCTTCATTGCCAAAGCACATACAATGCGGTGCATGGTCGTATTAGCCAAGTACTTAATTAGACTTATTCATATAGCAGATTCGAGAAGCTAAGGAACATCCCTTTATATCACTAACCCAAACAGAGATCCTTCTAGGGTCGTCAATCCTAGTTAAACACATACGATATGCAAGTTGTAGGGCATCACCCCTAATGAAAGCAGTGGATAGGCAAATTCAAGTGTTTATAGTCAAGGTCACTGTGGGGAGACTCTTTACCTCAGCATAGGCCGACAGCTCGAATATAGTGTCCCATACCACAGTATTCGGCTCACGAGTTTGGGTTGCTCACTGGTCACTACGAGGAGGCTCGCACCCTAGCGTAGGCCGACAGCTTGACCACGTTGTCCCGTACCACCATGCCTGACTCATGAGTCTTAGCGGATCGATGTACCATGGTTGAAACGGGTCTTTACATTGGTAAGTGGTACCTTAGATTCAAGCAGTGATGTCCATACATGGTAAACACACAATAGGCCAATCGGTTTGTTTGGAAAGTTCGATTGGTACGAGCATACGTTGACTTAATCGACATGGAGCACATAAGCACCCCTTGTGGCCTAACCACTGTCGACAGTCGTCGTACGACCCGGATTCGTCGAATTACCCAATGTGGTGAAGCTAGTTCGGCTACCTGTACATGAACCGTTACCGATTGCCTGGGCCACATTGTAGCCCCAAGTCTTACTTAGATGCAATAGGTAGAAACATGTGATAATCATATCAACATTTGACAAACAATCCAAATTAAATCTCATTTGAGCATTTCATCAAACATAATGAACATGTTACCAAGCCTTGCATTTCACCCATAAATTGCGTAGTCAAAAATTAAGATTACAAGAAGGAAGCTATACACACAGATAAGGTAATTTAGAATCTTATCTCAATACCCTTATTAAATCCAATTCATCAACAATTTCTCATTCAGGCATTTTATCAAACACTTAGGCTACACTTCACCAAATATATAGACTAGGTTAGTTACAACATATATTATAACAAATCTTTACACATGGATGTTATCATGCATATGACAAACATGAATCTTAGATTAGTAATAGCAAGCACAAATCATGTTGGCATGTTCATTCAAACATTTCAACAAACACATAGGATGCATAGTTATTCAACATAGTTCATACATGCATAATACATCAAAATTGACGTGTCTAAGATGATGTGGTAGCAATCAAGCCAGACATAAATCATTAGTTGACATTGAAAGCTTTGAAAACCATAACCTAAACGTTTATAGTTCACACCTTTCATTGGAATACTCATTTCGAACTCGGTTCGAATCCTACGTTCCCGAAAATGGAATAACGGGTACCTAAATTATGAAATCTGTTAGCTAGGTTGACAAACAATCATTTTAGGTCTTAACTATAGCATTAGGGTTTAGATTTCTTACCCAAATCGTAGTTGGAATGGTTCGTGTAGCGATGGTAGGGAGGCGATTTAGTGCGTGGAGTTATGGGAAGGAATCCCGACAACGATCTCCCGAACTCTCTCTCTCTCTCCTCACTCTTTTCTCCTCTTTTCTCTCTTCTCTCTCCTAGGGTTAGAGAAATTCGTATGGAATGGGAATGGGGTGGTTAAGGCCTTTAAATAGGCCAAGAACTGATGTCAATGGCCCTAGGGCCATGATATTCTTAGGTTATAGCCAAAGGGTGTTTGTTTCGGGCAAACGACGCTTGTCTGGAGGTTTATTGTTCACATACGTCGTAGGGTAAGTTCCTTGACAATGGATCTATGCGAGGATGCGATTTTAGCATGATCGGATTAACTGATCAACCGTGAAGGACCTATATCAGATCAACGGTTGTTGTCACTCGATCAAGGCCACATGTATACCGATATGTGCAGAAAAAATTTCCCTGATCCATGGGTGAAGTTCAATCAGAAACCGACGGTCCAAAATCTTCAATTTCGCGCATAAGTAAACGACCCAATTTACTTAAGTTCTAGTTCATTTTCTAAAGATATTCGTGTTTCTCACACACTTTGCTTAGGGCTCAAGTTGTATGTTTTTGGATACTATTTGGGCTCGATTCTCGTGTTGGTTGTCAAGCCTAATAAGACGGACATATCCCTATAGTTTCGCGGTCATCAAACTTTCGACGTGCGGTCCAGGTCCGATACGGAGTTTCAATGTGCTCCCGGGAGCAACCGGCTTTTAAGATTTCTCCTAGGTTTTTAAGTAGTGCTGAGTTAGCGATTTTGATGGTTTTGGGTCTTGCCATTTGTATAGATAATGGTTCGAGCCAAATCCATCGATTGTTTAGTTTAGTACTTAACTAAATTTTTGTCTAATTGCTACATAGTACGATCCTTAGGGATTTCTTCCTGAGGTGGTACTTAGGTCTTTGTATGGATTTTTTTGAGACGTTACAACTTTGCTAGGCATGCATCTCATATAGAATGTTTGCGCATACCGATACCACTTGTATTTATGGAGTATGAGACTATTGGGACACTTTTGTTATTTTTATGAATCACTTGAATCATTGTAAACTTTAAAGGACAACCACCATTATGAGTAGGGTGTTGACCCTCTTCAACCATACAGATGTTGCAGGTGAATCACAAGTTGATGTAACAAACAACAACGGTTCTGTGGAAGACGGGTTCGAATTGAGAAGAAGAATAGTGCACGTTTAGTTTTTTTTTTTTTAATCTTTCGCTACAAACTTTGATAATGTAATAAGCTCCCATTGAGAGGGCATTTGATGATTTGTTGAATTATTTTACTGTAATGGAATAATAAATGCAGTCGATTTTATTCTCATGAATGGTTACCTTCGTGAATGTAATTGCATTTGATTTTTTTAAAAAATAAGATACGATTTTGAAGCATCCAATTTTAACATTATTAACATCCGTGATTCTCGGCACGAGTGTAAACTCGGGCAACGAAAATTTGGGATGTTACAGGTTATACGGTTGGTTTTGTAAACGGATGAACACAAGTAGGTTTTTGGAGTGATCAAGAGGTAGAACATGTATATCATTAGATACAAGCGACTTGTTCACATGTGTAAGTTCCTCAAATTGTAGTCCTAATGGTGGGTTAAGCATTTTCATAGGTGGTAAACAAGATGAACGGATCAACATCTCGATTCGATACGTGTATAAACGGATGTAGAGATCATGTAGTTAGTTTACCATAATCAGGTGGTTCAAACTCAAAGTGGACGGTCAGATATCTTTACCTAGCGGTGAATAGTTAATTGAACGGTTGGTTATGATGAACAAGTGAGAATACTTGGATATATGATGATCTTATCCTAAAAATCAATGGTCGGATGACTTGATCTATGGATGGATATTATTCCCAACAGCCAAATTCAGGTTAGAGAATAGATGTAAGGTTTTGATAGGTTAAATTGGTGACATACACATGTATATACTAAATTAAATTTCATCGTACACTCGAGAACTTTCAATACTCGAGTATTGAAAAGTTCAGGGTGTTACATGAAGTCTACCCCATCTGAAGGGGTTAACATTAAACAAAACAAACTAGAAAAATATAATATATTCTAAACTAATCCTAAGAAAGCAGTAAATGGATAGATGAACCTCCATCAGACTAAAAGGTTAGTCTTGATAGACAAAATCATTCAAAGGAATGGACATATCCTCTTAATCGAAGTTCTCAGCAAATGGTTTAAGGTGGTGACCGTTCAGTTCGAAAATGTTACCATTCACTGAATTTTCTATCTCGACAACCACATGAGGATAAACAGTTTTGACTTTAAAGAGGCCGGTTCAACGAGATCTCAGTTTATAGAGAAAAATATGAATTCTCGAGTTATACAAGAGGACTTTCTAGTTTGGTTTAAAAGTTTTTTGAAGAATGTTCCTATCATGGAACACCTTCATCATGTCCTTGTACATTTGAGATCTCTCGTAAGCCTCATTTCGGATTTCTTAAAGTTAATTAAGTTGTAACTTACGCAGCGAGCCAACTTTGTCGAAATTAAAGTTGAAATTTTTATAGCTCAATACGCTTTATGTTCCAACTCTACAGGCAAGTCTATAGGGTGACATACCAATAGGGGTTTTATATGCCATACGGTAAGCTCACAATGCATCGGTTAGTCGAAGTGACTAATGCTTACGATCCAAGTTAACCATTTTCTCAAGAATTTGTTTAATAGCCCTATTTGATATTTTAACTTGGACGCTCATCTGAGGATGATAGCGGGTGCTCACTTTGTACAAAATGTCGTATTTTTTCATTAATGTTCGAATGTTTTATTACAGAAGTGAGATCCCCTGTGTCAAGTGTATATTACTAACAAAAATACCACAAACAATTTCAATGGTCTCGTCAGGTTTAACCTTTTCTACTCTCTTTAATTCCATGGCCTCGACCTTTTTCGCAAGGTTAGCCACCCTAGCGTTGATGTTAACCTCGTCCCTTAAGACGTATATTCCTCCCTTTTCTTTGGATTGAGTCGACTTGGGGTTAGTGGATTTAGATGAAGTATCCAAGGACTGCGTGTTTTTAGCTAGCATATCAAAATAGTCTCAAGCATCGGTGAGATCTTTGTTCATGAAGTCTCATGCGTCATTGGGATCTTTGTAGTTATTTTGAATGTTCTAGTTTACTTTTATTCAAGTTCTATGATTTGAATAGTGAATAATTTAGTGATTTTAGTTTGAATAAAGTTTTAATTTTAGTTTACTTTGATCTATTGTTGACTTCAGGCACTTTGGATGCTTAGGAAGGTTAAGATTGTTGGCTTATCTATTATGCAAGGGATTGATTTGTAAAATTCATTGATTTATCGTTAACTACGGGTGTTATTGGAAGATCCGAGCCGACTGCAATCGGAGGACTATGATCCGCTAGTCAGATCGGAGAGTCCGAGCCCTAGTATAATACGAGGGGGGCAAGATAGGTGAAGCTCCCATTCTCAACCGCTTTCTTTCCAGAGGCGGTCGTTGAAGAATACCTGGAGTTATATGATCAACTCCGAGCGGATATCCGTCATAAGGTCGAGAATAAATAACTGTCACTCGCGAACGATCAGTAGTTTGGGGCAATGTTGTCATTTCGGTTTGACCGAGCCGAGGCATCCCCGAGAGTAAAAGTTCCACGCTCTAAGTAAAAAACTGTCGTATAGGGACACATCCCCTTATTTCGCCCGCAGATACGTACGCCGCAACACATGATCTGCGGATTCTGGGCAATATCTTCGTGATCCGCGTAATCCCACTGATCGTGCCGAGATTATCGAATGGGGATCGTGAGGTGAAAAGGTATAAATGTCACATCATTCTACGACTACAGGTACGCAACACGAGCATAGCCCCTTTTCTCTCTAACTTAGACCCGATTCCAGTGTCCTGACTTAGGCATCGGAGGGTCCCCCGGCTTAGCCAGGGTCTCCATTGCTCACAGTTTTTGTGCAGGGAACCAGGTTCGTTACCCGTCCGAGATACGGGAAAGGGGGCAGAAGGCTGATCAAACTTTGACCTCAACAACGGGCATAATAAATACTAAATTCCCTATTATCAATAACTTGGTGCTTCATGTGGGAACTATATTAATTGAAGTTCAAATCTATTTTCGTTTGTGAATTTTGAATTAACTGCTCTATTATCCAGCTGGATATGATAAGACTTCAATTCCATTTGTATTATCTTATTGAATCAAGTGAAATAGACATTGAGAATTGCCATAAGTGATCCTTGACACTCTACTATTTTATTTCATTAATTTTATCTCTACATTACATAGATTTTCATTATTTGCTTCATCTAATTCAGATTCATAGTTTTAGTTCTAGTTCTAAAGTGTTTTGAGAACACACAAATGTAAGTCCCTAAGGATTCAATCTTAGGCCGATAAGCTAGATGAAGATTGTACTTAATGGTGTAGACACCCCACCTTGGGCTAGTAAGCTTAATGAAGATTGAACAGAAACCTCAATCCATACCCTTAACCATGATCCAAACCCCAATCCATACCCTTAACCTTGATCCAAATCCCAATCCATACCCTTAACCCAAAGCTAAACCCTAATCCATACCCTTATGCCTAATCGAAACCCAAACCCTGATTCGAACCCTAGAAAACCGACCCTAAACCTGGTCCCAAACCCAAACTTAAGAAAAGCTTATAGAGTTAACCCTCGAGTCAACCCACTACGTCAAACTCACCTAATCCGACCACATAGCCTACCCAGTCAACTCACGTTGTCAAACCAAACCTATAATTCATTTTGGTCCAATCCAATTTTAAAGCCCAATTTAGATAAGAGGGGAGACAATAAGGCAACTTTGGAGAGCCAAAGTTGTCCATATGTATAGGGGGAACCTCTCTCCGAAGCTAAAGCAAAAAAGAAAGGACGAAAGACACCTAGGGTGCCACTCACCATGTGACACTAGCTGTACTTTGGCTAGTTAGTCACTCGTGCATTGCTATCCTTCTTACCTATTTCATGCATGTGCAAAATCGGGAAGTTACTCCAATGCCACATCTTTGAGTCAAAATTACACCATATGCCATCCAAACCAACATATGAGATCTTTCCACATGACAATCTCAAATCTTAGCCATTTAAACCATTTTTAACCTCAAGCTTTTATAGGAATTACAAGAAAACTGAGCTGGAGGGGTATAAATACCCCCTCCCCTTTACATTTCAAGCATACAGGAAGAATCCACCCTGATTTCAATCCTTTTCACTCACCCCTTAAGCTCTTAGTTTAATCATTTCATCCCTCCACCAAGGAGAGGAAAATAGTTATAGGAAAGATTTCAATTAGGTACAACTAAGTCTAGCCAAATCCAAACCCACCTAAGCTATCTAGGTCTCGATCTAACCCCTCTTATCCCAACCTTTACAACACTACTCTCCATCCAACCTTTCGATCTTCAGTTAAGCTTCATCTAGTCATAGCATTTGCAAATCAACATTCCCTTGTTGGATGTGATTAAGAAAATCACTTCTTATGCTAAGTTTCTTAAGGACCGTTGCATAGTTAAATGAAAATTAAATGTATGAAAGAAAGTTTTTTTTTTTTTTTTTTTTTTTTTTTTTTTTTTTTTACGAAACAAGTGAGCGCGATTATTAAGCAAAATGCTCCCCCAAATTACAAAGACCCTGGTACCCTTACGATCTCATGTATCATAGGAAAATTATGGATTAAACATGCCCTGCTAGACTTGGGGACAAGCGTTAACCTCATACCCTACTCAGTGTATAAACAATTGGGGCTTTCGTGAATTAAAAACCACCAAAATGACACTACAACTTGTTGACCGATCTATTCGTATACTGAGGGGGTAGTTGAGGATGTGTTAGTCCCGGTTGATAAGTTCTACTACCTAGTAGATTTTATCATTTTAGACATATAATCATTTATAAATGCTAGCACTTAAATTACAATCATCCTAGGATGCCCATTCCTGGCCACTTCAAATACAATCATCAATTGATAGAATGGAGTATTGAAAATATCCTTTGGGAATATGACATTGGAGGTGAACATGTTCAATCTTCTGCAAACAACTCGGGGATGTAGATGAAATCCATGAGGTACACATGATTGACACACTCGTGGAGGAGGAGCTCAATCGACTAAAATCTCCTACCCCTTAGAAGCCTGTATTGCTCACTTTATGGATTGTGATGATTACATGATATTGGATATATTGAGTGCTTTATTAAATTTTGAGCCAATACTTTAAATTAACTAGTGGAGGCCAAGCTTTGAAAAATTGCCCCTTATAGACTCAAAGCCTTTACCATTTAGCATTAGGCCACCGAAGCTTGACATAAAATCATTACTACTTGAGTTGAAATATGTTTATTTAGGTCAAGGAGACACATATCCAGTGGTGATTTCTTCTCACTTGGATGATGAGCAAGAGAGCAAGCCGATTGCTACTCTTAAGAATCACATGAGTGTCATAAGATGGACTATTGCGGATCTCAAGGGAATTGCCCCTTGATTTGCACTCACAGGATACACCTAGAGGAGAATGCCAAAACATCAAGGCAACTACAATGTCAATTAAATTCTAACATGAGGGATGTGGTTAAGATGGAGGCGTTGAAATTATTAGATGTGGGTATCGTATACCCTATATCTAATAGTCAGTGGGTGATCCCAACACACGTGGTGCCTAAGAAGTTTGGAATTACCATTGTAGCCAATGCCAATAATGAACTCATGCCAACTAGATTTATCACTGGTTGGAGAATGTGCATTGTAAGGCTTGTAAATAGCGTTTGTACGTGACCTTAAGTCGCATCTTGTAGATCCGAGTCGACTCGACCCAAAACCCATACTGTTGCAATCGCGCCATCGCCGCGGTTCCAACGCCACGTCTCGCGCGCCAATGTGATGCCTAGGTTAGGAGATATGACCCGCATATAATCCCGGCCATACACTACATGTTGCAGGACCGTATGATTCCAGGTAGAAAAAGATCTCTGCAAGAACACATCATTGCATGACATCACCCTAACCTAACCTAACCTAGCATGACATCACCATAACCTAACCTAACCTAGCATGACATCATGCCTAGCCATCATACCCTACAAGCCAGCATTGCAAGCATGCCTCTCTCTCTTCCCATGCCTTTTACAAGCCATGATTACCTCTTACAAGTCATCATTTCCTCTCTAGACTACCCCTCTCTCTCCCATTCTCTACCATTGCAAGCCCCATAAAGAGCTTGGATGTACAAGGGAGAAGAGAGAAACCCAAAGACCCCAGCCTCTTCTCCTAACAAATCCCATCCATCCAACCATTGAAGCCTCATCTCCCACCATTGAAGAAGGACCTTAGGAGATAAGGGACCCTAAAAGCTAAGAAGAAGAAGAGGTGGGTGTTCCTTAGGCTAGATATCTTTGTTTTTATGCATGGGGCAAGTGGGACCTACCAATCAATGATAGGGATCCCATCTTAGTCCCTAGGTGTGGCCAATGACCCATCATGATTACATGCATGTATCCATGTAACACCCCATCCTTTTCAGTACTCGGTTGTTACTTTGTAACCTAGCTTAGTATAAGTGGAAACCTAACCTATCAGAACAATTACATTCAATCTAGTCTAAATTTGACCATTGAAACAGACCCCACCTATATATCAAGCTATCCAACCGATGATTTTGGAAATAGACCATCACACCATTATGAAATCCACATTTTAACATGAATCTAGCCACCAAGATTAATCTACGTTTCTAAATCGAGTCTATAATGACCGATTTTCCAATCCATCACTGAATCATTAAATCAATTGTTAAACTCCAAATTTAACAATCCTTAAAGATCTAAGAACTCATGTGAGTCAAATATTGATCAATCTAATCGAAAGATTGCCTGGAACCAACAACGAACACCATGGATCATTCTGAAAAGGGCAAATCAAACCGTTCATATTTCAAGTCGAGGAATCAGATCATTGGATTCACCATTCAACGGGCCACAACTTACATTTACACGATCCAACACAATATCACCTTAATTCGGATCAGTTGGTTGCAACGTAATAATATATAAATACTTGAATCAATTACTGAAACGGCTAACATCATTGAATGCATGAATCCAACATTGATCATCTTAATTAAATTATATAATCCTTAAATCCGCCACTAACTAGCCTCGAACAAGTACGAAAACCCTAATTTTTAGTGTGGGTCAGATTTGGGATAGACCTGACCATTGAATCATCAAAAATCGTCAATAGGCACTCAAATCAGAGAATTTTGAGTCACCTGAGCTTTGGATCTACTAGATCTTTAGGCAAGGACACAAATTCAGGCCCTCCAAATGAAATGGACGGAGTAGATTTATCAAATACATTTATGTGGACCTCACTTGAGGCAGGCGTGTACACAACCCATGCTTACTCTTGGTGCAGCGAAATACACAGCCCCTTTATCGGGTGCTGACCCAAGCACGACCTAAAAAAGGGGAATTTCATCTCCTTGTTCCCGCCCGGATCTGTTTTAAATGGACGAGGGACACTACATTGGCTTGTGGCCCATCATCATCAGCCAAGCTAATAATCTGAGTCGTTCATCGAGTCGAGCACACGATCAAAACCAAGACCATAAGGTCTACATGAACTCACGTGTACAACCACGTGCACAGCAACGGGCACAAGAGGAAGGTGCGCTCGGGCGGCTTCTGAAAGCGAAAACTCCTCATTTTGCTTAGCTGGCAATCCGAAAGCAACGTCTCTCTCTTCATCTTAGCCATCAAAGTGGAGAAATCTCAACCCTTTAACCGAGCTGCACTAGGGTTTTTGTAGCCACGATGTTTAGATAGGAGATCTCGTATGAGATCTTGTTGACTCGAGAAATTGGATGCGAAATGAGAGAAGTTGCGCACCATCAAGGAATCTTGATTGTCTGTCCAAAACATGGACCCCACATTGATCACTGACCACATCTACACCATCCAAGTGTATCAGATCATCAGATCAACCGACCGTAGAAGATCCGCCATTGATGGTTGAATCATCTTCTCCGTTGAACCCTGATACCCATCATCTTGTAGTGGGCCTCCTTGTTTGATCTGAACTGTCCATCTAGTAGCCTATAGTCCCAGAAATCCATCCATGTGATCTGATCATAAACATGCAAAGAAGTAACGGCCGGTTTTCCATTTAAACCTCGGGTCGAACCATCTTAATATCGCGCACCCAACTAATCCCTGGATTAGTTGCGGTAAAAGGCTCTAGAAGTTGAATAAGATAGCTATAAAAGCTCTCCTTCTATTTTGGGCAGCCGACCCTAAAAATTCGGGGAAAGAGAGAGAGCATGGAGCTGCTCTGAGTTGTGCCGCACCCACCAGTTTGAGTCAGGTTCGAGTCGTAGTGGAGCCAGGCCCCATATGGATGTAGGAAGGTCGAGCAGGAGATGAAAGGAGAAAGAAGAAGAAGAGGGAGAAGAAAATCAAGAAGAAAGTAGAATAAGAGGCAGAGCAAGAAGAGACAGGTGGAGAAGAAGAAAGAGAGAAAAGAGGGGAGATGCTGAGTCGACTCGGCTGGTTGTCCAAGTTGCTGAGTTCGAGAGCTGAGACTGGTGGTGCTGCTGCCCCACTAGATCGAGTCTAGCTCGTGTCAAGGCCCTTGAGAAGAAGAGGAAGACTTGGAAAAGGAGAGAGGTCGAGATTGGGAATCCGAGTTGCAATACCGAGTCAACTCAGTTTGGACAAGGCATTTTTCGTTTGGACCGAATTGAGGCTAAGTTGGGTTGACCAACTTGTAGGTGAGTCGACTCATTAATACATTCTATTTAGTGATTAAATAAAACTAATTTAGTGTATCAATTTCCTGATTTGAACAACTATAGGATTTTATAAATTTTCTATTTTAATCTACCTTGTAGAATACAATCAGGAGCTCATTCGAAAACAAAGTGAATTAAGGATTGAGTTTGAGTTGAGTGGAAATATTAAGGTTACCTTATTCAAGGTTGAAATGATTAGGGACTTGATTAAGTTTTAGGTGGTGTCGAAGCAATTGGCAAAAAGGTTGACCTTAAAGTGCGCATTCAAGTATTTGCAACGTTGGAAACCAAGTCGACCCTTGAAAGGTGAGGATTACCTTTAAGCTTTTCTACATCATTATAATTATCTTAGTTCATTTATTTAGTCAATTACTTAATTTAATCTTCAATTAAAATGATAATGAATGCTAGTTTGTGCTTAAGTGGATTCTTCATTCATGATTGGTCGTTGTATTTATATTCAAGCATCTGAACATGTTATGAATCGTAAACGTCTCTATCCTAGTTTAAATGAAACATCTTATGTGGATAAGTGCCATTGACTTTGTATGTGACTTGTGTTACCATTTGTGATTACTTTATGGCATATTTAGAGGTCCTCGTATTAGTGGCCATTTGTGTAATGAATTAAATGAAACTATGGTGGACTTACCATCTTATGGACCATTTATTGCCTAAGTGGCTTTTGAGATAATCTTCTTTTATTACATCCTTGGGATGGATTATTTACCCTTTGTGGCTTTGATTTGGTTATTGCCCTTGCGGCTTTAATAGGCTATTTGCCCTTTGTGGCTTGTTTGGCTATTTGTCTTTGCGTCTTTGATGAATTATTATTAAATAACCTTTTAATGGTAAGTTCCACTCGTCGAACTACGACTGGCCACTAGTTGAAGGGGTTACCCTTAAAACATCATATTTATTAGTCTCATGAGCTAGGGATGGTGGAATGAGACATTATGCTTGAGCTGTCGGCCTATGCTAGGTGACCAACCCCCCATAGTGACCTTTGAGCTTTCTTAAATTGATTGTTTAAAATCAGAATAATAATAGTTGGGATAATCATGCATTTTCATGGCATACGGTCTTTTCCGGGTGACTAGTTCTCCTTGGGAGTACCTTAAGTACTTTTTCGGGTGGCTAGATCTCCTTGGGCGATCTACATATTATTATGGTCTTTTCCGTGTGACTAGTCTTCTTGGACTTACATTGAGTACTTTTTTGGGTGGCTAGATCTCTTTGGGACATCTTTATTATTATGGTCTTTTCCGGGTGGTTAGTTCTCCTTGGGCGTACCTTTATGTAATTTTTCGGGTGGCTAGTCCTCCTTGAGCGATCTATATATTATAGTCTTTTCCGGGTGGCTGGTTCTCCTTGGGCAACTTTTTACCAGCTGGATGTGCATCCCTAGGTCTATGAGCATGTGCATGCATCCATGCATTTAAACAAGATTATCCTATGTGATTTATTTAATGAATGTGTATCTGATGAACCTTATTTGATTCCCCTGATAATCATTGTATAATATTTATTATACATTCTTTGATAACTGGGGTTAATTATCTTGATGATACGATAAATCTTGGGGGTTATACCTCACTAGATAGCCATTGACGCTATCGACAGTGTGCAGGAGACGCAGAAGATGCGTATGCTGGTGTTCATGTGGAATGGGAGGAGCCAAATGATCTTACGACTCTCCATTCTTGATTTTATTTGTATTTTAATTTATACTATTATGTTTGTAAAGGTTAAGACATTAGTTTGTATAAGTTTTTGGGTAACCGCCTGAAATATTTGATTTTGTATAATTGGACTCCCTCTTAAACTTAATTGTTCCATCTCACTATATTACTAACTCGATAAAGAAAAAAAAATATGTACATGGAATTTGAGTATCTTTAAAGGTTAATACTCGGGTTTTTGGAAAACGAGTAGTGTACTTGGGTTCCGAGAATCGGGGTGTTACAATCCATGATGGGTTCATTCTCCATGGACCCCATCATGATGTTTCCTTGTTGCTCAACATGTAAGGGTCATCTAGACCCTTGATTTTTTGGTGGGGATGACATCCCCACCTTAATTTATTGATTTGAGGGCCCACCCAATCTTGGGACCCATCTTGATGTATGTATTGTGCACTTAAAGGGGCTCATAATGGCGGAGCCCCTCCACCACTCGTTTTCTCTCTCTCTCTCTCTATGATGTTGTGTGGCCCACCTAAAGTGCTCAACAAACCCAGACCGTCCGGCAGGTGGGACGGCCTGGCTATCCAGTTTTCTGGATGCAGGCTGGCCCACCTTGCTGCCCTATTTTACACAATTTAAATACCAGAGAAAAAATATACATATCTGATTGATCTGGATGTGTGTGGCCCATCTAGGTGGACCCTACCTTGATGCATGTGTTTTAAATCCTTGTTGTCCAGTAATCTGGGTAACATGCTGTCCATTTTTCCAGCCTACATGACCGGTCGATCATGTAGGGATAGATGAATGGAAAATACAAATATCAGCTTGATCGTAAGCTGGTGGGCCACACACACGTGGACCCACCCTGACATATGCATTTTATCCAGGTTGTCCAGCTGTGGGACGTCCAGCGGACAGGCTCACCCTACTAACTGCATGGACCCTACATGTATGTATGTTTCATCCACACCATCCACCGTCCAGCTGGGACGGTGGGACCCACCAGATGTATGTGTATTATCCACATCATCTACACCGTCCAGCATGGGACAGTGGGACCTACCTTGTAAATGTTATTTTATCTAGCTCCTAGGTTTGTCAAAGTTTGTAGTGCCAAAACCTCTTCGAATCTGTATCTTGTGTAGGTGTTTTGTAAGATCAACTTTATGTCATCCTTGCCTACATTCAAGTACATGATCAAGAAGTTCAAATTCAAGTTCAAGAAGTTTGTGTACAAGATTAAGAGACTCAAGTACAACATCAAGAAGTTCAAGTACTAGATCAAGTCTTCATGCTTCAACTATATCAAGACAGTGTGCAATACTTAAGAAGTCAATCTCAAGTAATCTTCTCAAGCTTAAGCTCATATACTCAAGTTGAAACTCAAGTGACAAGGTCACTAGTCCAAGCTCATCTTCGAGTTTACAATGACAAGCTTCATGTACTTCAAGATAAACTATCAACCGAAGCGAACGATGTTTCAATGTTCAATTTTCACCTATAAGGTATGAATGACCCTAAATTGACTATAAGTTAGGTCATATTGATTACATACTTAATTTGAGTCATTATATAATTTTATAGGCTTTTTCTCGACTAGTCCTAGCCTATGTTCGACTAGCCCATGTGCTGGCTCGATCAGTCTAAGAATTTTCTCGACTAGTCCAAGGTTTGTTGTGAATTTTCAGAATTTCTGTTGGACTCTCGACCAGTCCTGGAGACTGCTCGACTAGTCGAATGAACAGTGCTTGACCAGTCGAGAAGGCTCGACTCAAAGTCCAATAACCTTTTTGGGTCCCACTCAACCAGTCAAGTGTAGGGCTCGACCAATCGAGCAAGCCACTCGACCAGTCGAGTAACGATCTTATTTTATCATGCCAGAATTTTTGAAATATTGTTGGTCCTTTGATTAGTCGAGCTGACTAGTGGGCCAGTTGAGTGAACAATATTTTTGCCTATAAATTGAGGATGATTTTCAGAGTTTTTCAATTCATTCCAAGATATTCAAGTCACAACTCTGAGAAAACATGTCCCCACATTCGAGAAGCTAATTGGTTAGTATTTAAGATTCTTTTAATAACTTTTTTGTATTTGATTTTGTGATCTCAATTCAATTCTATTTCTTTTGAAAAGGGAATATTGATTTTACCCTTTTTGAGATCAAAATCAAATCAAGCTAGCCCAGGTTAATTTAATCTAAAAATTATATAAATCTAAGAACCCTTTCATATGTGAGTTTGGACATTGAACATCTACATTGAACATTTACATCGACTTGGTTCTATCGGGCTTCATCAAAAGAGGAATCCTCAGATAAGTACATTTCAATTTTCTGTAATTGGTTTGTAAGATTGCCAGAAAATCTTTCATTTTTGGTTTTGACTGAGATAGCCAGAAAATCTCAGTGAGTAGGGTTTTTAATTGTGATAGCCCTTTTTGAAAACACAATTGTGAAGGTTTTGGGTGAACCTTGGAAAACCTATTTCATAGTGAAAGCCAATATCCTGAGGGTGAGGATATTGGGAGTGGAGTAGTTGTGTGGCTGTTTTCTAACAGTTGGTATACACACAAGCGAACCACTATAATTGCTGGAGTTGTGGTGGATGGTTGAATGTGCCTAAGTGTGGAATGATTGTAATTTATTTTTAGCATTGTGGTGAATGATTGTAATTTATTTTCTGCACAAGTGATGAATGTTGTAATAGCAGTAGATATTTATTTCTATTTTATTCTTTATTCCTCTGTATTGGTTTGGGATTTTGATACACAGACCGTTTTAGAAATCAAGTTGTCCTACCATAAGCCATTGGTTTTTGGTGCAAGGTTGTCCTTAGAACAACATCTGTATCAACCTCTCCATACTTATGCATTTGAGGTTGCTATTCGTTTTTGTTATTGGGAATTGATAAGTGCTATCTTTATTTATTTCTTTCTTATTCCACATTTAATTTTTAATTTGACATAGTCCTATTCACCCCCCTCTAGTACTCTTAGCTCGGCCTTTTCAAGTAGTATCAGAGCCTAATAGCTTGTTTTATTTTTAAGATGTCAAATTTTGATAGCCTCTCAGTCATTAGGCCTCCACCATTTGATGGCTCCAATTATGCCTATAGGAAAGCCAGAATGAGGACTTTTTAAAAATCTATGTATGAGAGCGTGTGGCAATCCACAGTGACCAATTGGACCCCTCCTACCACTGAAGTGACCGGTACTGATGGATCTAAAACTGTAAAAGTGACACCTTACTTTTCTTGGACAGCTCTTTAGAAAAGTTAGAGTAGTGCCAATACAAAGGCTTTAAATGTTATTACTTGCGCACTATCACCGGATGAATTTAAGAGCATTATATCCTGTGATACTGCAAAGAAAGCCTGGGATATTTTGGAAATGACACACGAGGGTACAACAATTGTCAAGAAATCTAAAGTTCAAATCCTCACAACAAAATTTGAGAAAATGCGTATGGAAGAAAGTGAAACTTTCATTGACTTCTATACAAGATTGAATGACATTGTCAACTGTAACACCCCGAAAATTGAGGGTCGAGTAGTAACTCAACTCTCGAGTTCCAGAATATCACTTATGCAACATAGATAATGATGATTAAATGTTGTCTGTGTTAGTACAATAAACATGAGTGAGATTCTACCAAAACAGTAATTCATACTCCAGATCCATGTATAAAACGTAAGCGGAAGACTGAAATGTGTATATAGATACATATAAAACAAAACATTCTCGATCTCCACAGTATGAACACTAACTAAGTCACCAAATATATACATGTTGGTTCTGAATCAAAATGTCAAAAGTAGTAAAACTGAAATTATCAACCCTGTAGCCCCGTAGCACTGAACAACCTATGCGAAGCTTCCAACGAACTGTATGTAGGAGAACTCCTTCTTATCGTCAAATAAGTTGGGCTCAGTCTCCTGTACTCCAGTGATACTTGCATCTGATACAGGGTTTGTTGGGTGTTTTAAAACACCGTCCCGTAACGTTGGAATGAATGGCCAACTCAGTGGAACAATAAAGTATAGGTTAACATGTTATCAACTCAGTCAAGCAGTAATGATAAAGCAGTACAATCAAACACTCCTAACTACTCTTATTAATGCAAGTATGAATGCAGTCATGATGTATGCCCTCACCGACATACTCCCTCATGCGACACCATCTTACGTTCGCGGCATGCTTGCTTTTCTTAGTGCTCCACATCTTCCAGGCACATGCAATGCATGATAAACATGATTACCGAGTTGTTATTAGTCCATTTCAAACAACAGGATTTGGGAAACTAAGGTACCTCCCTTGTATCATTCCCAAACATGATCCATTCTAGGGTCGTCAGTCCTAGACAATCTCATACGATGGTGTGTTTCTAGGTCGCTTGTAACATCCCGGATTTTTGCCAACCTGGGTTAGACATCCTTAGGCATTGGGTCAATCTTAACACCTGATTAACTTTTCAAACGCTCAATTCAAAGCCTCAAATCCCGTCTTAAACCATTTTCCTTCACAAATCTCACCTTTCACCACCTTGTTCCCTAAATTTTCTAAGTACTTTCACATTAGACACTATCTTAAAGTTTAGGTAATGAAGAACAATACTTAAGCTAAACATTACTGCAAAGGACTAAGTACCACCTCGACCAGAAATTAATTAGGATTAAATCCTTTAGAAATGTAACAAAGTTAACTAAGTGCAAAACTCGATTAGCCATGAAATCCGATGGGATCGCTTTAAATACGATCTGCAAGACCCAAAACTTGCAAAATCAGTGACTCTATGTTACCCTAAAGTTTAGAACCAAACTCATTTCCGGCTGCTCTCGGGACTGAAACGAAACTTCGTATGAGGTCTAGATCGCACATCGGGAGTCCGATTAACACGAAGCTAAGGAACCAGGACCGCCCCACTGGGCTTGACAATCATCTCAAAAATCAGGCGATTCCGATGTCCCACGGCCATTTATTTCGATCCGGAGCGAGGGAGTGTGAAAAACACTATTCCCACCCAAATAAAAATATCTGGAATAGTGATCTGGCATCTTTCGCTTGCGCATCAGTATTAAGCAACCAGACCGTCAGAATCAGACTAAATTACACCCTCGGATTAAGAAAAATTTTAGGAACAATTACATGTACTTGGAATTTCGGATCGTGGCCCACTGACCGTTGAACTGAAAGTGGTCTGCCACGTGCGATCTGGGAATCCGATCGAGTTGAAAACATAATCCCACGTAGATCCATGTGTGGTGAGCTTAAGTCTGACGTTTGACTCAAGGAGGGCCACCAGAACCTCTCTTTTGAGCTGGAAAAGTGACAAAATACCTATATTAGCAGTAACCTTTGAACAAGAGTCTATTTCGGTGAGTTTTGAGACTATATAAGGACCTTAAACCCTCTCTCATGGCAGCCATACGAATTTGGGATTTGAGAGAGGGAAAAGAGAGAGAAAGTGTGGGAGATGTGGGAGAATCTCCCTGCCGTCGTTCCCTGCCACCACACGGGCTGCACCGCCTCTTTCCAGGCGCGTTTCCGGCGATATCAACTCCGTTTTAAGGTGAGAAACCCTAACCCTAGGTCTGATTTGAAGTGTATAGGTAATAGGTTGTGAAATAGCTAACCTATTTCGTTCCATAGGTTGCCAAACTGCTGAATACGGAAGCTTAGCAAACCTATCGATTCCGTTGCGATTCTACGACAAAAGGTGCGGACTTTAGGTGTATAGGTTAGGGTTTTCAACGCTTTCAATGTCAGATAATGATAGATTCATGATCTGCATGCAATTGCACATGTACAAAGTGCTTTCCGTTTCCTGTTTCGATTAACGTTGTAGAATATGGAATTTCACATACTCTAGGTATACGTAGAAATATCGTATACGTATTTTTTTTGGAGAAATGTTTGACATGTTTATTTAATGTATGATTATACTATATATGGATAAAATACTAGTTTGGCGAAAGGAATCGCCGTAATACATGTTCACTTGTAAATGCTACGTATGTTGAAATTGTGTATTCTAGAAATACCGTATACGTATAAATTTTGGAGATGTATTTATCATGATTATTTGTTGTAATAATATGTTATACATGGATAAAATACTCGCTTGGCTAAGGGATAGCCCTAATACATGTTTTGCTAACATGCACCATGTATGTTGTAATAGTGTATTCTAAGTGTTTGTGAAAATGACTGAATGAGTATGGAATTCTCATTCGTGCTCGCCATGACTAATTATCATGGATTCATGATTTCTGTATTGGCGATGCCCCTTTTACGAAAGGATTTGCCCTAAGTCACGCCACAACCAATATATACTATATATGCTAAAATGTGTGGCCCAAGTGTTTGTGGAAATAGCCGATTGAATATGGAACTTCGGTTCCTGCTTGCCATGACTATCCGTCGTGGGTGTACGCGTGTTATGATTGGGGCAACTCCCTAGTGAAAGGATTGGCCTAATGCCTATGTGATCGACATATGTCGTGTATGTTGATGTATGTTTGTTTAAGTGTTTCTTGAAATGTCTGAATGAGTAGTAGTTAGCAAATTGTAAAGTATAAGGGTGTTGAGATATGATTCTCAACCTCTTTTAACTATGTGTATGATCTCCTTTGATAGTTGTGTGATTAGGAATTGAACATGTACAAACTCATGCTTGTGTTGTGATTCATAACATGCTTAACTGCTTTATGATTTTAACTATATAATGCATATGTTTAAATTTATATTTACGTTGTATGATCCGTCATGGGTGATGGGGGAGCGGAGCAACGAGTGCGTGCAACAGCCCTGGCAGCCCTAAACGGATAATACCAGACGTTGATTCTATGATTTGAATCCTGATCCATTACTGCTTATCTATCTGCAATTGATTGTGTTTGGGGCTATGATTATGGCCCAGGCAATCGGTAACGGGATTGAATTCGTGGCTGAGATTCATTTGCCACGTGGGATGTGTTCGACGAACTCGAGTCGTGCGTTGCCTGTCGACAGTGGCTAGGCCACACGAAGTTGTTTATGCACTTCATGTCGTGCAGCTCAACGGACGTTCGCGCTAGTCGAGCTCGTCAAGTAACCCGATCTGCCTTATGCATGTTCACCCTGTTTGGACGCTACTGCTTGAACCTAGGGTACCAAACTTACCAGTGAAACCCCCTTTTTAACCATGGTACCTCTATCCGCTAAGACGCATGAGCCGGGCATGGTGGTATGGGACACCGTGGTCGAGCTGTCGGCCTACGCTGGGGCCATGTGCCTCCCCGTAGTGACCATTGCGCAACCAAACTCGTGAGCCGAATACGGTGGTATGGGACACTGTATTCGAGCTTTCTATACTTACGGCGAGAGCCGAGTACAGTGAGACCTGTGCTCGTGCTGACGGGCGACGAGTCCTCCGTAGTATCTTCGAGTATACTCCAAGGGTCTGTGATTGGCGACGAGTCTTTCACAGCAACTAGAGTATGAGTTGAGCCGAGTACGGTGAGACCTGTACTCGAGCTGACGGCTAGTGATTGAGCCGAGTACGGTGAGACCTGTACTCGAGCTGACGGCCAGCAATTGAGCCGCATACGGTGAGATCTGTATCCGCGCTGACGGGTGACGAGCCCTTTGCGATGCCTTCACTACGCTTCTCAAACCATAATATCGTATGAGATTAACTAGGATTGACGACCCTAGAATGGATCATGTTTGGGAATGATACAAGGGAGGTACTTTAGTTTCCAATACTGTTGTTTGAAATGAACTAATAAAAACTTGGTAATCATGAGCATCATCGCACCGCATGTGCTTTGTAGATGTGGCGCACTGAGGGAGTAAGCATTCGCGAACGTAAGATGATGTCGCTTGAGGGTGGTTTGGCAAGGGCATACAGCATCATGTCATTTCATTTTCGCACTTAACAAGAGTAGTTAGAAATGTTTGATTTGTACTGCTTTATCATTACTGCTTGATTGAATTGATAACATGTTAACCTATGCTTTACTGTTCCACTGAGTTGATCACTCACTCCCACGTTACGGGACGCTGTTGTACACACCAACCAGATTTGTTGAGTCTTAGGTGATGGCGATGCTTGTGGAGCAGAGCCGGACTACTTCTATGATGATAGGAGGAGTTCTCCTATCTGTATCTCTCTGGCAGGTCAACGAAGACCTGATATTGTATTGACGGGGCTATGGTACTTGGGATAGGAGACATTCCACTTCCTCACATTTGGTATATTTTAGAACTGTACTTGTAATTATTTAACCTGGTAATGTTATCACACTCTGGAGACTCATCATAGTTTATATATTTTATTTATCTATCACAGTCTTCCGCTTGCAAATTTAACTGTCTCTGGAGTATGATATGCTGTTTTGGCTTAATCTCACTCATGTTCAATGCACAAATACAGTCAACATTCAAACATCATTCATTTTGTTGCATAAGTGATGTTCTGGAACTCGGGAGTTGAGTTTATGCTCGACCCCCGATTTTCAGGGCGTTACATCGCTGCAAGGGTTGCCAGGGCTGTTACACGGAATCGTTGCACCACTCCCCCATCACCTTATCAATACAGGCCTAGTTTATACTTTGTTACTACGGAAAGGCTCATCGCCTCACCGCAGATTCAGAGTATGCTCGAGGTCACTCCACTAACATCCTACCAACTGACAGTCTATTTTCGAAGCCTGACCAACCACTTATTAAGAATGGGACCCGGATGCAACCCGACTGAGGATCACAGCCAGGCTACGCCAGTGTAGGCCGACAGCTCGTATATAGTGTCCCATACCACCATAATCTGCTCATGAGTCAGGTTGCTCAATGGTCACTACGGGGAGGCACATGGCCCCAGCGTAGGCCGACAGCTCGACCACGGTGTCCCATACCACCATGCCCAGCTCATGAGTCTTAGCCGATCGAGGTACCATGGTTGACGGGATTCCACTGGTAAGTTTGGTACCCTAGGTTCAAGCAGTAGCGACCAAACATGGTGAACATACATTAGACACATCGGGTTACTTGACGAGCCTGACTAGCTCGAGCGCACAATCAACTGAACGACATGAAGTGCATAAGCACTTCGTGTGGCCTAACCACTGTCGCCAACTGAAGTACTACTCGGGTTCGTCAAACACATCCTACGTGGTGACATGAATCCTCAACCACGATTTCCAGTCTGGTACCGATTGTCTGGACTATAGACATAGTCCCAAACTCAATCAATCCTTACTCATAGCATGTGGTGTAAAGCATAATAAACAAAGTAATTCAAGCATGTTAACAAAGATGTCATAAAGCATGTTATAAAACATGTTACAAATCATGTTATAAAGCATATTATAAAGCACTATATAAATAGGAATACAAACACATATATTTCATAAGCAAGTGGTTAAAGTAAACAACCACATGGAAGAAATCATACATGTCTCTAAGGTAGTTGAGAACCCCATCTCAACACCTACCTAAGGCACTAACATCTAAGCACTTACTCTCACAAGCATTTTCACAAACACTTAGAATACACTATTTCAACATACATGGTGTATGTTAGTAAAACATGTGTTAGGGCTATCCTTTCGCCAAGCGAGTATTTTATCCATGTATAATATATTCATACAACAAATAATCATGACAAATACATCTCCAAAATTTATACGTATATGGTATTTTCTAGAATACACAATTTCAACCTACATAGTGTATATAAGCAAAACATGTATTTGGGTTAGTCCTTTCGCCAAACAAGTAATTTATTCACATATATTATATTTATACAACAAATAATCATGTCACACACATTTCCAAAATTTATACGTATACGGTACTTTTTACAAATACCTAGAGTATGTAGAATTCCATATTTTTCATCTTTAATCGAAACGGAAAACAGACAGCACTTTGTACATGTACAATTACATGCAGATCATGAATCTATCATTATTTGACATTGAAAGCGTTGAAAACTATAACCTATACACCTAAAGTCCTCACCTTTTGTCGTAGAATCGTAACGGAGTCGATGGATTTGCTAAGCTTTCGTATACAGTAGTTTGGTAACCTATAGAATGAAATAGGTTAACTATTTCCTAACCTACAACTATCAGAACCCTGAATCAGTTTAGGGTTAGGGTTTCTTACCTAGAAACAGAGCTGGAATCGCTGGGAAAGCGATTAGATCGGAGTGGTGTAGCCTGTGTAGTGGCAGGGAAGCATGGCAGGGAGATTCTCCCACATCTCCCACACTTTCTCTCTCTTTTCTCTCTTCTCTCTCTAGGGTTTCTCTCAAATTCGTATGGCTGCAATGAGAGAGGGTTAAAGGTCCTTATATAGCCTAAAAACTCACCGAAATAGACTCCAGATCAAAGTATACTTAGGTTATAACCAAAGTGGGACTTTTCCAACTCAGCGGAGGACTTCTGGCGGGCCTCCTTGAGCCAAAGGTCGGACTTAAGCTCACCGACACCAGATCTACATTTAGTTAAGTTTTCATATCGGTTGGAATTCCAGATCACGCGTGGCGGACCAGTTTCAGTTCAATGGTCAGCGGATCTCGATCGGAGATTCCGTGTACATGTAAATGTGTATAAAATGTCTCCTGATCCGAGGGTATAATTTGGTCTGATTCTGACGGTCAGGTTGCTTAAAACTGATGCGCAAGCAACACCTGCCAGATTACTATTCAAGATATTTATTTTGAATTAATTTCACATTTCTCACACTCTTCACTTCGAGCTCAAGCGAATAGCGCCGGGACACTATCTGGATTTGATTTCCGAGATGGTTGTCAAGCCCAGCAAGGCGGTCCTAAGTCCTTAACTTCGTATTAATCGGACTTCCGACGTGCGGTCCAGATCTGATACGGAGTTTCAAGATGCTCCCGAGAGCAGCCGGGTAATGAGATTGATCCTAGATTTTAGGGTAACCTAGCGTCAATGATTCTACAAGTTTTGGGTCTTGCAGATCGTATTTAAAGTGATTGGTGCTAATTTCACAGGCACTCTAGTTTAACACTGGCTAATTCTCGCCTAATTTCTAAAGGATTTAGTCCTGGGTGATTTCGGTCTGAGGTGGTACTTAGTCTTTTCTAGCAATGTTTAGTTTAAGTATTGTTCTTCATTACCTAAACTTTAAGATAGTATCTAAGGTGAAAGTACTTAGAAAATTTTAAAAGAACAAGGTAGTGAAGGGTGAGATTTGTGAAGAAAATGGTTTGAAAAGGGATTTGAGGCTTTAATTGAGTGTTTGAGAAGTTAAACCGGTGTTAGGATTGACCCATCTCCTAAGGACGTCTAATTCCAGGTTGGAAAAAATCTGGGCTGTTACATCAACTCTATGTGGGGTCATGGTGATAGGATCCCAGAAAGTAAAGTCTGTGTAAAGATACTACGCTCGTTGCTTGATCGGTTCAATTCAAAAGTGACCGCGATCCAGGAACTTCATGATACAGATAATATGAGGGTAAAAGAGTTTGTTGGGTCTCTTCAAACTTATGAGTTAAATTTTAAGGCCCTTAAAGGTAAGTCAATTGCCCTCAAGTCTTCTAAAAGTATTTCTTATGAAAATAGTAATAATTCTGATTGAGAAACTTCTGAAGATGATATGGCTCTTTTAGCCAAAATTTTTACAAGATTTTCAATAGTAAAAAGAGGGTTGATTTGCAAAAACCTATTGAAAAGAAAAGACCTGGATCTAAAAATTGGAAATCTTTAAAAGATAGTTAATGCTACAACTGCCATGAATATGGGCATCTAGCAAACAAATGTCCTAAGAAGGACAAGTCTAAAAAGAAAGGTATGTTGGCTACATGGGATGAATCTTCCTGCTCTGAAGTTTCTTCTGAGTTAGAAGATTCTGAAACCGAGTCGGCTAATGATGTTAAAGCCCTAATGACTCTAGCCAAGTTCACTTTCTCAGATAATGATGATTCAACCAGTGAAGAAAATCTGAATAGTGACCATGAAAATGAAGAAGACCTTCAAGATGCTTATGTTGCCCTATACAGGGAAAGTTACAAAATAACTATAAAGTTAAAACTTTAGAAAAAAAAGTTTTCAAAATTAAAAGAGAATTTTGATAATCTAGTCTTAGAAAAATCACACTTTTCAGATTGCTTTGAAAAAACTAAGTGCGACTTAGATTTCAAAACGTCCCAAGTTGAAAACTTAAAATCTAAAAATGAAAAGCTAAAACTAGAAGTCTCTTCGCTTTTGTGTTTGAAGGACACATGGAGGTATGCCCAAGATGATCCTAAATTAGAAAAACTTTTATCTGGATCAATAAAATGTGGCAATCGATCTGGATTGAGCTATGATAAAAGTATTCCTCCCAAATATAAGAATACCCGACCTAAATTTGTTAAAGGAGAGTCTTCTAACTTAAAAGGGAAAAGTTTGAATCATAATAATTCTAAAAATACTAAAACTTTTCAGACTTTAAAACTTAAAAGCAACCATATCAACTATAAAAATCAGAATCGTTATTCTTTAGCTGAGAAAATTGTTAACTTGCTTAAGGAGCTCTTAAAATCTAATTCAGTAGGTAGGACTTATAACAACTATAAACATAAGAAGACCAACTATGCTCCTAAACCCAAAACTGTAATGAAATGGGTCCCTAAGGTTGCTTGTTTGGTTGCCCACACCGCTTTCAAAGCTTCGAGCCATTCAAAGTGGTACCTAGACAGTGGTTGCTCTAGACATATGACAAGTGACAAAGGTCTGTTCACTAGTCTTAAAGACATGACCGATGGTTCAGTCACATTCGGTGATGGTAACAACTTTATAATTGTTGGCCAAGCTATGGTTCAACTCTTTAACCTCCCTCTATTTGAGAATGTTTTATATGTAGAAGGTTTAAAACATAATCTATTAAGCATCTCTCAAATATGCAATAATAATCATAATGTAAAACTTACCAACTAAGGGTATGAAATTTTAAATAAGAATGGTTCTGTAATATTAACTGGTTGCAAAACTTTTGAGAACTGGTACATTGTTAGTGATTCAAGCTCATCTAAGCTATCGTGTTACATGGTCCAAACCCATGAGACCGAATTATAGCATAAGAGCTTAGGACATGTACACTACCGCAACTTGTATAGATTGAGTAAAAGAGAATTGGTAAGAGGTCTACCCAAAGTAAAGAAAGTGGATAAAATATGTGGCGAGTGTCAGATTGGTAAACAAACTAGGAGTGCACAAAAAAAGGTGAACTTCAAATCCACATCTAAACCACTCGAATTTCTCCACATGGATCTCATTGGACCAATTAGAACGGAGAGTCGAGGTGGCAAGAAGTATATTCTGGTGATTGTAGATGAATTTAACAGGTATACTTGGGTAGTTTTCCTAAGAGAGAAATCAGAAACTCTCGATGAAGCAAAAATGGTACTTAAACGTATCCAAACTGAAAAAGAATCACAAGTCACTAATATCCGTAGTGATCATGGTTATGAGTTTGAGAATAACAGTTTTGAGAAATTTTGCAGTGATCAGGGAATATCACATGAATATTCTGTGCCTAAAATACCACAAAAAAAATGGTGTAGTGGAAAGGAAAATTAGAGTGCTTCAAGAAATGGCAAATGTAATGCTAAATAGTATGAAGCTTCTTAAAAATCTTTGGACTGAAGCCTTAAATACTGCTTGTTATATAATTATCTGCGTTTATACTATAAAATCAAATAGTAAAACAGCTTATGAAATGTGGTTTGATAAGAAGGCTACTGTCAAATACTTTCGAGTTTTCGGCAGCAAGTGCTACATCTTGCGTGACCGAGAAAATCTGGGTAAATTTGACACCAAAAGTGATGAAGGGATATTTTTAGGGTATGCTCTGAATAGTCGAGCGTATCGGGTTCTTAACAAGAGGACTGGTGTAATTCAAGAGTCCATTAATGTAGTTATAGATGATCACTTGAATACACCTGTCTCAAGTTCAGAAAATGATGAAGTCCTTTTATTTAATAAACCAGACTCTTCATCTAGTAAAAAAATACTAAACTGTGAACAGTTAAAGATCATCCATTTGATCAAATCCTTGGAAACCCTCTCACTGGTGTGCACACTCATAAACAACTTGAAGATATGTGCAACTACGTATGCTTTACATCTCAGATAGAATCGGCTAACGTAAAAGAAGCCCTTACTGACGAAAAATGGATTGTAGCAATGCAAGAATAGCTCAATCAGTTTGTTAGAAATGATGTTTAGTACTTAGTTCCAAGACCAAAAGATAAACACATTATTAGAACAAAATGGATTTTTTAAAATAAGTCTGATAAACTTGGTAATATTATTAGAAACAAGGCTAGGCTAGTTATACAAGGGTATACTCAAATTAAAGGCATTGATTATGATGAGACCTTTGCCCTAGTAGCTCGTCTTAAATCAATTAGACTATTTATATCCATTGCGTGCTTCAAAAAATTCAAAATAAACCAAATGGATGTAAAGAGTGCGTTCTTAAATGGCGATTTGCATGAAGAAGTGTATGTTGAACAACCAATGGGTTTTGAAGACCCTAAGCATGCTGATCATTTCAATCGCCTGAAAAAGGCACTCTATGGTTTGAAACAAGCTCACAGGGCATGGTACGAAAAGTTGACTAAGTTTTTACTAAGTCATAACTTTGTAATGAGGAGTGTTTATAAGACATTGTTTGTAAAGAAACATAATGATCACATTCTAATAGTGCAAATCTATGTTGATGACATTATCTATGGATTTACCTGTGCTAACATGACAGTTGAGTTTGTAGATCTTATGAAATCTAAATTTGAAATGAGCATGGGTGGAGAACTAAACTATTTCCTAGGGTTGCAAGTCAAATAGCTCCCTGATGGTTTCTTTATCTCTCAAACCAAATATGCTCTGAACTTAGTTAAAAAGTTTGGATTTGAGAGTGGGAAAAAAATTTGATACTCCATGAGTACTACTCTAAAACTCTCTAAGGATTCAACAGGTAAGAGTGTAGATCCTAAGTTGTATCGTAGTATGATAGGTAGTTTAATTTATTTAACTGTGAGCTAACCTGATATTGCTTTTAGCGTAGGAATTTGTGCTAGATATCAATCTGGCCCTAAAGAGTTACACCTGATTGTTGTTAAGGGCATTTTGCGATATGTCGCTAGTTTAGCTAATCTTGGTCTCTGGTATTGTAATGCCCTGAAAATCGGGGGTCGAGCATAAACTCAACTCCCGAGTTCCAACGCATCACTTATGCAACAAAATGAATGATGATTGAATTGTTGTTTGAAATAATGCATTGAACATGAGTGAGATTAAGCCAAAACAACATATCATACTCCAAAGACAGTTAAATTGCAAGCGGAAGACTGTGATAGATATATAAAATATATAAAAATAGTGGTGAGTCTCCAGAGTGTGATAATGTTACTAAGTTAATGAATTACAAGTACAATTTTAAATTATACCAAAGGTGTAGTGTTATCTAGTCAACATCCCTGTAATCCCGTCGATCAAGACACGGTTCACTTGAAGCCGTCAGCACACAACATATACGAATAAGCATCATTGTCTTCATAAAGGTCTGGCTCCGCCTCAGGAGTAGTGTAACAGCCTGGATTTTTTCCAACCTGGGATTAGACGTCCTTAGGCAATGGGTCGATCCTAACACCTTATTAACTTGTCAGAACTCAATCCCAAAGTCTAAAACCGCTTTTGAACCCATTTCCTTCACAAATCCCACCCTTCATCACCTTGTTCTTTAAATTTTTCTAAGTACTTTCACCCTAGACACTATCCTAAACTAGCTAAGTAGTATAACTTGGATCACTTTATATACAAACTACAAAGGCCCAGGTACCACCTCAGACAGAAAGTGCTCAGGACTAAATCCTTTAGAAATTAGGAGAGAAATAGCCAGTGTTAAACTAGAGTACCTGTGAAATTAGCACCAACCACTTTAAATACGATCTGCAAGACCTAAAACTTGTAAAATCATTGACGCTAGGCTACCCTAAAATCTAGGATCAATCTCATTACACGGCTGCTCTCGGGAGCATCTCGAAACTCCGTATCGGATCTGGACTGCACGTTGGAAGTCCGATTAACACGAAGTTAAGGAGTTAGGACCATCTTGCTGGGCTTGACAACCATCTCGGAAATCAAATCCAGATAGTGTCTCAGCGCTATTCGCTTGAGCTCGGAATGAAGAGTGTGAGAAATGTGAAAATTAATTCAAAATAAAATATCTCAAATAGTAATCTGGCACCTCTCGCTTGTGGATCAGTTTTAAGCAACCAGACCGTCAGATTCAGACCAAATGACACCCTCGGATCAGGAGAAATTTCATACACATTTAAATGTACTCGGAATCTCCGATCGAGATCCGCTGACCGTTGAACTGAAACTGGTCCGCCACGCGTGATCTGAGAACCCTACTGGAATGAAAACTTAATAGAACCTAGATCCATAGTTTGTGAGCTTAAGTCCGACCTTTGGCTCAAGGAGGCCCGCCAGAAGTCCTCTGTTGAGCTGAAACGGGACCGCTTTGGTTATAACCTAAGTATACCTTGACTTGAAGTCTAATTTGGAGACCTTTTAGGCTATATAAGGGCCTTTGAACCCATTCTCTCACAGCCATACGAATTTGAGATTTGAGAGAGAGAAAAGAGAGAGAAAGTGTGGGAGTTGTGGGAGGATCTCCCTGTCATGCCTCCCTGCCGTTATGCAAGCACAACCACTCCGTTCTAATCGCTTTCTCGGCTATTCCAGCTCCTTTTTAGGTAAGAAACCCTAACCCTAATCTGATTTGGAGTGTTGATGGTTGTAGGTTATGAAATAGCTAACCTACTTCGTTCTCTAGGTGGCCAAACTGTCGTATACAGAAGCTTAGCAAACCTATCAACTCCGTTACGATTCTACGACAAAAGGTGCGGACTTTAGGTGTATAGGTTATGGTTTTCAACGCTTTCAATATCAGATAATGATAGATTCATGATCTGCATGCAATTGCACATATACAAACTGCTGTCTGTTTTCCGTTTCGATTAAAGATGAAGAATATGGAATTTTACATACTCTAGGTATCTGTAAAAAGTACCGTATACGTATAAATTTTGGAAATGTGTTTGCCATGATTATTTGCTGTATTAATATATTATATATGGATAAAATACTTGTTTGGCAAAAGGGTTCGCCCTAATACATGTTTTTGCTAATATACACTATGTATGTTAAAATAGTGTATTCTAAGTGTTTGTGAAAATGACCGAATGAGTATAGAATTCTCATTCGTTCTCGCCATGACTAATTGTCATGGATTTATGATTGTTGTATTGGTGATACCGCTTTGACGAAAGGATTTGCCCTAAATCACGCCACAGCCAAAATACACTATATATTGCTAAAATGTGTGGCCTAAGTATTTATGGAAATGACTGAATGAATATGGAACTTGGATTCCTACTTCCCATGACTATCCGTCGTGGGTGTATGCGTGTTATGATTGGGGTAACTCCCTAGTGAAAGGATTTGGCCTTATACCTATGTGATCAACATATGTCATGTATGTTGGTGTATGTAGTCTAAGTGTTTGTTAAAATGTTTGAATGAGTAGTAGTTAGTAAATTGTAATGTATAAGGGTGTTGAGATATGATTCTCAAATCCTTTAACTATGTGTATGATTTCCTTGGATAGCTGTGTGATTAGGAATTGAATATGTACAAACTCATGCTTGTGTTGTGCTTCATAACATGCTCAATTGATTGTATGATTTTATCTATGTAATGCATATGTTTAAATTCATTTTATGTTGTATGATCCGTCATGGGTGATGGGGGAGTGGAGCAACGATTCCGTGCAACAACCCTGGCAGCCCTAAATGGATAATACCATACCTTGATTGTATGATTTGAATCTTGATCCATTACTGCTTTACCTATCTTCAATTGAATGTGATTGGGGCTATTGTATAGTCCAGGAAATCGGTAACGGGATTGAATTCGTGGCTGAGATTTATTTGCCACGTGAGATGTGTTCGACGAAGCTGAGTTGTACTTCGGTTGGCGATAGTGGTTGGCCACACGAAGTGCTCATGCGCTTCATATCGTTCAACTTGTTGTGCGCTCGAGCTAGCCGAGCTCGTCAAGTAACCCGATCTGTCTTATGTATGTTCACCATGTTTGGACGCTACTGCTTGAACCTAGGGTACCAAACTTACTAGTGGAATCCCTTTTAACCATGGTACCTCGATCCGTTAAGACTCATGAGCCGGGCATGGTGGTATGGACACCGTGGTCGAGCTGTCGGCCTATGTGGGGCCACGTGCCTCCCCGTAGTGACCAGTGAGCAACCAAACTCATGAGCCGATTATGGTGATATGGGACACTATATTCGTGCTATCAGCCTACATTGATAAGGTGATGGGGGAGTGGTGCAACGATTCCGTGTAACAGCCCTGACAGCCCTTTGTAGTGACCACGAGCATACTCTGAATCTACGGTGAGGCGATGAGCCTTCCCGTAGTAACAGAGTATAAACTAGGCCTGTATTGATAAGGTGATGGGGGAGTGGTGCAATGATTCCGTGTAACAGCCTTGACAGCCCTTGCAGTGACCTAAAAACACACCATCGTATGAGATTGTCTAGGACTGACGACCCTAGAATGGATCATGTTTGGGAATGATACAAGGGAGGTATCTTAGTTTCCCAATCCTGTTGTTTGAAATAGACTAATAACAACTCGGTAATCATGCTCATTATGCATTGCATGTGCTTGGAAGATGTGGAGCACTGAGGGATGAAAGCATGTCGCGAACGAAGAGGGTGTCGCATGAGGGAGTATGTCAGTGAGGGCATCCATCATGACTACATTCATACTTGCATTAATAAGAGTAGTTTGGAATGTTTAATTTTACTGCTTTATCATTACTGCTTGACTGAATCGATAACACGATAACTTATGCCTTATTGTTCCACTGAGTTAGCTACTCACTCCCATGTTACGGGACGGTGTTGTGTACACCAACCAGATTTGTTGAGTTTCAGGCGATGGCGATGCTTATGAAGCAGAGCCGGACTATTGTGATGTGGAGGAGTTCTCCTACATGTAGTTCTCTGTCAGGTTTATGAAAACCTGATATTGTATTGACGGGGCTATGGTACTTGGGATAGAAGCCATTACACTTACACATTTGGTATATTTTGGAACTATACTTGTAATTATTTAACCTGGTAATGTTATCACACTCTGGAGAGACTCACCACAGTTTTTATATATTTTATATATCTATCACAGTCTTCCGCTTACAATTTAACTGTCTCTAGAGTATGATATGCTGTTTTGGCTTAATCTCACTCATGTTCACTACATTAATGCAGACAACATTTAATCATCATTATCTATGTTGCATAAGTGATGTTTTGGAAACTCGAGAGTTGAGTTACTTCTCGACCCTCGATTTTTCGGGATGTTACAAGTAGCGTCGCCATCTGCAATCAGACAAAGTCTGGTGGGTGTTCGGAATCCCGTTCCGTATCGTAGGAGTAAGTAGCTAACTCAGTGGAACAATAAAGCATAGGTTAACATGTCATCAACTCAGTCAAGCAGTAATGATAAAGCAGTACAATCAAACAATTCTAAATACTCTTATTAAGCAGTCATGATATATGCCCTCGCCACATACTCCCTCGTGCGACACAATGTTACGTTCACGGCATGCTTGCATTCCTCAGTGCTCCACATCTTCCAGGCACATGCAATGCATGATGAGCATGATTACCGAGTTATTATAGTCCATTTCAAACAGCAGGATTGGGAAACTAAGGTACCTCCCTTGTATCATTCCCAAACATGATCCATTCTAGGGTCGTCAGTCCTAGTTAATCTCAGATGATGGTGTGTTTTCTAGGTCGCTGCAAAGGCTGTCAGGGTTGTTACACACAAAGGTTACACCACTCCCCCATCACCTTTTTAACGATTCATCACTATACAGATACAGGCCTAGTTTCATACTTTATACACTGCGGCAAAACTCGTCGCTTCACCGCAATTCAGAGTATGCTCGAGGTCACTACAAAGGGCTGTCCAGGGCTGTTGCTCACATTCGTTGCACCACTCCCCCATCACCTTATCAATGTAGGCCGACAGCACGAATATAGTGTCCCATACCACCATAATCGGCTCACGAGTCTGGTTGCTCACTGGTCGTTACGGGGAGGCACGTGGCCCCAGCGTAGGCCGACAGCTTGACCACGGTGTCCCATACCACCATGCTCGGCTCATGAGTCTTAGCGGATCGAGGTACCATGGTTAAAAGGGATTTCACTAGTAAGTTTGGTACCCTAGGCTCAAGTAGTAGTGTCCAAGCATGGTGAACATACATAAGATAGATCGGGTTACTTGACGAGCTCGGCTAGCTCGAGCGCACAACAAGTTGAACGACATGAAGTGTATAAGCACCTCGCCAACCGAAGTATGACTCGGGTTCGTCGAACATATCTCACGTGGCAAATGATCTCAGCCACGTATTCATTTTCGTTACCGATTGCCTGGACTATAATCATAGCCCCAATCACATTCAATTGCAGATAGTTAAAGCAGTAATGAATCAAGATTCAAATCATGTAACCAAAATCTGATATTATCCGTTTAGGACTGCCAGGGTTGTTGCACACACTCGTTGCTCCACTCCCCCATCACCCATGATGGATCATACAATGTAAACATGAATTTAAACATATGCATCACATAGATAAAATCATACAATCATTTGAGCATGTTATGAAGCACAACATAAGCATGAGTTTGTACATATTAAATTCCTAACCACACAACTATCCAAGGAAATTAGACACATAGTTAAAGGAGTTGAGAATCATATCTCAACACCCCTATACATTACAATTTACTAACTACTACTCATTCAGACATTTCAACAAACACTTTAGACTACATACATCAACATACATGACATATGTTGATCACATGGGTATTAGGCTAAATCCTTTCACTAGGGAGTTACCCCAATCATAACACCCATACACCCACGACGGATAGTCATGGCAAGCAGGAATCCAAGTTCCATATTCATTCAGTAATTTCTACAAACACTTGGGCCACACATTTTAATATAAGTAGTGTATATTGGCCATGGCGTGATTTAGGGCAAATCCTTTCATCAAAGGGATATCGCCAATACAACAATCATAAATCCATGACAATTAGTCATGGCGAGCACGAATGAGAATTCTATACTCATTCGGTCATTTTCATAAACACTTAGAATACACTATTTTAACATACATAGTATATATTAACAAAAACATGTATTAGGGCGAACCCTTTCGGCAAACAAGTATTTTATCCATATATAATATATTAATACAGTAAATAATCATGGCAAACACATTTCCAAAATTTATACGTATACGGTACTTTCACAGATACCTAAAGTATGTAAAATTCCATATTCTTCATCTTTAATCGAAACGAAAAACAAAAAGCACTTTGTACATGTGCAATTGCATGTAGATCATGAATCTATCATTATCTAACATTGAAAGTGTTGAAAACCATAACCTATACACCTAAAGTCCGTACCTTTTATCATAGAATCATAACGAATCCAATAGGTTTGCTAAGCTTTCGTATACGGCAGTTTGGTAACCTATAGAACGAAATAGGTTAGCTATTTCATAACCTACAACCTATACAACCCCAAAACATATTAGGGTTAGGGTTTCTTACCTAGAAATGAAGTCGGAATCGCCGGGAAAACGATGAGAATGGGGTGGTGTAACATCCCGAAAAATCGGGGGTCAAGCATAAACTCAACACCCGAGTTCCAGAACATCATTTATGCAACATAGATAATGATGATTAAATGTTTTTTGCATTAATGTAGTGAACATGAGTGAGATTAAGCCAAAACAACATATCATACTCCAGAGACAGTTAATTTGCAAGCGGAAGACTGTGATAGATGTATAAAATATATAAAAATAGTGGTGAGTCTCCAGAGTGTGATAATGTTACCAGGTTAATGAATTACAAGTACAGTTCAAATTATACCAAATGTGTAGTGTCATCTAGTCAACATCCCTGTAACCTCGTCGATCAAGGCACGACTCACTTGAAGCCACCAGAAAATAACATATGCAAGAAAGTGTCCTCATCGTCGCAGAGGTCTGACTTCGCCTCACCAGCATCGCCAACACCTGCAGCTACAACAGGGTCTGGTTGGTGTTTAAAAACACCGTCCCGTAACGTGGGAGTGAGTGATCAACTCAGTGGAATAATAAAGCATAGGTTAATATGTTATCAATTCAGTCAAGCAGTAATGATAAAACAGTAAAATCAAACACTCCTAACTACTCTTATTAATGCAAGTATAAATGACATGATGTATGCCCTCACCACACCCTCCCTCGTGTGACACCATCTCACGTTCGCGGCATGCTTTCATCCCTCAGTGCTCCACATCTTCCAGGCACATGCAATGCATGATGAGCATGATTACCGAGTTATTATTAGTGCATTTCAAACAACAGGATTGGGAAACTAAGGTACCTCCCTTGTATCATTCCCAAACATGATCCATTCTAGGGTCGTCAGTCCTAGTTAATCTCAGACAATGGTGTGTTTTCTAGGTCACTGCAAAGGCTGCCAGGGCTGTTACGCACAAAGGTTAACCACTCCCCCATCACCTCTTTAACGATTCATCACTATACAGAAATAGGCCTAGTTCATACTCCATACACCGCGGCAAAACTCTAAGGCTCACCGCGATTCCAGAGTATGCTCGAGGTCACTACAAAGGGCTGTCAGGGCTGTTGCTCGCATTCGTTGCACCACTCCCCCATCACCTTATCAATGTAGGCCGACAACACGAATATAGTGTCTCATACCACCATAATCGGCTCATGAGATTGGTTGCTCACTGGTCACTACGGGGAGGCACGTGGCCCCATCGTACGCCGACAGCTCGACTATGGTGTCCCATATCATCATGCCCGGCTCATGAGTCTTAGAGGATCGAGGTACCATGGTTAAAAGGGATTCCACTGGTAAGTTTGGTACCCTAGGTTCAAGCAGAGGCGTCTAAACATGATGAACATACATAAGACAGATCGGGTTACTTGACGAGCTCGGCTAGCTCGAGCACACATCAAGTTGAACGATATGAAGCGCATGAGCACTTCGTGTGGCCAACCACTATCGCCAACCGAAGTACGGCTCGAGTTCGTCGAACACATCTCACGTGGCAAATGAATCACAGCCATGAATTCAACTCTGGTACCGATTGTCTGGACTATAATCATAGCCCCAAACACAATCAATTTCAAATAGTAAAGCAGTAATGGATCAAGGTTCAAATCGTACAATCAAAGTCTGATATTATCCGTTTAGGGCTGCCAGGGCTGTTGCACGCATTCGTTTCTCCACTCCCTCATCACCCATGACGGATCATACAACGTAAACATGAATTTAACATATGCATTACATAGATAAAATCATAAAAGCAGTTGATCATGTTATGAAGCACAACACAAGCATGAGTTTGTACATATTCAATTCCTAATCACACAGCTATCCAAGGAAATCATACACATAGTTAAAGGAGTTGAGAATCATATCTCAACACCCTTAAACATTACAATTTACTAACTACTACTCATTAAGACATTGCAACAAACACTTTAAAATACATGCATAACATACATGGCATATGTTGATCACATAGGTATAAGGCCAAATCCTTTCACTAGGGAGTTACCCCAATCATAATACGCATACACCCACGACGGATAGTCATGGCATGCAGGAATCCAAGTTCCATATTCATTCAGTCATTTCCACAAACACTTGGGCCACACATTTTAGCATATATAGTGTGTATTGGCCGTGGCGTGATTTAGGGCAAATCCTTTCGTCAAAGGGGTATCGCCAATACACAATCAATTATATCCATGACAATTAGTCATGGCGAGCACGAATGAGAATTCTATACTTATTCAGTCATTTTCACAAACACTTAGAATACACTATTACAACAACATACATGTGTATGTTAGCAAAACATGTATTAGGTTATCCTTTAGCCAAACGAGTATTTTATCAATGTATATATATTCATACAACAAATAATCATGACAAGTACATCTCCAAAATTTATACGTATACGGTATTTTCTAGAATACAAAATTTCAACATACATAGTGTATATAAGCAAAACATGTATTAGGGCGAATCCTTTCGCCAAACAGGTAATTTATCCACATATAATATATTCATACAGCAAATAATCATGTCATACACATTTCCAAAATTTGTACGTATACGGTAGTTTCTTCAAATACCTAGAGTATGTAGATTTCCATATTTTTTATCTTTAATCGAAACGGAAAACAGGTAGCACTTTGTACATGTGCAATAGCATGCAAATCATGAATCTATCATTATCTGACATTGAAAGCATTGAAAACCATAACCTATACACCTAAAGTCCGCACCTTTTATCATAGAATCGTAACGAATCCAATTAGTTTGCTAAGCTTTCGTATTCGGCAGTTTGGCAACCTATAGAACGAAATAGGTTAGCTATTTCATAACCTACAACCACCCAAGCCCCAAATCAGATGAGGGTTAGGGTTTTTTTACCTAAAAACGGAACTGGAATCCCCGAGAAAATGATTAGAATGGAGTGGTGGAGCTCATGGAGCGGCAGGGAAGAGTGGCAGGAAGGATCTCTCACAACTCCCACACTTTCTCTCTCTTTTCTCTCTCTCAAATCTCAAATTCGTATGGCTGAGAGAGAGAGGGTTCAAAGGTCCTTATATAGCCTAAAAACTAACCGAAATAGACTCCAGGTCAAAGTATACTTAGGTTATAACCAAAGTGATCTGGTTTCAGCTCAACGGAGGACTTCTGGCGGGCCTCCTTGAGCCAAAGGTCGGACTTAAGCTTACCGACACCGGATCTACATACTATTAAGTTTTCGTTTGGTCGGGATTCCAGATCACGCGTGGCGGACCAGTTTCAGTTCAACGATCAGCGGATCTCGATCGGAGATTCCGAGTACATGTAAATGTGTATGAAATTTCTCCTGATTCGAGGGTGTAATTTGGTCTGATTCTGACGGTCTGGTTGTTTAAAACTGATCCGCAAGCAACACGTGCCAGATTACTATTCAAGATATTTTATTTTGAATTAATTTCACATTTCTCACACTCTTCACTCCGATCTCAAGCGAATAGCGGTGGGACACTATCTAGATTTGATTTCCGAGATGGTTGTCAAGCCTAGCAAGGCGGTCCCAGTTCCTTAACTTCGTGTTAACCGGACTTCCGACGTGCGGTCCAGATCTGATACGGAGTTTCGAGATGCTCCCAAGAGCAGCCGGGTAATGAGATTGATCCTAGATTTTAGGGTAACCTATCGTCAATGATTCTACAAGTTTTGGGTCTTGCAGATCGTATTTAAAGTAATTGGTGCTAATTTCACAGGCACTCTAGTTTAACACTAGCTAAATCTCACATAATTTCTAAAGGATTTAGTCCTGAGTGATTTCGGTCTGAGGTGGTACTTAGACCTTTGTAGCAATGTTTAGTTTAAGTATTGTTCTTCATCACCTAAACTTTAAGGTAGTGTCTAATGTGAAAGTACTTAGAAGGATTTAAGGAATGAGGTAATGAAAGGTGAAAGGTGAGATTTGTGAAGAAAATGGTTTGAAAAGGGATTTGAGGCTTTAATTGAGTGTTTGAGAAGTTAAACCTGTATTAGGTTTGACCCATCGCCTAAGGACGTCTAATTCCAGGTTGGGAAAAATCCGGGCTGTTACAATCTACCCCCCTTAAAACAAAATTTCGTCCCCGAAATTGGCTAAGGGTAATAATGGAAGATGTCTATTATTTCATTTGCCTAAGTTTTATTGATTTTGAGTTTCTACGCGTGGTAGGGCATATACTAGTCTGGTTCATTTTAGTCTAACCCCCTTAAAACTTATTTCTTTATCCATTTCTCATACCCCGATGGTTTGCTACAATTTATTTCTTTTCCTATTTGGAGTCTTGACGATAATTCCCAGTTATTTAGAGTAAGATAGTTGTTTTCATTGTTTGACCAGCACGGAGAGACGATTGTAGTGGGCTTGATCCCGATACATTGATCATCTACCTTGCCAGGGTAGAAGGCTCATCGTATCCCTTCCTAATCCTGATGGATCCTGGTCTTCTGCTCGGCTAAGCAGTGAGTCCGTTGGCAGTCGCCCAGGATTGAGAATTGGGTCAAGCCGCGAATGCTTCACAGTTATATATTTCAGTAACTCCGTAGTCCGATCACTCTCTAAAAGTAGGGAATGTCCATCATTGAAAGGCTCAAATTGTCAATTCTAAGGTTGCCCTTTAGGTCTTAGTCTAAGAGAGTCCTTGATATTATCTATGTCCAAGGAAAGGGTGAATCAAATCTTACTAGATCATCCTAAAACGGTTTCTCATAGTAGAACTTATTAGGGCTTCTATAATATTTGTATTTAACGAGCACCATTTCGATCCTGGGCTAATGGGGTAGGGTCCACCACGTTTCCGCTGCGCCACCCAGATCAAAGAGGTATATTAGGTGACCTAACTAGATTGGGCTCATAATGTTCTACCCCCCTTAAAAATTTATTTTCACCCTCAAGGCTTAAGATTTATGTCCTGCTCCGTATATCGGAACAAGGTGTAATTTAAGACCTATCCTTGACATGAAATGAGATGCGGTCTCCCACTACATCGGTCTTGGTACCTAGGATTATAGAAAGGGGCTATCACGGATGGGTGTTGTGGTAGATTCCAAGGGCGGATGTGAGTTTGTGGCAAGATGCCTAATTCTACTAAAGGACTTTTATTACGATCCCAACTTACCCTCTCTAGTCATGTCTAGTTTATTATTGTAAGATAATTTTATACGTTATTAGTACAAAAGGTATTTGGATAGAATAGGTCAACGGGCAAACTAGGGACCTAATTCCTAACTATCTGTCGCCCATTTGGAAAATTCCTTGGGCCTAAAAGAAAAAATCTCTATTGGCTATATATTCTTACACTTCTTAAAGACGAAGTTATAAACTTTTGGTTGTAAGTGGTCGAGCCAACACGGAGGAAAGTTGTATAGTGGGTCAGAATCGGATATATGGACCTTCTGCATTGTGAAGACAGAAAATTGTCGTATCAGTTCTGAATCCTAGTTGATCCCAACTCTCTACTTGATCAGAGCATAGAGTTCATTGGTAACTACCAGGATTGAGAATTCAATTCAAACCGCAAATACCTCGCTGATATATATCGTTTCTTTACTCCATGTTCCCGGTTGTAATAAGTCCTCGAGAAGGTAATTCTAAGGGACGCATTGATTTGACCTAACATTAAATCCAAGGGATATATAAGTTTCCTCTAGGTATAATCCAAAGTATATTCTTATACACTAGATGATTTTACATCATTTTTAATAAAGGAAATTGTTTGTTTGTTTAGAATTGAGTTACCCGAACATGAATGTGGCTACGCTCGAGCACTTCACATATGCTCAAACCAACTAAGGGGGTTCTAGAGTTCATGTTCTTAATTGGTTGGATTTCCTATACTATCAGGTCTGTCGAAGCACTGCTCTAGGTCCAAACTCTATGGGCCTATTTGTCAAACAACTATTTACTCTAAAAGCTTAAGCTATCAGAGTGTGGTGGGTTAATGTATATCAAGGGACTTTATCACTTCAACACTATTTGGCTAGTGGTCTTAAGTTGTATTAAATGGGACCGCATTACTAATCCTACCTTGGGATTGGGTGTGACATGGTTGGTAGGAGGGTGGGTGGGATCAAAATAAATTTTATAGGCTTTAGAAAATGAGCCTTAGGTTGGAAAGTGTGAGATGGGATTTCCATATCCCACGATGGGGAATTTCTAAGTGTAATTTGAAAGAAAATTCTGGGATTTACGTTTAATTGCGTACATTCTAAACATGGTGTCGAAAAACATGGGATACACCCAATCTAGGGATCATACCTACACATACGTTTATTATTACTTATACAATTCTATCCACCTAACTCACCTAATGCAGTTTGGCCGAACGGACCCTAAAGGGAGAAAAGGGGCTGGAGTTTTGGTTTTCCATAGATTTGGTTCTCATCAGGGGTTGTAGAGACCCAACTAACAAGGAGTAAAGAAATGAAAATGAAGAAATGGATAGGTTAGAGAGCTTGCACGATTTTGAGCTTCAAATGGGGGTGTAGGAGCTCAACCGAGAGAAAATGGAACGGGTAGAGGGTGGTTGTTGCTGCAAACGATGGAGTGATGTATGGTTGGACAGGAAACAACGAAATGGACGATTGGAGTGGAAGTTTGAGAGAGAAAACAACAACCGGAAAGAAAAAAAAGGGGCTTGGAGGGGCGTTTGAGAGAGGGGGGGGGGGGGGGTAAAACGACATGAAATAGGGGTCCCCCTGCAAAATCGCACGCACCACACGTGTGTAGAGGTCAGGCCGACCATGACCAGGCCCGGTCAAACTTGAGTGGGCCCACCTGACCGCGGTGACCGCAGTTCCACCACGGTCCGCTTTGCCCGGCGTGCTGCCGCCGCAGTTCAGTGGTGTTCTCCAACCCCCCAAGGTGCCAAATGCACCCTGGGTCCACTTGGTTCACTCCCGGATTGACGCGTGTGGCCCCCCGACACCATTTCGAGTCGTTATGGGTCAAATCGGACGTATCTTGCAATCCAGAATGAGTTATTTGACGTAAAATATATGAATTTGGGGTAGAACGAGCTAATGAAGCCAACCAACCCCACTATGCCAGGTCACACAGCCTGGAATTGTGAAAAAAACCCTCCAATTGACAGTCGTTTCTCTGTTTCAATTTTGTTTTAATAAAAATAGTAGTTTTAGTTTGATTATTCTTCATCCGTTGGGCTTTAGGAATATGCCCATTGTGGAAAGGGCTTGGAATAATTTGGAGAACGGTTTGGTGAAGCCAAACATGACACTTACTATTTTTGGCCGAAAACCTTGCGCACTAATAGACATCACGACCTTATAGTAAATCGCGAATTCTAGGAGTTTTAGTTGTAGTTTGTTTCTGATTTTTTTCCCCATTACTTGGTATCCCTATTTAAAGGGTTGTGAACTCGTTGTTAGTCATTCATTAATCAATTTCAAATGAATTAGAATTTATTTCTATTTTCTGCTTTTCTTTCCTCGTGGATTCGAGGAGTCTCTGTGAGGAGTCCAGAGAAACTCCGAGGATCCGGAGTAGTTATCATCATTACGCTTAACAGTTGGGATGAGGTGGATTGTGATCTAGACTCATTACTAAATGGCCTAGGAATGTTTTAAGATTGACCCGTGCGACCATGGTTGAAAACGGACTCGATTTCGGCGTTCGTTTTTAGTGAACTTCGCCAATTGGCGAAATCGGGATACCTATAACTGTTTCTACGTTCCGTCGCTCCCTCCTAAGTCATAGTGCGTCAGTGTGCGTCGTGTGGCCATAACCCAGGTCTGGTTTAATCCAAATCA
Source organism: Magnolia officinalis (assembly GCA_021015155.1). Classification (NCBI taxonomy): domain Eukaryota; kingdom Viridiplantae; phylum Streptophyta; class Magnoliopsida; order Magnoliales; family Magnoliaceae; genus Magnolia; species Magnolia officinalis. The sequence goes on along the minus strand of JAJHSJ010000007.1, from coordinate 65,536,868 downwards.
TGCTTTGATACCAACTGTAACATCCCGAAAAATCGGGGGTCGAGCATAAACTCAAAACCCGAGTTCCAGAACATCACTTATGCAACATAGATAATGATGATTAAATGTTGTCTGCATTAATGTAGTGAACATGAGTGAGATTAAGCCAAAACAGCATATCATACTCCAGAGACAGTTAATTTGCAAGCGGAAGACTGTGATAGATGTATAAAATATATAAAAATAGTGGTGAGTCTCCAGAGTGTGATAATGTTACCAGGTTAATGAATTACAAGTACAGTTCAAATTATACAAAATGTGTAGTGTCATCTAGTCAACATCCCTGTAACCCCGTCGATCAAGGCACGACTCACATGAAGCCGCCAGAAAATAACATATGCAAGAAAGTGTCCTCATCGTCGCAAAGGTTTGGCTTCGCCTCACCAGCATCGCCAACACCTGCAGCTATAACAGGGTCTGGTTGGTGTTTAAAAACACTGTCCCGTAACGTGGGAGTGAGTGATCAACTCAGTGGAACAATAAAGCATATGTTAACATGTTATCAATTCAGTCAAGTAGTAATGATAAAGCAGTAAAATCAAACACTCCTAACTACTCTTATTAATGCAAGTATGAATGACATGATGTATGCCCTCACCACACCCTCCCTCGTGCGACACCATCTCACGTTCGCGGCATGCTTTCATCCCTCAGTGCTCCACATCTTCCAGGCACATGCAATGCGTGATGAGCATGATTATCGAGTTATTATTAGTCCATTTCAAACAGCAGGATTGAGAAACTAAGGTACCTCCCTTGTATCATTCCCAAACATGATCCATTCTAGGGTCGTCAGTCCTAGTTAATCTCAGACGATGGTGTATTTTTTAGGTCACTGCAAAGGCTGCCAGGGCTGTTACATACAAAGGTTACACCACTCCCTCATCACCTCTTTAACGATTCATCACTATACAGAAACAGGCCTAGTTCATACTCCATACACCGTGGCAAAACTCTAAGGCTCACTGCGATTCCAGAGTATGCTCGAGGTCACTACAAAGGGCTGTCAGGGCTGTTGCTCACATTCGTTGCACCACTCCCCCATCACCTTATCAATGTAGGCCGACAACACGAATATAGTGTCCCATACCACCATAATCGGCTCACGAGTTTGGTTGCTCACTGGTCACTATGGGGAGGCATGTGGCCCCAGCGTAGGCCGACAACTCGACCACGGTGTCCCATACCACCATGCCCGGCTCATGAGTCTTAGCGGATCGAGGTACCATGGTTAAAAGGGATTTCACTTGTAAGTTTGGTACCCTAGGTTCAAGCAGAGGCGTCCAAACATGGTGAACATACATAATACAGATCGGGTTACTTGACGAGCTCGGCTAGCTCGAGCACACATCAAGTTGAACGATATGAAGCGCATGAGCACTTCGTGTGGCCAACCACTATCGCCAACCGAAGTACGACTCGAGTTCGTCGAACACATCTCACGTGGCAAATGAATCACAGCCACCAATTCAACTCTGGTACCGATTGTCTGGACTATAATCATAGCCCCAAACACAATCAATTTCAAATAGTAAAGCAGTAATGGATCAAGGTTCAAATCGTACAATCAAAGTCTGATATTATCCGTTTAGGGCTTCCAGGGCTGTTGCACACATTCGTTGCTCCACTCCCTCATCACCCATGACGGATCATACAACGTAAACATGAATTTAACATATGCATTACATAGATAAAATCATAAAAGCAGTTGAGCATGTTATGAAGCACAACACAAGCATGAGTTTGTACATATTCAATTCCTAATCACACAGCTATCCAAGGAAATCATACACATAGTTAAAGGAGTTGAGAATCATATCTCAACACCCTTAAACATTACAATTTACTAACTACTACTCATTCAGACATTTCAACAAACACTTTAAAATACATGTATCAACATACATGGCATATGTTGATCACATAGGTATAAGGCCAAATCCTTTCACTAGGGAGTTACCCCAATCATAACAGGCATACACCCACGACGGATAGTCATGGCAAGTAAGAATCCAAGTTCCATATTCATTCAGTCATTTCCACAAACACTTGGGCCACACATTTTAGCATATATAGTGTGTATTGGCCGTGGCGTGATTTAGGGCAAATCCTTTCGTCAAAGGGGTATCGCCAATACAACAATCAATTATCCATGACAATTAGTCATGGCGAGTACGAATGAGAATTCTATACTCATTCAGTCATTTTCACAAACACTTAGAATACACTATTACAACATACATGGTGTATGTTAGCAAAACATATATTAGGGTTATCCTTTAGCCAAGCGAGTATTTTATCCATGTATAATATATTCATACAACAAATAATCATGACAAGTACATCTCCAAAATTTATACGTATACGGTATTTTCTAGAATACAAAATTTCAACATACATAGTGTATATAAGCAAAACATGTATTAGGGCGAATCCTTTCGCCAAACAGGTAATTTATCCACATATAATATATTCATACAACAAATAATCATGTCATACACATTTCCAAAATTTGTACGTATATGGTAGTTTCTTCAAATACCTAGAGTATGTAGATTTTCATATTTTTCATCTTTAATCGAAATGGAAAACAGATAGCACTTTGTACATGTGCAATAGCATGCAAATCATGAATCTATCATTATCTGACATTGAAAGCATTGAAAACCATAACCTATATACCTAAAGTCCGCACCTTTTATCATAGAATCGTAACGAATCCAATTGGTTTGCTAAGCTTCCGTATTCGGCAGTTTGGCAACCTATAGAACGAAATAGGTTAACTATTTCATAACCTACAACCACCCAAGCCCCAAATCAGATTAGGTTAGGGTTTCTTACCTAAAAATGGAGCTGGAATCGCCGAAAAATGATTAGAACGGAGTGGTGGAGCTCGTGGAGCGGCAGGGAAGAGTGGTAGGAAGGATCTCTCACAACTCCCACACTTTCTCTCTCTTTTCTCTCTTTTCTCACTCTCTAATCTTAAATTCGTATGGCTGTGAGAGAGAAGGTTCAAAGGTCCTTGTATAGCCTAAAAACTAACCGAAATAGACTCCAGGTCAAAGTATACTTAGGTTATAACCAAAGTGATCTGGTTTCAGCTCAACAGAGGACTTCTGGCGGGCCTCCTTGAGCCAAAGGTTGGACTTAAGCTTACCGACACCGGATCTACATACTATTAAGTTTTCGTTTCGGTCGGGATTCCAGATCACGCGTGGCGGACCAGTTTCAGTTCAACGGTCAGCAAATCTCGATCGGAGATCCGAGTACATGTAAATGTGTATGAAATTTCTCCTGATTCGAGGGTGTAATTTAGTCTGATTCTGACTGTCTGGTTGTTTAAAACTGATCCGCAAGCAATACGTGCCAGATTACTATTCAAGATATTTTATTTTGAATTAATTTCACATTTCTCACACTCTTCACTCCGAGCTCAAGCGAATAGCGGTGGGACACTATCTGGATTTGATTTCCAAGATGGTTGTCAAGCCTAGCAAGGCGGTCCTAGTTCCTTAACTTCGTGTTAATCGGGCTTCCGACGTGCGGTCCAGATCTGATACGGAGTTTCGAGATGCTCCCGAGAGCAGCCGGGTAATGAGATTGATCCTAGATTTTAGGGTAACCTAGCATTAATGATTCTTCAAGTTTTGGGTCTTGCAGATCGTATTTAAAGTAATTGGTGCTAATTTCACAGGCACTCTAGTTTAACACTAGCTAAATCTCACCTAATTTCTAAAGGATTTAGTCCTGAGTGATTTCGGTCTGAGGTGGTACTTATACCTTTGTAGCAATGTTTAGTATAAGTATTGTTCTTCATCACCTAAACTTTAAGGTAGTGTCTAATGTGAAAGTACTTAGAAGGATTTAAGGAACGAGGTAATGAAAGGTGAAAGGTGAGATTTGTGAAGAAAATGGTTTGAAAAGGGATTTGAGGCTTAATTGAGTGTTTGAGAAGTTAAACCTGTGTTAGGTTTGACCCATCCCCTAAGGACGTCTAATTCCAGGTTGGAAAAATTTGGGCTGTTACAGGTGGTGCAGCTTGTGTAGTGGCAGGGAATAGCAGTTGGGAGATTCTCCCACTTCTCTCACTCTTTCTCTCTCTTTTCTCTCTTCTCTCTCTAAGGTTTCTCTCAAATTCGTATGGCTGTGAGAGAGAGGGTTTTAAGGTCCTTATATAGCCTAAAAACTCACTGAAATAGACTCTAAGTCAAAGTATACTTTGGTTATAACCAAAGCAGGTCAGTTTCAGCTCAACGGAGGACTTCTAGCGGGCCTCCTTGAGCCAAAGGTCGGACTTAAGCTCATCGACACCGGATCTACGTTTAGTTAAGTTTTCGTTTCGGTCGGGATTCCAGATCGCAAATGGCAGACCAGTTTTAGTTCAACGGTTAGTGGATCTTGATCGGAGATTCCGAGTACATGTTTATGTTTGGGGAAATATCCCTGATCCGAGGTTGTAATTTGGTCTGATTCTGACGGTTTGGTTGCTTAAAACTGATCCGCAAGCGAGAGGTGCCAGATTTATTTATTTTGGATTTAATTTAGAATTATTCTCACATTTCTCACACTCCCCGCTCCGAACTCAAGCGAATAGCACTGAGACACTATCTGGAGTTGATTTCCGAGATGGTTGTCAAGCCCAGCAAGTTGGTCCTAATTCCTTAACTTTGTGTAAATCGGACTTCCGACGTGCGGTCCAGATCTGATACGGAGTTTCGAGATGCTCCCGAGAGCAACCGGGTAATGAGATTGATCCTAGATTTTAGGGTAACCTAGCGTCAATGATTCTACAAGTTTTTGGTCTTTAAGATCGTATTTAAAGTGATTGGTGCTAATTTCACAGGTACTCTAGTTTAACATTGGCTAATTCTCGCCTAATTTCTAAAGGATTTAGTCCTGAGTAATTTCTGTCTGAGGTGGTACCTGGGCCTTTGTAGTTTGTATATAAAGTGATCCAAGTTATACTACTTAGCTAGTTTAAGTTAGTGTCTAGGATGAAAGTACTTAGAAAGATTGAAAGAGAAAGGTGGTGAAGGGTGGGATTTGTGAAGGAAATGGGTTCAAAAGCAGTTTTAGACTTTGGGATTGAGGTCTGACAAGTTAATAAGGTGTTAGGAGCGACCCATTGCCTAAGGACATCTAATCCCAGGTTGACAAAAATTTGGGATGTTACAGGTATCCACATGATACTAGTGTGCAATTAGCTGGTTACACAGATGTTGATTGGGCTGGTAACATTGATGATCGTAAATCGACCAGCAGTGGTTGTTTCTATGTCAGGAACTGTTTGGTTTCTTGGCTAAGTAAGAAACAAAGTTCCGTATCACTCTCCACTATTGAGGCTGAATATATTGCAGCTGGTAATGCATGCACTAAGCTTGTGTGGATGAAGAGGATGCTAAGCGATTATAGAATTGCACAAGAATCCATGGTTTTGTATTGTGACAATTCAAGCGCAATTATATTTCTAAAAATCCAATTCAGCATTCACGAACTAAGCATATTGATATTAGATATCATTATATTCGTGAATTGGTGGAAGACAAGATAATTTCATTGGAATATATTCCGACTGAGAATCAACTTGCAGACATATTCACAAAACCGCTCGACAAGAACAGTTTGCAAAATTAAAATTTGATCTTGGTATGTGTAATATGAACTAATGATTTGTGCCTTTTGTATCATAATGTATATATTTATTATTTTAAAATTTTTAAAATTCAAATAGATGCAAAATTGCATATTTTCAAGGGTGCATGACTAGTCGAGTACACACTCGACCAGTCGTGGCTCGACCAGTCGAGTATGTACACGACTAGTTGTGAAACTCAAGTTTTGCCTTTTATTTTGAGAAAAATGCATTTTTCTTCACTTGGTTCTTCTTTTCCAACAAGCCCTACCACGACCAGTCGAACCCATCTTTGGTTAGTGCTTCATTTTTAATTTTCTTATAGCTAGATTTGAGTTCTTTGATTTTCTTAAAAGCCTTCTTTCCTCTATTGCATTCCTTGTATTCCTTGTTTTTCTTATTGCGATGGAGAGTAGAAAACAAGAAGAAAGGATCTCGTGGTCCCTCTTCCTCTCATTCCGCTCCTATCACAGTGCGCCATCTTCGGTCACCCGAAGAAGATCCCAAGTATGTGCAGGATATTCGCTTACGCAATGTGATAGTTGAACAGATAGTTAACATTGATCATTTGGCACCATTTGGCATTGTTCCTCTCCTTCAATCTGTAGGATGGGATAATATTTTACATTGGGGCGGTCCGGCATACCGTTCCATTGGACAAGCCATGTATGCTTGCATAACTGACTTCGCTTTTAAGAAACTTACATTTACAATTTCTACTAGAGAAGGTCTAATTGATGTGGACCGTCACCTAATTTCTGGATTAATGGACCTTCCAGTTAATGATGACGGTATTCCCATTAATACTCTTGTAGCAAAACTGTCTGAATCTAAGAAAAGATTGCTCACTAGAGTTTTATGCAACATGAATGCGGAATGGAGTTCTAGGAATGCGCTTGCTTCCAAGTTTATTTTACCCAGATATAGGGTTCTTCATCGGATTTTTATTTCTAATGTCCATCCTAGATTTGGTAACAAAACTGAGCTCACTACTTTCATGGTCTGCATTCTACACTCTATTGTTACTGATGTCTCTGTGTGTCTTCTTTCACTTATTTATTATATCATGATTCAGTTCCATCTCCATCCAGGTCATAGTGATATATATTTTGCCTATCTTATGACTGTCTTAGCCTCCCATAGTCTAGTGGTTATGCCTATTGGAGAAGCTCCGATTAACCATCTACCCTTCAACAACTCTAACATTAATAAGATGAATTTGAGGTTGGCTTCAGGCCAAGTTGATGTGGGTGCTGGTGGAGCAGCTGAAGCAAATGAAGAGGAGGATGCTTTGCCTCTAGATGATGTCAATATGGATGACATATTTGATGAGATTGAATCAAACTCTGCAGCGAATCCTGATTTTCAACCATCTGATTTTGATGAACATTTGCGTTCCCTTGAGGAAAAGGTAGAGGGTACGCATGTGTCCCAAGAAACTCAATTTAAATACATGCACAAATATCTGAGGCACATCAAATCGATCCTTCCATACCTGCTCCTTCCTCTGGTCCAGATTAGTTTTGAATCTCTTATCTGTAATAACCTTTATACTTGAATTTCTCTTAACTTTATATGCTTGGACATGTTTTCTTGTTATTGTGGACATGTTTGAATGGTTATCTTGACAATATTTATGTTATCTTGAACTTACTTCTTTCTATCATTACTCATTGCTATTTTGTTTCCATCATCATTTATAGGTTATTTCCTTCGTCATATTGTGACAAAAAGGGGGAGAATTTGTGTTGATATGCCTATTTTATAATGATATTGGATGTGGAGAAGTGGTTAGGTAGCAAAATTTTAAATTCTCTTCTTGGATTCTATGGAGTAATGTATTAAGGGGGGAGTATTGGTTTGCAGTTTTTAACTGGTGCATGATTCTTTATTGTGCATGTATGATTCATGATTCTTTACTGTGCGTATTATGTATCATATTATTGATTTGGTTTTGTCACAAATTTGATAAAGGGGGAGATTATAAATGCTATCTTATTTAGCTCATAGGTTTGTCAAATTTCGTAGTGCCAAAACCTCTTGGAATTTGTATCTTGTGTAGCTGTTCTGTAAAATCAACTTCATGTCATCCTTACCTACATTTAAGTACATGATCAAGAAGTTTAAATTCAAGTTTAAGAAGTTCATGTACAAGATCAAGAAACTCAAGTACAACATCAGGAAATTCAAGTACTAGATCAAGTCTTCATGCTTCAATTATATCAAGACAGTGTGCATTACTTAAGAACTTAAGCTCAAGGAATCTTCTCAAGCTTAAGCTCATATACTCAAGTTGAAAATCAAGTCACAAGGTTACTAGTCTAAGCTCATCTTCGAGTATACAATGACAAGCTTCATGTACTTCACGATAAACTATCAATCGAAGTAAACGATGTTTCAATGTTCAATTTTCACCTATAAGGTATGAATGACCCTAAATTGGCTATAGGTTAGGTCATATTGATTGCATACTTAATTTGGGTCATTATATAATTTTATAGGCTTTTTCTCGACTAGTTGTAGCCTATGTTCGACTAGTCCAAGTATTGGCTCGACCAGTCTAAGAATTTTCTCGACCAGTCCAAGGTTTGTTGTGAATTTTCATAATTTCTGTTGGACCCAACCAGTCTTGGAGGCTAAAGTGTGTGAGAAATGCGAATATATTTAGAAAATGAACTCAGATTTAAGTGAATTAGGCCATTCGCTTATAGGCCAAGTATAAGGTTTCAGACCGTCGGATTTTGACCCAACCATACCCTTGGGTCAGGGAAATTTCCCTGCACCCATTGGTATACTTGTGGCCCTGATCGGGTGATGATGGCTGTTGAACTGAAACGGGTCATCGATCGATCCAAAAATCCGATCAGACCGAAACCTTAACCTAACATAGATCCATTGTCAAAGAACTTTCTTCAGATCGTATGCGAGCAATGGACCTCCAGATGAGCTCCGTTGGCCCGAAACAGACGCCTTTTGGCTATAACCTAAGTATACCATGGCCCTGGGGACATTGACATCACTTCTAGGCCTATATAATGCCCTAAACCCACCCCTCTCTCATTCCATATGAATTTTCCTAACCCTAGGAGAGAGAGAAGAGAGAAAAGAGGAGAAAAGAGTGAGGAGACATGAGAGAGTTCAGGAGATCATTACTGAGATTCATTCCCACTGCTCCTCATGTTGAATCACCACCACATCATTTATTCTAGCTTTGATTTGGGTAAGAAATCCTAACCCTAATCTCGTTTTAGGAATCTAAATAGAGGAATCGGTGAAATAGCTGACCTATTTCATGATTTAGGTAGTCGTTGTGCTGTAAACAGAGACGTAGTGTACGAACCGAGTTCGTAACGAGCAAACCGATGAAAGGTGAGGACTGTAAACGTTTAGGTTATGGTTTTCAAGGCTTTCAATGTCAGTAATGATTTATGTCTGACTTGATTGCTGCCACATGACTTTAGTTACGATGTATTCGATAAATTTTACATATGTGTGAATTATGTGAATATATTATGCATTCCATGTGTTTGTTGAAATGTTAGAATGAAAGTGAAATTATGGTTTATGCTTGCCATAACTATTAAGCTAGAATACATGTGTATTGTGTGCATTGAAAGTGCACCTGCTAGTGCCCTAGTTTGTCAAGTTACATGAATGGTGAGTCAGACTGGCTACAGAGCTCGATTGGAAGAACAATTCAAGTGTCTGCCTCAACCGGATGTGTGGAAGCTCACAATAGGTAAATCATAGCCTCACATCCCATGTCCCAAAACACCAGGTGAATAAAACCCTTAAAACAAGATAGACATATTAGGGTTTTTAAGGTGAGAAAACTTTTTGGCGAAATAGGAAAATCTCTAAGTTTTTCTCGCCTTGTCGATTCCATCGAAGCACCCTCGATATGATCGACCTGTTCTGTCGATGTCCTCGATACCTTAACGATATTATCGAAAAGAGGACCAAAAGTGTCCAGCAACTAAATATACATCTGGACGGATTTATCGATGTATCGATACACCTATCGATATCCTCGATAAAAGCACTAAACATGTCCAGTAACTTCATAACATATCTAGACGAATTATCGATAAATCGATACGCATATCGATATCATCGATATTCAAATCTCGAGACCATCGGGAGTGGCTCGATAAGATCGACAGGCAGATTTCCAGCTCCCCTGTTTTTTAATGAAAATCTCAAAATTCTTCGATATATCGATGATCGTCCGATATGATCTGAAATCAAATATCGATAAGATCGGAGGTCCATCGATGATATCGATGGTAGGCGCGCATTTCTTACAGCAGTTATTTCAGGATGTTTTTAACTATGATCGAGGGCCCTTCGATTTAATCGATATTCAAATATCGATGATATCGACACCAGATCGATTGCATCGAACTAAGCCATAATCTGTCCAGCAAGTTCAAAGTTAAATTTGCTGGAATTATCGATGCCTCAACTCAGATCTCGATATCATTGACATTCAAATTCCAATGACCTCGACGGTTCCCCCGATCATTCATGAAAACTTGAAATATTTTCAAAGTCAAGTCTCTCTCATTTTTCATGTGTCGAGGGATCGACCCAATCATCGACGGAATCGGAGTTCGAAATTCGACGACATCGACAACTGTTTCGATTCATCGACCTATTGGCAAGGAGTTTCAAAAGCGTATGACATCGAGTCCGAGTCATCAGCAGACCATCGATGCTATCGAGAGTATACGCTCGATGATATCGAACCTGCTCAATGATATCGAACTCTGTCATAAATGTGACCGTTTTATATCCGTTGGAACTTCTTGCCTATATATAGAAGACTTGTTCTTTGTTGCTGTAAGAGAGAAAAGAGAGAGCTTTTGTTTGTTTCAACTTGCATCTTATACCTAAAGCCTTTCTCTCTAGGGAGTTCATCCTCCAATCCACCCTTACCATTGATTTTAAATAGAGTGGATTGGGGAATGAACTTCCGCATTCAAGGATCCTCCAGCTACTACCTTAATGGCAAATCATTATGCTGGGATGCCTTGAATGCATAAGAGAGGAACCACTCTATCTTCCTTATAGGAAAATCTTTAGAGAGTATGATTCCATCTCACCCTTGACCCAACCCAAAGCCAAGCATTGGTATATCATCTTGTGTTGCGGATCAAGGGAGCTGAAGACTCTTCGTCAACGAGGAGAAGATCTTTGGAGTTGTGCTTAACGGGACTCATTAACTTATCTGTAAGTATCCAGAGTCCAGAGGACACTTGTGATCATTCCTTCCTAGGTCTTGGTCTTAAGTGGTTCTCACCCTTTGAAGTCCTCAAGGAGGCCTCCGGCGGGAGTGTACATAGTGGGTACACAGGGTGGACCCTTGCTCTTGTGTAGGGCATAAATTATTAGGTCCTTGTGTAGGTCCTTGACCTGTGTGGTCTACAATCCGGGTGCGTTGTATGGACCCTTGCTCTTGTGTAGGGCATAAACTGTTAGGTCCTTGTGTAGGTCCCTGACCTGTGTGGTCTAAAATTCGGGTGCGTTGTGTGGACCCTTGCTCTATGGAGAGCATAAACATCTGGTTAGGAGTGAACCAGCAAAACTCTGGGTTTGAGGTGAACCATGTAAAACCTCTGTAAAGGTTGAAGGTGAACCTGATTTAAAACCTTAGGTTTGAGGTGAACCCTGGGAAACCTCCTTAGTGAAATCCGGTACACTCAAGGGTTGAGTGCGGCAACCGGGAGTGGAGTAGACTTATCGTCGAACCACTATAAAATGACTGTGTCTGTGATTGCTTTTTTATATATGTGATTCATGTCAATGCATTTATATTCATATATTTAATCACATCCCACACACATACACAGTCATATCCAACATAGACTAAGTTGCATATTGTTATATCTTGATTAGTTTATGATTGGATCCTCTACTTGGCTTGGAAGCCAATAGAGTTACATTTGAGTAATCCTGATAGTTGCATATCTATAAGGATTAGTGTAATAGGATTTTGAATAAACAGTAAAAACTTTTAAAATTCCTATTCACCCCCCTCTAGGACATATTGGCATATTCCGACTTCATCTCAGGCGGTCTTCACCACTATTTCATGCATGACAACTCCTTTATGAAAGGAATTGTGAAATTATATGCTATAACTAATTTAGCTTGTATATATGGTAATATGTAGTCTAAGTGTTTCATAAAATGTTTGAATGAGAAAGTATTCGATAAATTGCCTCCAACAAGGGTGTTGAGATAGGATTCTCAACTACCTTGTCCACAGTTATAGTTTCTTTCATATAATGTAATTTGTTATTACGCGATTTATGGTTGAAATGCATATGTATGACAATAGGTTCAATCCGTTTAATGAAATGCTCGAATGAGAATTATATTTAAATTGTCTATTAAATGTTGTTATGAATATCACATGTATCCACATTCTGCGTTTGAGTATGTTTGGGACTACTACATAGTCCAGGCGATCGGTAACGATTCTCGATTTAGTAGCCATATTTATTTCGCCACATTAGACACGTTCGATGAATCTGAGTCGTACGGTGATTGTTGATAGTGGTTAGACCACATGGAGTAACTATGCGCTCCATGTCGATTAATTCAGTGTGCGCTCGTACAAATCGAACTTGTTAAATAACTTGATTGACCTATTGTGTATTTACCATGTATGGATGCTACTGCTTGAATCTAAGGTACCACTTACCAATGTAAAGTCCGTTTCAACCATGGTACCATGATTCGCTAAGACTCATGAGCCGAGTATGGCGGTATGGGACACCGTGGTCGAGCTTTCGGCCTACATTGGGGTGACGAGCCTCCCCGTAGTGTCCAGTCCAGTGAGCAACCCAAACTCGTGACCGAATACGGTGGTATGGGACACTATATTCGAGCTGTCGGCCTACGCTAAGGTGACGAGCCTTACCGTAGTGACCTCGAGTATAAACTAGGCGTACGTTGAGGTGACGAGCCTCCCGTAACGACCTGAACTTGCCTATCCACTGTTTTTAAATTAGGGGTGATGTTGCCCTATAACTTGCCTATCGTATGTGATTAACTAGGATTGACGACCCTGGATGGATCATCGTTTCGGTAAGTGATATAAAGGGAGGTACCTTAGCTTTCCGAATCTGCTGTGTGAATAGGCCTAGTCAAGTACTCGGCTAACACGATCATGCACCGCACTGCATGTTCTTATGCGATGAAGGCACAGTGGGAGTAGCATGTGCGACCGTGAGATGGTGTCGCTGAGGGAGTGCAGGCGAGGGCATGCATCATTACCACATATCATCCTTGCATTAACCAGAGTAGTTAGGGAATGTTTGTTGTATTGCTTTATCATTACTGCTTGACTGAATTGATAACATATTAACCTTTGCCTTATAGTACCACTGTGTTGATCACTCACTCTCACTCTGGGACGGTATTTTAAAAGACCAACCAGACTCTATTTTAGCTGCATATGATGGCGAGGCTTACGAAGTGGAGCCTGACTTCTACAATGATGAGGAGGAGTTCTCTTATATACAGCTATCAGGCGGGTCTATGTAGACCATGTACTGATCGACGGGACTACAGGGATACGAATTAGTTAGACATTACACTTTGTCATTTTGTATATTTTGGAACAAACATGTATATATTCAGCCTAGTGACATGATCATACTCTGGGAGTTTATAACCACTTATATACTTTATATATATCTATCACAGTCTTCCGCTTGCTTAATTTAATCATCTTTGGAGTATGATATGCTGATTTAGTGTAATCCCATTCATGTTTAATGCACTAATATGGACAACATTTTATATCATTATCTATGTTGCATAAGTGATGCGACGGATCTTGGGAGTTGAGCCTTTGCTCGACCCTCGATTTTCGGGGTGTTACACCTGGTGTCTCATTTGGCCTTTAGGATTCTGATAACTACAATAAATAGCAGCAAGCTCTAATTAAACAAGAAAAAAGAAATGAAGGAAAGATGAGAAACAACCTCTAGAAAAAAGAAAAGGAAAAACAGTATAGATAAAAGAAAGTTGCAGATGAAAGCGGTACCATACTTTGGCTGCATCGCCAAAAAGAATTTGCAATATTGGGTTCACCATGCATGCAACCAACTCCAACCAAAAACATAAAACAAAGGGATTAGTCTCACTTCAAAAAAGAGGTGGGGACACCATGTGTCTTCAAAAAAAAAAATAAAGAAAAAAAAAAGAAGAAAAAGAAAACGAAGGTAACCAAAATGTGACTTGCCATTACCAGCCCATTCTCATTAAAACGAAGCAGCAGTAGCACTCTTCCTTGGAGCTGCTTGTGTACCCGAAAATGGAAAGTAAAAGAAACACATGTTCAAGAGAATTTGAGAGAAGAACACGAAAGATGAAATAGCCTAAATCCAAATCAACGACAACTGACCATTCTCGATGAAATTCAATTTACACTACAAGAAAAGGGGGCTTTAGCCTCGATTTAAAACCGTGGCTAAAAAGGTTAAAAACTGAGGCTAAATCCTTTAGCCTCAGTTTTGCCTCAGTTATCCAAACTGAGGTTGGAACCGCCGTGGCTAAAGGCTTTAGCCTCGGTTTTCGCAACCGAGGCTAAAATGACTTTTATAGCCTCGGTTCTTCAAGTGAGGCTCTTCAATTTTCTTGAAATGAGGATAAATCAAAATTTTAACCTCAGTTGCCTTTAACCAAAGCTAAATCTATTTTTAACCTCAGTTCTTAACAACCGAGGCTAAAGCCTTTAGCCACAAGGGTTGTGGCCTCAGTTTGGATAATTGAAGCAAAACCGAGGCTAAATTTTTTATTTAGTTCAGTTATAAACTGTGGTTAAAAATGTTTATTTTTTTTAAATATTTGTTTAAAAACAATCATAAAAACACAACACCAATAGAGTAGTTAACAGTCTATTTAAGGTTTTCAAAATACTATAGGCACAAATAACACTAAGCATAAAAAACAATACCGACAAAATAGTTAACCGTCTATTTAAACTAATAAAAAAGACACAAATAACACTAAGCATCAAGTTCTGCTTCCTGTTGCTTTTTACACAAGTTTGAGAGCTACCTTATGCTGCAGATCTTGAGAGCAGATAAGATAACTGCCTTATAGACATTTTATGATTTCCCCCACCTTAGTCTTTGCTAACATTTCCCTCTAGATACGAACAAACGTTTCTCACCATCTCACCCATCTGCTTCAGTCTATTTTCTTGTTGCACGCTCAATTCCGTGTTCGACTGCAACCTAAAACAAAAAAGGAAATAATTCAGAAATGAGATCCATGGTAGTTATGCCTATACACTGTATGTTTTTTATATGTGAAACCATCTGCTAAGAAACGTGAATGGTGAAACATCTTACGCTCATCGATAAAACGCCAGACCACAATCTCAAACACAAGACCATGATTTGAAGTGGATTCCAGTTTACATACCTATACCTTAAGAGTCCAAAGCAAGCAAGTGGGACCCACTTTCATTGCCACCATATGTTGGTACGATGGTGATAAGAAGATTCACGTTTAGAAAAATTCCAATGAGTATGTTTCACAACAGATAGTTCATGTATGTGTATCCATTTAATCCTAATGCCTCCGATCAAGGATTTGACCACGATGTTTGAAAAAATCTTTAAATAACCTGCTTTTTTAAATTTTTATAGTATTCTATCAATTCTATTCAACAATTTAACAGGGCAGTGGAATAGAGACATATAGTAGATTCATATTGGACAAGACTTTCAATTAAAAATATATAATGGTTGGATGAGAGGCATCAAGTATTGGAATACTGACTGCTAGAGGCCCATTTCCTAAGCTCCATGTAATGTCAATATGTGTCAGAGCATACCTCCATCATAGGGCATGAGTTTTTCTTTTGAAGGGAGAAGCCTAGAAGATTCATGTACAGGGCTACCAGTTTCACACGTCTCCGCCAGTTGTATGCTTTGATGTGACTTGCAGATGTGCTAGGATCGAGAGTCAGCTGATAGTAAACTACTAATAATTTTAACTAGGACAACCTAGGCATGTTCATGACATGAACATTTTTATAGCTAGCCTTCGACCAATAGGGTCACTTCTAAGGAAAGTTCGTAGGAGGCTTAGGTAGAGGAACGCAGAATGCTAGAAATAGAGTGATGAATGTACATGGGGGCCCATTTGGCTAGCTTTTTAATTATTTTTTTTAAAGATACTGATTTGTTCAAGGCCAAGAGGCCAAAATTAAAGAAATGAAAAAAAAAAACAAACAAACAAACAAACAAACAAAGAAGGAAAAGAAATACAATAGAAACTACCAGAAAAAGAAAATTACAATAGTCATTAAGGAAAGCAATCCCTCAAACATAAGTTAACCCTACAAACAACCCCAGAAGTTGAGTTGCTTATATTTCTGAAGTAGCAGATATTCCTTTCCACCCACACACACCAAAGAATAGCCACCAGCAAGAGGAAGCACTTGGATCTCTTCTAAAAGAAATGGGGCTGACTTAGTGAAAATTGAGAAGTCTATGAGAATCAAATTCCTTTGAACTAAGAGTTCATCCGAAGACCTTAGCTAGGGCGCAAAATAATTAGGTAAAATCGCCAATTTTTCTCTCAGTCGAAAATTTCCATCTTTGGATCATAAATACAATAATCATTAAGAAAATATTATTATCTTAGTTATGAAAATAAATATTATTATCTTAGTTTAGAGCCTGGCCATCCACATGCAAGCATAAGTGTCGATTTCACATGTGCAAGAGATCCGAACTTTCCATTAGGTGGGGCACACTGATTAGATGTAATCACTAAAAATTTAGGACATTTCACTCCTCAGGTGGGCCAAAATGAACAAAATAAATGGATAACTAATTTTTTTTAGTTAGCCATATATTTATTTTGTACCCAATGGCTCATTTTTGGGCACAATGGCCTGATTTAAGGGAGAAGATCTGGTCATATTGTCCCACCTTATGGAGAGCTCTAATATCCCACTTGAGTATCATATAGGCCCATGGGCAATCCAAATTGTTGGATATGATAGACCTCACCATCAAGGGATGTTCATAAAAAATTCTGGAATATCCTAGTTAGAGAACATCTTGGCATTTTTCTCTTTCTTTTCTTTCTTTTTTTTTTTAAAAAAAAGTTTTTGTTGTCTTTTGTTTCTTCACCTGTTTTTTGGCAACCTAATAAAAGGTTAGGATTTTTCCATATGGAAGATTTTGGTGAGTGGACCATCCACTGCAAGGCCCAAAGTTGATGGATTAGATCACTAAACCATGGGTCCCACTGGTACAAATTGAAAACACAAATCATACTGTCCAAACTACTGGATTCAAGCAAAAATAAGTGTATGCAAGTGCATGGTAATAAGCATGATACAAGAAAAAATACATTTATAAAATAAGATAATCAGCCTATGCAGACAGCGATAGATCATAAACAAGTCAATTCTAGAGGATATTAGAGAAAATTGAAACATATAGCCATACCTCTAAGAAAACCTATTTGTCCCTATCCCCGAGTTGCCTGCTCCCTTAGAACTTGTATGAGTTCATGGGTTGTGGAAGACTTCTTATACACACCAATGTTACCAGGGACTCCTCTAACATACTTGCCTTTATTAGAGGGAAGACTTACAGTTATGTCACTTAAACCATCCAAATGTGTTAGAAAATTGTTCAAGAAAGATGGTTATTAAGCATTCCCACATTCTGTCTTACTCCATAAATTGATCACAAACAATATAAACAAAAAAAATACAAGCATAAAAGTTAAGACCATTTTACATAAATAATCATTAATATTTCACAACATGGGAAAGATTAACTGCATCTCGCATAAACACCCTTCAAGATCTCACAACCTATTACACTTAAATTATCATAGTAACAGTACTAACAGTTGTGACACTATTATACTTGTAACCTGGAATGCGAGCAAGACATGATATCATGAAACCATAAATCTATTGCGTGGTAGTATGGAACCACAAACATATGCACATCCAATCAGAAGTTTGTTTCATTGTAAGTCATTTACTCACCAAATACCAAGGTATTCCATAACACATCCAATTCGAAGTTTGACGGTTTTGATAATGGGATCAGTAATCATGTGGGCCCCAGTGAGAGCGACACATGCAGGGATGTAAGTCGAGATAGAGAGAGAGAGAGAGAGAGAGAGAGAGAGAGAGAGAGGACATGGCTGCCATTCCCCTTCTCCAAACCCCTAACAACTAACAGGAAACAATAAAGTTGATGGAAGTGGATAAAAAACCAGGATCAAAAACCAAAAATATAAAATAAGAAGGAAATCATGATATTTATAAACCAATGCTGTGATCCATCAAGTGGTAGTTGAACTTTCACACTCCTGTTGTATTATTTATATGGGAGTGTTAGAGTTGTTGAAGTGGAGGTTTGTGGGGGAGTTTATGGGAGAGGGAGTGGTAGCTTTTGCTTATGCATTTGGAAGGTTTTGCTTGGGCCAGTGGATCTACACTGGGGTTCACCCGAATGAATGGCTTGGATCTCTTACACGTGTGTGCAGCTTTGGGATTATAGGGAAAAAAGGTTACATGGGTTGATCATTAGTTGGCGAGAGAAACCTTTCACGCACACTTTAGCTTTGTATAAGTGCAGGTGACGGACAAAGTTATTGATGTGAAAATTTCCAATTCACGTTTATGTTAACATTCATTCTTGGGATTGAGCAAATTTGCAAATTACATAAAATGCCTTTAGTTGTTGTTTTTTTTTTTTTTTTTTTTTTCCAGCCTATTTGGGGGCATTTAGATCATAAGTTACTTAAGTTGCTTATTCCTTAAGTAGTTTATCTTGATTTCTACTTATTAAACTGAAGTGATTAACTTTAAATATATATTAAAAAAAGCTACTTACGATTGATCATAAACCAAACTTACTAAGTGGTCTCTTGTAACTGTGGAAATCTATGTTTAAGAGGTCTTTTGGGAAATGATTTTGTTCATTTTCAAGGAAAGGTTAGGAAATTGTCACATCAGGGGAATTTGTATTCATTTTCTTGTTTTTCTCTCCAAACAAAAAACTTCAAAGCACATGATTGACTAAACCATTGGCCACATCATTAACCTCCCTAGAAATTGAAAATATCTACTACTAAGATCAATGGCAAGGTCTTGGATTTTGTCAACAATGAAAGCAAGACACCACACTTCCTCGTCAATGTTGTTCACCAAGCAGTACCATTTTCTGAATCACCTCCAACCAAAATTATCATGTGATTGTTGAAAACATCTTCAACCAATTGGAACTCTTAAAGAAAGCTCCAACTCCCACCTTATTGGAGCCTTCGACCCCAACATGACCAGAGAAGAGAAGCTCAATCTACTACATCTCGAGGGAACAAACTTTGCTAGAAAATCCCATGTAAGACCTAGGTTCACCAGATTATCTTAGCCAAGCCCTATTTAACTTCATGATGTAGATTCTAGTAGTCTTTCCTAGGTCATTGCATATATGTCATCCGCTTTTGGGTCTACTAGATTTCTCTCATGACTACAAATGTATTAAAAAGATAATATAGGAGGGTTAGATGGAAAAGGTGCAAAAAATTGTTTGTTCTAATCTTTTACACCGTGAAGTGTTACACTATCAAGTATGACTGTTGGACAAAATGGAGACACATGTACATTAGACTGACTGTTGGACAAACCAATTCAGTCCACCTCATGGATGATCTGTTTCTCAAAAAAACAATACAACAAGTGGACTGTCCGTTTCTCGAAAAAAATGCAGCAAATGGGTGTTTTCACAACTATTCAATCCATAAACAATTTTGAGGACCATTTCTCTGGATATATTGACCATCCAAAAAAGGCCATGCATAGGACAGTATGCCAAATGGTGTAACTTTTGAGCCCTCACTATGGAGCTGACCTTGTGCCAAAAATTAGGACCATACAAAATGGACACAATGTACATTAGACTGTGTACTGTGTGGAGCTCCCCTTTTGGATTAAAGTTTATTCACACTCCAGGGTGCCAAACACACTAGGAGGATTGCAAATCCAGTGGGTTTCCACTCCTAGGGGTTCCGAATCAAGGGGGTTCCAAATCCACAGTCCCAAACAGGCCCTTAGGGTCATTTGGCACCGTGGATTCGAATCATGGGGGTTCTAAATCCAGGGGGTTTCTAATCATGGGGGTTCCAAATCCAGGGGGTTTCCAATCATGAGGTTTTCGAATGCATCAGGTCAACACAAAACTCAAAAGTGGGTCACACCACAGGGGAACAGTAGGAATGAGAACCACCACTATTAATCGATTGAGAGAGAGAGAGAGAACTACCTCAATGTTCGTGAAGAGATCGACAGGAAGAGAGAGATGTGGGAGAGATCTGTAGGGTCGGCGCTGGGAGAGGGACAGACAAAGAGGAGAGCGTATGAGAGGGAGATAGAAACCGAGAGTCGGTTTAGGGTTGGCTAAATGAAATGAAGGGAATAGGTGGTTGACGTCAGCAAGTTTTGTGGGTCCCATCATGAGGTATGTGTTATATCCAAATCGTCCATCCAACTGGCGAGCTCGTTGTGAGGCTTGAGACAAAAAATAAGACAGATTTAATAATCAAATGGACCACACTGAAAAAAGCAGTGGGGGATTGAACGTCTACCATTGAAACCCTTTTGGGGTCATAAAAGTTTTGGATCAAGTTGATCTTTGTTTTTTCCCTTCATCAGGGCCTGTATGATTTAATCAACAGATTGGATGTCAAATAAACAGTACAGTGGGCCTTAACGAGGATTTTAATGGTGGATATCCAATCATTACTTTTTTTTATGATGTGGTCCACCTTAGATTTATATCCCTATCATTTTTTTAGATCAAGCCCTAAAATGATCTGTTAAAATGGATGAACATAATGGATAATATACATACATCATGGTGGGGCCCACAGAGCACTGAATACCAGCCACCGGGCTAATGGCAGTGGGAGTAGCCAATACGTTCCCCATTCGTGCTGGTATTTGTGGTGTGGTCCATTTAATATTTGGATATGATTCATTTTTTGGATAATTCTCTAAAATGATCTCAAAAAATGGATGAACAGTGTGGGTTGATACCAAATTTTCAGTAAATCCAAAGTTCAAGTGGACCATGCCACATGAAACAGTGTGGAATAATGATTTCCATCGTTGATACCTTCCTTGAGCCCACAATAATGTTTATTTGCCATCCAACCTATTCATAATATCAAAAAGACATGGATGAAGAGAAAACACAAACATCAGCTTGATCCAAAACTTTTGTGCCCTCCAAGAATTTTTCAATGGTAGAGGTTTAATCACACTATTTCTTGTGGTGTGGTCCACTTGAGCTTTGGATATGCTTTCTTTTTGTACTCTATAAAAAGGCCTAGCTATATGTCCTAGAGGGGGGGGGGGGGGGGGGGGGGGGGTGAATAGGACAATGCCAAATAAAACTTATAACAGTGGAATTAAAAAGAATATGATAGCCAAAGTAAATCACAATGCAGGAAAGTGAAACAACCTCAAAATTTAGATCTTGAGAGGTTGATACAAATGTTGTACTAAGGACAACCTTTCACCAAAAACCAGAGTTTATGGTAGGACAACCTTATTTCTAGAAAGATCTTTGTATCAAATCTCAAACCAAAGGGGAATAAAGAAATAAATACAAACTGAATTGATATAAATTGTAATCACAAATGTATTTTTCTAGGGACAGCCATACACCATAAAAATGGCAGGGCAACCTTGCTGGAACAACTTTTAAAAGAAATTGAATATCAAGCTGATAAAGGAATAACAGAAAATAAATTCTAAACTATTACAAAATTCTCACAATGCTTGAATTAAATGATCACAACATTCAGCACCATACATACATCCCATAAAAGAATAATTAAATATTAGAATTATAAATCATTCAACCACAACACAAGGGATTATAGTGGTTCGCCTGTGTGTTCACCAACTGTTAAACAACAGCCACACAAAATGCTACTCCACTCCTAATATCCTCACGCAGGGGATATTAGCGTTCACTAACAAAATAGGTTTTCCCAGGTTCACCAAAAACCTTTACAATTGTGTCTTTCTCTGTGGGCTTACACAATTAAAAAAAACCCCACTTTTGAGTTTTCCTGGCTCTCCTCAGATAACCAATACAACAAGATTTTTCTGACAAATCTTGAAAGAAACCAAAACAGAAAGGAATTTACAATTAAATGTAAAATACATGATTATCTCCTTCGGTGTAGTAGCCCGGTAGAACCAAGTTAGAGCAGATGAATGAATGTCCAAGTTCAATGTCCAGTACTCAATTACAATGGTTCTAATTCTAATAGATTTTAAATTAAACCAAGTAGGGCTTGCCTTAATTGATTTTGATTCCAAAGAAAGGGAATAACAATTCCTCTTATCAAATTAGATTGGAATAGCAGAAACAAAATCAATTAAATAAAGCTAAGGAAGGAGAATATTAAATAAGCACACTTAGCTTAGATGGAGCACAGAATTATCTCTCAGAAGTTTGACGAAGATTGGCTTGAATGGATTAATTAATTCGATATTTTTTTGAGAGATTCGTGCTCTATTTATAGGTGAGCAGATCGCGTGTTCGACTGGTCTAGAGAGATCTTCGACTAGTCGAAGCAATAACAGATATTTGAAAAATCAGGCGCGATAAGCTTTGACCGTTCTACGACTGGTCGAAGGTCTCCTTCGACTGGTCGTAGGTCACCTTCGACTGGTCGAAGGTCTCCTTCGACTGGTCGAAGAACTTAAAAATCATCGCTGGACTTTGAGTCGAAGACTTTTGACTGGTCGAAGATGCAGTCGACACTGTTCCTTCGACTGGTCGAACAGATTCCTGGACTAGTCGAAGCCTAACAGAAATTGTCCGATTTTTGTAACAAACTCACGACTGATCGAGGAATTTCTTAGACTGGTCGAAGCAACTCTAGGACTAGTCGAAGAAGGCCTAGGACTAGTCGAAGAACAGACTAAACTTATGTAAAATAAACATTCGATTTATGTATCCAAAGTGACCTACTTCTAAGGTCAACCTAAGGTCAGTCAAACCTCAACCATGAAGTAAGGACATTGAAACATTAGGAACTAGTGATCTTGAAGTATGAGCCTTGAAGTCTTGATGTAGTTCAATCTTGAAATCTTGATATAGCTCAATCTTGAAAGTGTCTTGAGTTCTTTACGAATTGCCTTGTACTCTTCTTGAAGTTTTGCAGCTTGAGTCATGTCTTGTGAGCAGTTCTTGCAGTCAAGGTTGATCTTTGTACTTGTGAGCTTTGCTTGTTGTGAGCTTTACTTGTTTATGAATGTTGATCTTTGAGAGAGCTTCACTTATGCAAGATATATAACAGTGATTTTAGTACCACAAATTTGACAACAAACAGGGATATAAATTATAGCACTTACAATCTCCCCCTTTGTCAGATTAGTGACAAAACACATAACCAAGATAAACATAAAGTAAAACAACTGGTTAAAGAGTTATGAACCAGTTCATATCAACTGGCTTACTTGCAAATCAATATTCAATATTCAACATTCAACATTCAACCAGTTTCATTCAACTAGTTCAAACATACTCCCCCTGAGTAACATAACCAATGCTACTCCTCTCACAATCATATCGTTAAGAACAAACTATTCTCCCCCTTTTTGTCACAATATGACAAAAGAAACAACAATAAAGGAGAACTAAATAAAGAGATATATGAGAGTAAATATAACGACCCGTAAATTTCCGTACATTGGCTCGAGTACCACCTCGACTAGAAATCAATTAGGATTAAATCCTTTAGAAATTTAACAAAGTTAACTAAGTACTAAACTCGGTTAGCCATGAAATCCGTTGGGATTGCTTTAAATATGATCTGCAAGACCCAAAACTTGCAGAATCAGTGACTCTAGGCTACCCTAAAGTTTAGAACCAAACTCATTTCCCGGCTGCTCTCGAGAATGAAACGAAACTTCGTATTAGGTCTAGATCGCACATCGGGAGTTCGATTAACACGAAGCTAAGGAACTAGGACCGCCCCACTGGGCTTGACAATCATCTCAAAAATCAGCTCCGGCCGATGTCTCACGGCCATTCGTTTCGATCCGGAGCGAGGGTGTGTGAAAAACACTATTCCCATCCCAAAATAAAAATCAGGAATAGTGATCTGGCACCATTCACTTGCGCGTCAGTATTAAGCAACTTGACCGTCAGAATCAGACCAAATTACACCCTCGGATTAAGAAAAATTTCAGGAACATTTACATGTACTTGGAATTTCTGATCGTGGCCCACTGACCGTTGAACTGAAAGTGGTCCGCCACGTGCGATCTGGGAATCCGATCGAGTCAAAAACGTAATACCACATAGATCCATGCGTGGTGAGCTTAAGTCTGACGTTTGGCTCAAGGAGGGCCACCAGAACCTATCTTTTGAGCTGGAAAAGTGACGAAATGTCTATATAGGCAGTTACCCTTGAACCTAAGTCTGTTTTAGGGATGTTTTTGGCTATAAAAGGGGCTTAGAACAGCCTCTCTCACAGCCATACGAATTTGGGAGAAAAACCCTAGAGAGAGAGAGAGAAAAGAGAGAGAAGAGCTTGGAAATTGTTGGTGATCTTCCTCCTACTGCTTTCGGTTGTCGCTCGGCCTACACCTCTCCATTCTAGGTGTTTTCCCGGCGGTATCCATTCCGTTTGAAGGTAAGAAACCCTAACCCTAAGTCTGATTTGATGTAGGTTCGTTGTAGGTTATGTAAAGGCTAACCGATTCCGCTCTTTAGGCTAGAAAACTCCCGTATACAGAAGCTCTACTACCCTTGCTGATTCGTTGGGATTTCAAGGGCAAAGGTGAGGACTTTAAGTATATAAGTTACGTTTTTCAACGCTTTCAATGTCAGATAATGATAGATTCATGATCTGCATGTAAATGCACATGTACAAAGTGCTTTCCGTTTCCTGTTTCGATTAACGTTGTAGAATATGGAATTTCACATACTCTAGGTATACGTAGAAATACCGTATACGTATTTTTTTTGAAAAAATGTTTGACATGTTTATTTAATGTATGATTATATAATATATGGATAAAATACTAGTTTGGCGAAAGGAATCGCTGAAATACATGTTCATTTGTAAATGCCAAGTATGTTGAAATTGTGTATTCTAGAAATACGGCGTATGTGCAAATTTTGGAAATATAATTGTCATGATTATTTGTTGTATGAATACGGTATACGCGGATAAAATAACCGCTTGGCGAAAGAATAGCCCTAATACGCGTTTTGCTAACATACGTCATATATGTTGAAATAGCGCACTCTAAGTGTTTGTGTAAATGCTTGTATGTGTAAATGCTTGAGTGTTAGTGCCTTAGATAGGCGCTGATATGGGATTTCCGACTCCCTTAGAGACATGTAG
This sequence comes from Magnolia officinalis, assembly GCA_021015155.1. Lineage (NCBI taxonomy): Eukaryota > Viridiplantae > Streptophyta > Magnoliopsida > Magnoliales > Magnoliaceae > Magnolia > Magnolia officinalis. Next base: position 65,511,757 of record JAJHSJ010000007.1, on the reverse strand, counting down.
GATCCCCTCCCTGCGGTGGTTCACTATAACCACTCACTTGTGATGTGTATGTAATTGTATCCCTATGTGTATAGTGCTTTACAACATGCTTTACAATATGCTTTACTTCATGCTTTATAACATGCCTGCTAACATGCTTGTAGTGCTTGTTTATCATGCTTTACTCCACATGCTATTGATGAGGATTGTTTGAGTTTGGGACTATGTTTATAGTCCAAACATTCGGTACCAGACTTGCGGTTGTGGCTGAGATTCATATCGCCACAAAGGATGTGTCTGGCGAACCTGAGTCGTACTTCGGTTGGCGATAGTGGTTGGCCACACGGAGTGCTTTTGCGCTCCATATCGCTCAACTTGTAGTGTGCTCGAGCTAGTCAGGCTCGTCAAGTAAACCGAAATGTATTTGTGTGTTCACCATGTTTGGTCGCTACTGCTTGAACCTAGGGTACCAAACTTACCAGTGGCGATCCCGTTAACCATGGTACCTCAATCCGCTAAGACGCATGAGTCGGGCATGGTGGTATGGGACACCGTGGTCGTACTGTCGGCCTACGGGCCATGTGCCTCCCCGTAGTGACCCTTGCGCAACCGAACTCGTGAGCCGAATACGGTGGTATGGGACACTGTATTTGAGTTGTCGATACTTACGGCGAGAGCTGAGTACGGTGAGACCTGTGCTCGTGCTGACGGGCGACGAGTCCTCCGTAGTATCTTCGAGTATACTCCAAGTGTCTGTGATTGGCGACGAGTCCTCCGTAGTATCTTCGAGTATACTCCAAGTGTCTGTGATTGGCGACGAGTCCTCCGTAGTATCTTCGAGTATACTCCAAGTGTCTGTGATTGGCGACGAGTCTTTCACAGTAACTAGAGTATGAGTTGAGCCGAGTACGGTGAGACCTGTACTCGAGCTGACAGCTAGTGATTGAGCCGAGTACGGTGAGACCTGTACTCGAGCTGACGGCCAGCAATTGAGCCGCATACAGTGAGATCTGTATCCGCGCTGATGGGTGACGAGCCCTTTGCGATGCCTTCACTACGCTTCTCAAACCATAATATCGTATGAGAGTATCTAGGATTGACGACCCTAGAATGGATCATGTTTGGAGAATAATACAAGGGAGGTACCTTAGTTTCCCAATACTGCTGTTTGAAATGGACTAATAATAACTTGGTAATCATGAGCATCATCGCACCGCATGTGCTTTGTAGATGTGGCGCACTGAGGGAGTAAGCATTCGCGAACGTAAGATGATGTCGCTTGAGGGTGGTTTGGCAAGGGCATACAGCATCACGTCATTTCATTCTCGCATTTAACAAGAGTAGTTAGAAATGTTTGATTTGTACTGCTTTATCATGACTGCTTGATTGAATTGATAACATGTTAACCTATGCTTTATTGTTCCACTGAGTTAGCTACTCACTCCCACGTTACGGGACGGTGTTTGCAACACCCACCAGACTCTGTCGCAGGTGTAGATGGTGCCTCGGTTCAGGAGCCGGAGCCCGACTTCGATGAGGATCAGGAGGAGTTCTCCTTTATGCAGTACTCTGACGGCTTTGCTTAGGCCGGCTGCATCGCGGGATTTTCAGGGCTTCTCTTGAGAGTTGTATTTTGGTTTTTGACTTAGAAACAATATATGTATATTGGTACTCAGTTAGTACTCATACTCTGGAGTTCATAAAATTTTGTTACTTTACATACTTTGAATATAAAATTTCAGTCTTCCACTTGCCTTTATACAATTGAACTAGAGTATGAATTACTGTTTTGGTATAATCTCATTCATGTTTATTGCGCTAACTCAGACAACATTTAACCATCATTGTGTATGTTGCATAAGTGATGCGTTGGAACTCGGGAGTTGAGTTCAACTCGACCCCCGAATTTCGGGGCGTTACAGTAAACATGAGGAGTTATGAGATTATAGCAAAACAGAGATAGAGATATGCAGCATAGCTTCACATAGTAGAAATATCCAGCATAAAAGATAGATAATATCCAACTCAAAATCAGTCAAACAAGTGCTAAGTTATAAAGTTATTACAGACCAGAAGTCTCATATAAACTAATCAGAACTAGAACCAGATGACGGAGCAGGAATAGAGGGATTAAGTTGGTGTATGCCTTTGTTCAACCGCCTAAGATATTTGCGCATGTACTTGAATTGTAAATCATGAGCAACAGACATGTTTTCCATCTTTACATTGATATTCTCAACTTTGTCCTCTAATGCACTTAAACGAGCATCAACATCAAATGGTTCAAAATCTGGATCATTTGTTGAGTCAGAATCCAGTTCCTCAAAAATGTCATCCATATTAATGTCATCACCAACTTCTTCATGACCACCACCACCACCTTGTTCAGGAAGTAGATCTAGCTTCATCTTATTGATATTAGTATTGTTGAAGATCAAATGATGGATTGGTGCCTCATCAACTGGCATATCGACTAACATATGTGTAGCCAATACAGTCATTAAATAGGCAAAAGGAATGTCACTATGACCAGGATGGAGTCTAAACTGAAGAATGAAATGACAGATTAAGGATGGTAAACAAATCTGAGTACCTTTGGAGATAGCATGGATAACACGAACCATAAACGAAGTCAAGTCAGTTTTATTACCCGAACGAGGATACAGATTAGACACAAAGATTTTGTGGAGAATTCTGTACTTGGGTAACAAATACCTTGCGGGAAGCACATTCCCTTTTTGTGTCCATTGAACATCCATGTTGCACAAGTCTCTAGTGAGCATGCGTTTTTCAGACATTGAGGTTTTATCAGTTAAGTTATGGATAGGAACACCCTCATCATTCACAGGAATGTCCATAAGGGCTGAAATTAAATGACGATCAATGTCAAAAGGCCCTTCTCTAGTAAATATTTTAAAAGTTAAATTATCCCGTGAAAAAGCACTAATACATGTAAACATGGATTAGGCAATGGACCGGTATGCAGGCCCACCCCAATGTAATAAGTTAACCTAACCTACAGCTTCAAGCATAGGAAGGATGTCAAAAGGTGCAATATGATTAACATCAACAAGATATTCAACAAAAACATTACGTAATCTAATGTCCCTAACATACGATGGATCATCATTGGTAACAAGAAGATGACGCTTAGTGATAATGGTCGATCTGGACGAAGAAGAAGGACCACGGGAAGTAGTTTTTCTACCCCTAGAAGCCATTTGCAAAAAGGATATCACGGAATTAAGAAGTTGCAAAGGATTGAGAAGTGGGTTTACACAAAACAGATTTTTCAAAATCCAAACCCCAAATCTCAATGAAATCCAAAATACAAAGCTTAAAGCTTGAAAAGTAAACAATCTAGACACAAATCTGTAAGAAAAACGTGATTTGGAACACTAACCTTGAAGAACATGAAAGATGGGTTCGACAAGTCGAAGCTCGGCTCCTTAGAGAGGAAAAACGAAATGAGGAAGAAAGCAAAAATCTCTAAATTTTAAGTGATTTCTGAGATCTACAATTGGTCGTGGATATCTACGACCGGTCGAAGGTCGACTGGTCGAGTATACTCACGACTGGTCGAAGAATGTCCAAAAATTCATATTTCTTGCAAATTATTCAAAAATTAGAATTCAATCTAGCAAATATATACACTATGATACAAGTAGGCATAAATAATCATTTCAAAATGCACATGCCAAGATCAAATTTCATCTTTTTGAACCTGCTTTTATCGAGAGGTTTTGTGAAAATGTCAGCTCGTTGATCTTCGGTAGGAATATATTCTAGAGATATAACTTTTTCTTCTACTAATTCCCTTATATAATGAAATCTAATGTCAATGTGCTTAGTACGAGAATGCTGAATAGGATTTTTTGAAATATTTATCGCACTGGAATTATCACAATGTAATAACATAGAATCCTGTTTAATTCCATAATCACTTAGCATTCGTCGCATCCAAACTAGCTGCGTACATGCATTACCAGCTGCGATATACTCAGCTTCAGCTGTTGATAGTGATATAGAATTTTGTTTCTTACTAAACCAGGAAACTAGACAATTTTCAATATAAAAACAACCACCACTGGTTGATTTTCTATCATCTAGATTACCAGCCCAGTCAGCATCTGAGTACCCAGCTAATTGGACACTAGTCTCATGAGGATACCAGAGACAGAGATTTACAGTACTTGCGACATGTCTAATAATTCGCTTGACAGCAATCAAGTGAGATTCTTTTGGATTAGATTGATATCTTGCGCAAATACCAACACTTAGAGAAATATCAGGTCTACTAGCAGTTAAATATAACAAACTACCAATCATACTCCGATAAAGTTTTGAGTCAACATTTTTACCATTAGAGTCTTTTGAGAGTTTCAGGGTAGTACTCATAGGAGTATCGAAATTCTTACCATTCTCAAATACAAATCTCTTGATTAGATTCAAAGCATACTTAGATTGAGAAATGAATATTCCTTCAGGTTGTTGTTTTACTTGTAATCCAAGGAAATAAGTCAATTCCCCAACCATGCTCATTTCGAACTGTGATTTCATCAAATCTGCAAACTCAGTAGTCAAGTCAGTACAAGTTGATCCATAAATGATATCATCAACATAAATCTGTACCATTAAGATATGATCATTATGTTTTTTAACAAACAGAGTTTTATCAACAGATCCCATTTGAAAATTATGACTTAAAAGAAATTTCGTTAGTTTCTCATACCATGCCCTAGGTGCTTTTTTTAATCCATAAAGTGCCTTTTTAAGCTGATACACATAATCAGTATTTTTAGGATTTTCAAAACCCATTGGTTGTTCAACATAGACTTCTTCATATAAATCGCCATTTAGAAAAGCATTTTTCACATCCATCTGATAGATCTTTATCTTTCTAAAACATGCAATGGATATAAATAGTCTGATAGATTCAAGACGTGCTACTGGTGCAAAAGTTTCATTGAAATCAATCCCTTCAATTTGAGTATAACCTTGTACCACTAGTCTAGCCTTGTTTCTAATTATATTTCCACATTCGTCAGACTTATTTTTGAAAATCCATTTTGTTCCAATGATGTGTTTATCTTTAGGTCTTGGTACGAGATACCAAGCATCATTTCTTACGAATTGGTTAAGTTCTTCTTGCATCGCAATAATCCAGTTCTCATCAGCAAGAGCTTCTTTTACGTTAGATGGTTCTATTTGGGATGTAAAACATACATAATTACATATATCCTCAAGTTGTCTACGGGTGCGAACACCAGTGAGAGGATTTCCAAGAATTTGTGGTTGGATGATCTTTAACAGTCCTTAACTCAGAATCAGTCTGATTCGATGAAGTATCAGGTTTATCAATGATTAGAACTTCATCATTATTTGAATTAGAGATTGGCGTGTTTAAGTGATCATCAATGACAACATTAATGGACTCTTGAATCACACCAGTTCTTTTGTTCAGAACCCTATAAGCTCCACTGTTTAAGGAATATCCTAGAAAAATCCCTTCATCACTTTTCATATCGAATTTTCCTAAATTTTCACGATCACGTAAAATATAGCACTTGCTGCCAAAAACTCGAAAATATTTAACAGTAGGCTTTTTATTGAACCACAATTCGTAAGCTGTTTTATCATTATCTTTGCTAGTGTAGACTCGGTTAATAATATAACAAGCTGTGTTGACTGCTTCAGCCCAAAGATTTTTAGAGAGCTTCATGCTATTCAACATGACATTAGCCATTTCTTGAAGCACCCTATTCTTTCTTTCTAAAATTTCATTTTGTTGTGGAGTTTTGGGAGCAGAGAATTCATATAATATTCCTTGGTCAGTACAAAACTTCTCAAAATTGCTATTCTTAAATTCAGATCCATGATCACTACGAATTTTACTGATTTGAGAAGATTTTTCAGTTTGAATCCTTTTGAAAACTTTTCTCACTTCTTCAAGGGTTTCAGATTTATCCCTTAAGAAGACTACCCAAGTGAATCTGGTAAAGTCATCAACTATTACCAGGATATACTTTTTCCCACCACGACTTTCCGTTCTGGTAGGTCCTATCAGATCCATGTGGAGGAGTTCGAGTGGTCTTGATGTGGTATTTGAATTCACCTTTTTGTGTGAGTTCCTTGTTTATTTGCCTATCTGGCACTCACCACATATTTTATCTAATTTCTGAAGTTTGGGTAAACCTCTTATAAGTTCTCGTTTGCTCAATCTACATAAATTTCGATAATGTACATGTCCAAGACGTTTGTGCGATAAATCAGTCTCGTCTGTATGGACCATGTAACATGTTTGATTAGATGAGCTGGATTCGCTAATAATATAGCAATTTTCAGACGTTCTACGTCCAGTTAATATTACAGAACCCTTATTGTTTAGTATCTCACAGCTTTGATTAAAAAACCGAACACTATGGTTATTATCACATATTTGAGATATACTAAGCAAGTTATGTTTTAAGCCTTCAACATATAAAACATTTTTAAACACAGGAAGATTAAAAAGTTGAACCGTACCTTGGCCTATAATCTTGACTGAACTATCAGTCATATCTTTCAGATCTGTGAATAAAGCTTTGTCACCTGTCATATGCCTGGAGCATCCACTGTCTAGGTACCACTTTGAATGACTTGTTGCTTTGAAAGCAGTGTGAACAACCAAGCAGGTAACTTTAGGAACCCATTTCATAACTGTTTTGGGTTTAGGAACATAGTTGGTCTTCTTTTGTTTATAGTTGTATGAATGATCTATAGAGTTAGATTTTAAGAGCTCCTTGAGTAAATCAACTATCTTTTCATCTAGTGGATTTCGTTTCTGATTAAAGTTGACATGGCTGCTTCTAGGTTTTTGAATTTCTAGAAAAATCTTGATAAGTACTTTTCCCTTTTGAGTTTGAGGACTCTCCTTTAACAAACATAGGAGGAGTATATTTTTGTTTAGGAGGTAGATTTTTATCATAGCCCAACCCGGATAGATCGCCACATTTTCTTGATCCGGATAAAAGTTTCTCTAACTTTGGATCACCTTGGGCATATTTCCATGTGTCCTTTAGACTCAGAAGAGAAGATACTTCAGTTTTAAGTTTCTCAATTTCATATTTCAAATCAATAATTAGGGAGTTCTTGAATTCCAAATCGCATTTTGATTTTTCAAAACAATCTGAAATTTGTGATTTTTCTAAGACAAGTGATTCAAAACATTCTTTGAGTTTAGAAAACTTTTCTTTTTGAAGTTTAAGTTTGACAACAATTTTACAACTTTCCTTATATAGGGCATTATAAGCGTCTTGAAGATCATCTTCATTTTCACATTCACTACTCAGATTTTTTTCACTTGTTGAGTCATTATCTGAAAATGTGAATTTGGCTAGAGTCATAAGAGCTTTAACCTCATTGCCCAACTCAGTTTCAGAATCTTCTGATTCAGAAGAAGCTTCAGAATCAGATGATTCATCCCATGTAGCCAACATACCCTTCTTCTTGGGTTTGTCCTTTTTAGGATATCTATTTGCTAAGTGCCCATATTCTTGACAGTTGTAACATTGACTATCTTTCAAAGATTTTCGAGATTTGGGTCTAAACTTCTTTTTATCATTCGATTTTTGAAAATCAACCCTTTTCTTGCTTTTGAAAATCTTGTAAAATTTCTTAGCTAAAAGAGCCATATCATCTTCTGAATCAGAATTTTTTTCTGAATTATATTTAGAAGATTTTAGTGCGATAGATTTACCTTTAAGAGCTTTAAAGTTTAACTCGTAGGTTTGTAGAGAACCAACTAGTTCTTCTACCCTCATATTATCCGTATCATGAAGTTCCTAGATTGCGGTTACTTTAGAATTGAACCGTTCAGGAAGTGAGCGTAATATCCTTCCACACACTTTACTTTCTGGGATTTTATCGCGAAGACCCCACATTGAGTTTACAATGTCATTCAATCTAGTGTAAAAGTCCATAAACATTTCGTTTTCCTCCATATGAATTTCTTCAAATCTGGTTGTGAGGAGTTGGACTTTAGATTTTTTTGACACTTGTAGTACCTTCGTGTGTCATTTCTAATATATCCCAAGCTTGCTTTGCAGTATCACAGGAAATGATTCTTTTGAACTCATCCGGTGATAGTGCGCAAGTGATTGCATTTAGTGCTTTAGCATTTGCACTACTCTCACTTTTCTGAAGAGTGGACCATTGGTAATATGGTGTGACTTTCATAGATTTTGAACCATCAACCCCAGTAACTTCCATGATAGGAGGTTTCCATTCAGTCACTGTGGCTTGCCACACATTTTCATCCATTGATTTGAGGAAGATCTTCATTCTGGCTTTCCAATAGGCATAGTTAGAGCCATCAAAGGGTGGAGGCCTTGTGACTGAAAGGCTATCAAAATTTAACATCTTAAATAACTTAAATCGTTAGCTCAGGAATTAAATCCAAGAATTAAAAAAGAGCTATTAGGCTTTGATACCACTTGAAAAGGCCTAGCTATATGTCCTAGAGGGGGGTGAATAGGACAATACCAAATAAAACTTAAAATAGCGGAATTAAAAAGAATATGATAGCCAAAGTAAATCACAATGCAGGAAAGTGAACAACCTCAAAATTTAGACCTTGAGAGGTTGATACAAATGTTGTTCTAAGGACAACCTTTCACCAAAAACCAGAGTTTATGGTAGGACAACCTTATTTCTAGAAAGATCTTTGTATCAAATCTCAAACCAAAGAGGAATAAAGAAATAAATACAAACTGAATTGATATAAATTGTAATCACAAATGTATTTTTCTAGGGACAGCCATACACCATAAAAATGGTAGGGCAACCTTGCTGGAACAACTTTTAAAAGAAATTGAATATCAAGCTGATAAAGGAATAGCAGAAAATAAATTCTAAACTATTACAAAATTCTCACAATGCTTGAATTAAATGATTACAACATTCACCACCATACATACATCCCACAAAAGAATAATTAAAGATTAGAATTATAAATCATTCAACCACAACACAAAGGATTATAGTGGTTCGCCTGTGTGTTCACCAACTGTTAAACAACAGCCACACAAAATGCTACTCCACTTCTAATATCCTCACGTAGGGGATATTAGCGTTCACTAACAAAATAGGTTTTCCCAGGTTCACCAAAAACCTTTACAATTGTGTTTTTCTCTGTGGGCTTACACAATTAAAAAAACCCCACTTCTGAGTTTTCCTGGCTCTCCTCAGATAACCAATACAACAAGATTTTTTTGGCAAATCTTGAAAAAAACCAAAACAGAAAGGAATTTACAATTAAATGTAAAATACATGATTATCTCCTTTGTTGTAGCAGCCCGGTAGAACCAAGTTAGAGCAGATGATTGAATGTCCAAGTTCAATGTCCAGTACACAATTACAATGGTTCTAATTCTAATAGATTTTAAATTAAACCAAGTAGGGCTTGCCTTAATTGATTTTGATTCCAAAGAAAGGGAATAACAATTCCTCTTATCAAATTAGATTGGAATAGCAGAAACAAAATCAATTAAATAAAGCTAAGGAAAGAGAATATTAAATAAGCACACTTAGCTTAGATGGAGCACAGAATTATCTCTCAGAAGTTCGACGAAGATTGGCTTGAATGAATTAATTAATTCGATATTTTCTTGAGAGATTCGTGCTCTATTTATAGGTGAGCAGATCGCGTGTTCGACTGGTTTAGAGAGATCTTCGACTAGTCGAAGCAATAACAGATATTTGAAAAATCAGGCGCGATAAGCTTTGACCGTTCTACGACTGGTCGAAGGTCTCCTTTGACTGGTCGTAGGTCACCTTCGACTGGTCGAAGGTCTCCTTCAACTGGTCGAAGAACTTAAAAATCATCGCCGGACTTTGAGTGGAAGACTTTCGATTGGTCGAAGATGCAGTTGGCACTGTTCCTTCAACTGGTCGAACAGATTCCTGGACTAGTCGAAGCCTAACAGAAATTATCCGATTTTTGTAACAAACTCACAACTGATCGAGGAATTTCTTAGACTGGTCGAAGCAACTCTAGGACTAGTCGAAGAAGGCCTAGGACTAGTCGAAGAACAGACCAAACTTATGTAAAATAAACATTCGATTTATATATCCAAAGTGACCTACTTCTAAGGTCAACCTAAGGTCAGTTAAACCTCAACCATGAAGTAAGGACATTGAAACATTAGGAACTAGTGACCTTGAAGTATGAGCCTTGAAGTCTTGATGTAGTTCAATCTTGAAATATTGATGTAGCTCAATCTTGAAAGTGTCTTGAGTTCTTTACGAACTGCCTTGTACTCTTCTTGAAGTCTTGCAGCTTGAGTCATGTCTTGTGAGCAGTTCTTGCAGTCAAGGTTGATCTTTGTACTTGTGAGCTTTGCTTGTTCATGAATGTTGATCTTTGAGAGAGCTTCACTTATGCAAGATATATAACAGTGATTTTGGCACCACAAATTTGACAACAAATAGGGATATAAATTATAGCAGTTACACTCTACACCAAAAATTATCCGTTAGCATGGATGAATGGAGTGGATAAAATAAATAAATAACTGTGGACCCCGCAGAGTTTACTCAGTATTGTAAGGGTACTGAGTTACTCAGTATGCAATCTGCTTCCGTTAGAAAACTACCCGCCCATACAGTAATCCATCCGGGCAGGGTATGTGGGGCCCACCATGATGTGAGTGTTTTATCCATCCCGTTCATTATGTGTGTCCCACTTGAATGAGTGGTCAGACCAAGTTTCAACCGCATCCAGAACTCACGTGGGCCCACCAACTGCTTTAATTTATTTTAGGATGTGTTTAAATAGTTTTAGATGGGATGGCCCACCTGAGTTTCGTATGTGAATAATTTTTGAGATATCTCATAACCTCAAAGGGACACATCAAATGCACGGTGTTGATGTTCGACACACATCATGATGGGCCCACAAAACTTACATAAATTCTTAGGTTCTCATGATGTCAGTAAATTGGGTCACAATTTTGACCAGAATATTTGGCCCATTTTACATGTCTGGTCCATTCACTCTATTTTATTGATCAATACCCTCAATTTGACTAGTTACTCGCCCTGATCAGACTACTTATGAGAAATATTGGGCATACAAGATTGCTAAAAAATTTGAGTGAAATTTGATTTAAACATCTGAAGTTATTTACTCTTCAATTTGGACTGATTAGATTGTCCAAAAATGGTTAAAGGTTCAATTAGTGGATGTGACAAATAATTTAGTAAAAATAAATAAATTTTCACAGATAAATCTCAATTTCCATTTAAAAATCACTTTTTTTTTTTCAAAATGTATATTTTTTTACTCTTAATTTTTCTTTCAAAACTTTTAACAAAATATCATTTTTATTATCAAATATTTCAAAAATAAAATATAAATTCTCAATTTTTATTTTCGAAATCTTAAAAAATTTCTCAAATTAAAATTTTTTTTTTCCTCAAAAATTTCAAAATGCCGATTTTTTTTCTTCAAAAGCATCATTTTGTTTTCAACTTTTCAATTTTCTTTTTTAAAATGGTATTTCTTTTTTTCAAAATCTTAGTGTTTATATAAATAACTTTTTCTTTTAATTCCAAATTTTGAACATTTTCAATTATTTTTCAATATCACAAATTTTTTCAACTTCTTTACTTTCCGTTTCAAAATGTCTGTTTTTTGTTAAAGTATTGATTTTTTTTTTAATATCGTTTTATTTTAAATTTTCAATTCTTTCAAACTTCTCCATTTTTTTAAAGCATTTTTTTTCGAACTTGTCAATTTTATTTTATTTTTTAAAATACCAACTCTCATTTTCTTTTTCAAAATATTTTCATTTTTCAACGTTGTCAAAATTTTAACATTTTTTAAAAATCTTTTTAATTTTCTTTTTCAGGATATTATTTTTTTCTTGAAATCAAAATTTTTTTTTCAAAATTATCAACTTTATTCGATATTCTTTTTTTTCCCCCCAAAAAATAGATTTTTATTAAATCATAGTTTTTTTTTTTTTTTTTTTTTCAAAATCCCATTTTTCTCAGACATTGTAAAGAAGTTGAAAACAACTCGTTCATACATCTGATTATCCCATCAATCATGAAAACATCCATCCATCCATGCCATCTATCCATACAACTACCCCATCCATCCATCCATCCATCCAACCATCCATCCATCCATTCATCCATCTATCCCATCTATCCATCTAACCATCCATCGAACCAACCCATCCATCCATTCATTCTATCCAATCATCAAAACATCCATCCATCCATATCATCTATACATCCAAAAAACCACCCATCCATTCCCATCCCAACCATCCAATCATCTATCCATCCCATCCAAACATCCATCCATTCCATCCAACCATCCATCCCATCGATCAATCTATCAATATCCGTCCATCTAACCATCCAACCATCCCATCGATCAATCTATCCATCTGTCCATCCAATCATCAAATCCGTCCATCTAACCATCCAACCATCCCATCCAAACATCCATCCATCCCAAATATCTCATTCATCGGTCCATCCATCCCATTTATTCACATATTAATCCATCAAACCATCCCATTCAACCATCCAACCATCCCATCTATCCATCCATCTAACTATTCCATCCCATCTATCCATCCATCTAATTATTCCATCCAACCGTCCAAACATCCATCCATCCAACCGTCCACTTGTCCCATCCATCCACCATTCAATCGATGATTAGAGGTTGATTTAATGGTCAAAAGCGCTTTGTGTTGTACGATCATGGATTGGGAGGTTGATCTTGTGATTGTCGGTGATATGCAACATTCGATTATTGATTGAAGACTCAATGAAGTGATGTATGATAATTTCCACCATCCGATAAAGGATTGGAGGTTGAGCGGATGGTCAACAACACTTTCTATCATTCGATTGTTGATTGGAGGTCGATCAAGTGATTGTCGATGTGCACCATTCCATCGTCAATAGGCGAATTGATAACAAGATTTATGTTGGTTTGTACCATTCAATCATTAATTGGAGGTTCATCAGATGTTCAATAACACTTCGTGTCATCCGATTGTTGATTAGGAAGTCGATCGAGCGATCATCAGTAATGTGCATTGTTCAATCGTCGATCAGGAACTTAATGAGGCAATATAGTTAGTTTCCACTGTTTAATTGATGAGCACACAAACAGATAAAGGAAAACTATTCATAAGAGTACACAGGCAGATAATTTACAATGTTATTGCAAATACTATACCCTTTTGCAATGAAACTACATTCGTCACAAAAAGTTTCAGTTGGAATTTGTTGCAACGAGTTAACCTAGTTGTCGCTAAAATAAACTATTTGCAGCGATTTTTGTGTCGTTGTAAGAAATGATGTTTTGCGACGACACTCATTTCGTTGCATAAAGTGAACATTAACGATGACAATTGAAACGCGTGATGAAATGTCTTTCCCGCCATGTAATTTTTTTAGAAAAAATTGGTGGGAAACGTTTTAGCGACGATAATTATAGCTCGTCGTAAAAATGTCGACTATTTGTAATGCTTTACAATGTTGTTACAAATACTCTACCATTTCGTAATGAAACTACATTTGTCATAAAAAGTTTCAGTTGGTATTTGTCGCAACGAGTTAACCTGGTCGTCGCTAAAACAAACTATTTGCAGCGACTTCTGTATCGTTGCAAAAAATAATGTTTTGCAACAACACTCCATTCGTCGCATAAAGTGGACATTTGCGGGAAACATTTTAGTGATGATAATTATAGCTTGTCGTAAAAATGTTGACTATCTGCGATGATTTACAATGTTGTTGCAAATACTCTACCATTTTGTAATGAAACTACATTTATCGTAAAAAGTTTTAGTTGTATTTATTGTAACGAGTTAACCTACTCGTCGCTAAAACAAACTATTTGCAACGACTTTTATGTTGTTGCAAAAACTAATGTTGGAAAAATTGGTGGAAACGTTTTAGCGACGATAATTATACCTTGTCGCAAAAAATGTCGACTATTTGCGATAATTTACAATGTTGTTGCAAATACTCTATCATTTCACAATGAAACTATATTCATCTCAAAAAGTTTCAGTTGGTATTTGTCGTATCGAGTTAACCTGGTCGTCGCTAAAACAAACTATTTGCAGCGACTTTTGTGTCGTTACAAAAAATAATGTCTTGCGACGATACTCAAGTCATCGCATGAAGTGGACATTAACAATGACGATTGAAACGCGTGGCAAAACGTCTTTTTCGCCATGTAATTTTCCTGGGAAAAATTGGTGGAAAACGTTTTAGCGACGATAATTATAGCTCATCGCAAAAATGTCGATTATTTGCGATGATTTACAATGTTGTTGTAAATACTCTACCATTTCGCAATAAAACTCTATTCATCATAAAAAGTTTCAGGTGGTATTTGTCGCAACGAGTTAACCTGGTCGTCGCTAAAATAAACTATTTGCAACGACTTTTGTGTCGTTGCAAAAAATAATGTTTTGAGACGACACTCAATTCGTCGCATAAAGTGGACATTAGCGATGATAATTGAAACGTGTGACGAAACGTCTTTCCCGCCATGTAATTTTCCCTGCAAAAATCGGTGGAAAACGTTTTAGCGATGATAATTATATCTCGTTGCAAAAAGTCGATTATTTGCGCTGATTTACAATGTTGTTGCAAATACTTTAACATTTGGCAATGAAACTACAATCTTTGCAAAAAGTATAATTCAGTATTTTTTGCAATGAGTTGAACTAGTCGTTGCAAAAAGAACTGTGGAAAAAAGTCTAACGTTGTATTTTCGCAACGAGCTTAACCAGATGTCACAAAAGCTACTGTTTGCAACAACTTTTGTGTCATCATAATTTTTTTTTTTTTTTTTTACGATACCTAATTTATCACAAAAAGTGGCTGTTAGCGACGACTGGTTAAGCTCATTGTGAAAAATTCATACGATAACTTTTTGCGACAAGTTTTGCGACGACAATTGAAGCTCGTCGCAAAAAAGTTAACTATTAATGATGATTTAAACAGTCATCATAAATAATCTAATTTTTGCAACGACTTGAAATGTCATTGTAAAAAATTGACTTTT
Organism: Magnolia officinalis; assembly: GCA_021015155.1. Taxonomy (NCBI): domain Eukaryota; kingdom Viridiplantae; phylum Streptophyta; class Magnoliopsida; order Magnoliales; family Magnoliaceae; genus Magnolia; species Magnolia officinalis. The sequence goes on along the minus strand of JAJHSJ010000007.1, from coordinate 65,496,687 downwards.
TGCAATGAAATTAGACTTGTCGCTAAAAAAATCATTGTAAAAAGTCTAATTTGTTGTACTGCAATGACCTGATCTTTCATGATGATAGGTTTTGGTCATTATAGTTCATTGACATATAACTTAGAATGCAATTGGTTCATTTTATCTTCTTATTTGGATGAATAAAATGGAAAGAGGAAGGAGAAACAAGTAAGCTATATGAGTTCAATTATGAAATGGACATCTTTGGTGTAAAACGCAAGTGGCATGGTTGAGGTCTTTTGTTAGTGACTTAGACTCACATCCATTGGTCAGTTTAATCATCTAACAGATGATCTCCACCATGCGGATAGAAATTTAGAAGGTAAGTTGTGCACGAAGATGTTCATTTCATTATGGATCTCATGCAGGCTATTTGCTTCTCATTCTTCTTCTCATTCATTTAAATATGAAGAAAGGTGAATTAATTACAATTCAAGTTATATATATGATGATGAAATACAGCGGTCAAAATCTATTATGATGATAAGTATTTATGCAGCTCTTTTATTGATCGAGAATAGTCCGGAAAAAAGTAATGTAAAGAGACTTGAACCATATTTTTTGTTAAGAAACTACAATGAGTTGATCTTATCACAATGATAAGTATAAGTTGATATAACTTGGAATCCAATTAATTCATTTTATCTTCTAATTTGAATGAATGAAAAGATAAAAGTGAACCAAGTAATCCGCATGAGTTATGAGGAAATTAAAAGGACGAGCTATAGATGTCCTAAGGGGGGGGGGGGGGGGGGTGAATAGGACAATGCCAAATATTTTGATATAATGCGGAATAATAAATCAATTAAATGCAATAGCATAAAGTATTGAATTCTTGACATCAAATAGTTCGTAGGACAACCTTTCACCTAAAAGAATTTAGGTAGGACAACCTTATTTCACGACATCTTTGAAAACAAAATATCAAACTTATTGCTAGAATAAATAAACCACAATATATTCATAAATAACAATAACCAATCACCATAATGCACAAAAGAATTATAGTGGTTCGGTTCCTCAATGTAACCTACTCCACCCCCAAAATTGCTACACTCACAATTTTGGCTTTCACTATTTCAAGGTTTTCCAGGGTCACCTTAATAACCTGATATAGTTATTGCAATTTTCACGAGCTATCACAATCAAACCCACTTTGTGATTTTCATGGAGTCACCACAAATAAACCAGCTGAGATTTCTTGGCTATCTCAGAAAAATCTAAACTGAAATAATTGAATAAACAGTACTTATCTTCGATTGGTGAGTCAAAGTTGTACCTATAGCTTGAATGCAGCAATCTTCTTCTTAGGATGTAGATGAAGCCTTTGTATAAGTTCAACCTAAAAAGAAATAAATGGATTTAATGTATTTTCAATAAAATGAATGATGCCCTATTGCTGCAAATTCGATTCTCCCATTTCTCAAAGTAGAGTATGGATTACTATATTAAAACATATTAATAACTCGAGAAGGAGAATAGAATTAGCTAAAACAAGAATAAGAATTATAATACAAATAGCTTAAGCAGGCTTGGACTTTCTTTCTTTGCAATACAATATGAATTTATAAATTTTCGTGTCTTAAAGAGTAAGAAAGAACCTCTATTTATAGCTAAGGATCTGTACAGTTCAGCTGGCCCGAGGGTCGGTTCAGCTGGCCAAATTCCAAAGATCACGTTCTAATGAAACTTGGATTTCGCGGGATAATATCTTTCAAAAATTTGGCTAGCCTAAGCCTAAGTTCGGCTGGCCGAACACCAGGTTCGACCGGCTAAGTAAGTGGTTCGGTTGGGCCTAATTAGCCTAAAATTCGATTTTTGTTCCATTGCCGGAAACTTGACCGAACCCATGTTGGGCCAATAGAACCTTAGGTCGGGTTGGCCGAACCTACCGCAAAAAGATCTTTTTAGATCTGTCTTTTTAACTGAATATTGTATGGTTGGCCGAAATCAGTTAGGTTAGCCGAACCAATCATCGGGTTGGCCTAAATTGAGTGTATTTAACATGAAATATGATTATAGTTATGCATGTGTAAAATACACCTAACCTATGGTCAAACTAGGTTTATATTACTTGAAGGTTGACTCATACGAAGTGTTCTGAACTTCGAACCATTAATGATATTGCCTTGAGATGTTGAGACTTCTTTCTAGATGCTTGATCAAGTTTATAACTTGTCTTCAATTGAGCTTGCGATCCTAATAAGACTACGAAAATTGACAAACTATAATGTGCTTTAAGTATAAGCACTTACAGAAATGAGCGTCTTTGGTGTATAATGCAACTAAGAAATTTCTAACTACCTAGTACTGGTCTTTTGTTAGTGACTTAGACTCACATCATTTGATTAATTTATCCCACTATCAGACGATCTGAACTATACAGTTAGAAATTTATCAAGTAAGCTATGCACAAAGTTATCTATTTCCTCATTAAGCTCGTGCATGCTACTTACATCTTCTTCTTCTCATTTATTTAAATATGAAGAAAAATGAATTAATTATACTTCAAGTTATATATATGATGATGAACTAGAGTAATCAAAATATATCACGATAATAAGTATGTAGACAACTCTCTTGTTGCTTACGGAGCGTCCGATCTAAAAATAATTAAAAAAATAACTTCAAGCCAATGTATATTCTCTATAAAGGTTTGTTTTCTTTCCATGTTATGATAGTTTTTTTTATTGGGCATATTTTTTTTAATTATAATTGTGGTCAACCATTATTGTATATAGTCATCTTTTTAACGTAATAGAAATCTATCACGATAGTAAGTATATAGGCAGCTAGCTCTCTTATTGGTAAAAATAAATTTAAAAAAGCTTATAAGCAGTGTATATTCTTTACAAAGTTTTACTTTCTTTCCATGCTATGTAGTTGTTTTTATTGGACATATTTTTTGAATTACAATTGTGTCAACCATCTTTGTATATCATTATCTATTTTAATGCTTTATAAGTTTAAATAATGTTTAAGGTATATATTTTATAGAAACATGTAAGCATATTATCATCTCATGTATGGTTTAATGAATTGCATTTTTTTTTTTTTCAAATAGTTTATTGCATAAACGTAAACTCATAAAATTTATTGCATAAACATAAACTTATGAATTTTATTCAGTTTTCTAATATTTATTTATGATTTTATATCAAACACTGTATAATAAGAAGACTCCTAAATTTCTCCCGATACACTGTGTCTGTAATTGACCAATGTGAATGGTATTAACATAAAAAACCTCTACAAATCCAGGGAGGCAGTTTTACAGATGTCCTTTAAAGGTAAGATTGTTTGAGTTTGAAAAGTAGAATAAGTATATTTAATTTTATTTTATTTTTGCTTTTTGGGTGGCAGTTTTATAGATGTCCTTTCGAGGTAACATTGTGATTGTTTAAATTTGAATAGTAGAATAAGTATATTTTAATTTTTTAATTTTTTAATGGTGAAATGTAATACATAATTGCAAATAGTTTTCTCTTGGTTTGACGAGTAGGATACTTTTCACAACCCCAAGTGTAAGGTCGCGATGTAGTAATAATCTCGGTAAGACCGAGGTTGAATCCAAAGGGACTAATCTCGTACATTTCTGAAAGTAACTAGAAGTAGAACCAGAAGAAGATTTAAACTAGAAATTTGGAATAAAGGAAGTAATTATGAATTGTGTTGATTTAAACTTGTGAATTTAAAGGTGGGGGCTAGGGTGCTAAGGATCCACTTGTAGCTATTGGGAAGCTACCTTACTTGATTCAAAAGTTCCAACAGGAATCAGAATCCTATCTTATCTAGTTAGAGAAAGGGAGATTATCAAATCTCTGAACTTCTCATTGATCTAGCCTCAATGGAAGATGATTGTGGAGATTGGAAGGGATTCCATCACCCAACCATGCCCAGGAGACTATGACAAACAAAAAGATTTATCAATCCCACAATCTCAAATAAGAAAAGAAGATACTCAAAGCTATTGCGGGCTCTACTGTTATTTGAGTCACAATAAACCATTGAAAATTGAAAATATTCCTTAAAATCAATTAGAAATCAATGAAGTTCAACATAAATATGAATCAAAGAAAAGTAAACATCCCAATCACGCTATGAGCTTCACCTCTTAGCCCTAGCTAAGAGGTTTAACGAACCATAGACATGACTGAACTAAGAACTCTTAAAGAAAACATAAAAACAATTATGGAAGAGGAAGAAAAACTCTTGGCAACGGATCTCTACCCTTTTGCGCCACTCCTTAACCCTCGAAGATGCCTAAGAACGTCCTAGGGACTCCTATTTATAGTTGTGAAGCCCCATCTTATGCAACTCCTTGAAATTTTAAGAAACCTTCTTGAATTTACGCACTCCGCATAAGTCCCGCGTTACGCTTCAGTCGGACCGAAGTTGGCTCGGTCGGACCGAATTAAGGGTGAAAATTGCACTTTCTCGCTAGACAATTCTGTGCGAGTTTAGTCAGACTGAAGTTGATGCTGAAAAATCTTGTGCAAAAAATCTGTCAAATTTAGGTCAGACCGACTCCAACCGAAGTACTTCAGTTGGACCAAAGTTGGCTCCGATTGGACCGAATTAACCCTGATTTCTTACTAGACAGTTTTTTGCGATTTGATCGGACCGAAGTTGGCTCAGGTCGGACCAAAATGTCCTGTTTTCTGCTACGGATGCTGCATTCTTTCAAGTCCTTTCTTATTCCTTTGTAATTTGTTTCCTTTGATCTTTGATATGTGAATTCTTCATTCTTGATCTCCTGAGATCAATCTTTTGCCTTTGTGATTCTTGAATATTAAATCCATACTTTTAACATTCTTTTCAATCCAAGCTCTCAGATTCACCTTACAACACAAACATGTATAAAATATACCATCAAGCCTTATCATGTTCATAAAACCAAGATATAAATAGGGAAAAATATGCAATATTTGACACTCAACACACTCCCCAACCAGCATTTTGCTAGTCCCGAGCAAAAGCATGCGTGAAGCAATTCTCAACTCTCCATGTTCAATCCCTTTTTTAGAAATCAATCCTTTGTGCAATCAAGTATAGATGATTAACATTAAGACGAGAAAGTGGAATTTTGAAAACCTAGAGCCGAATCATATAAGAAATCCATCAAATAGGTTCTTTGTCGATTAAGTCAGAGCATAAGTTCATATATCAAGTTTTTCAATGTGCTCAATGAAAATCAACTTACTTTCCATAAAAGTACTGTTATTTTATTAACCATGCTCATCACCTCAGATTAATTGAATAACCAAGTCTTGATTCTGAACTTATCCCCTTCTTCTTTTTCCAGTTTTTGATTTTATATTGATGGTCTCTTTTTATTCATTCAGTCTTCTCATCTTTATTCTTTTCAGATTTTTCATTCTTTTTCAGTCTTTTCATGACCTTTTTGTCGATCTCACTGTTTTTTAACTAGTTATTTTCATCTTTAAAGGTGGATAAAATTCTCCAGACTAAATTCTCAACATCTATCAATGATTCATATGCCAACAATCAGAAATTCTAGCATAACTCACAGAAAGCAACTTGAACGTGTCTTATGACTTAAATTAACATAATATTCAAACTTCCTCTTAATCAATTAAGTGCAAGAACCGTAAGTGATAGGCTACTTAGTTGATCAAACTCCAACAATTCAAAATTCAATCTCTATCTTATCATTATACTCAAAACATTCTTTACAAGCATAAATTATTATTTTCCAAATAGATTTCAACTTGAAACATCGAAAATTTTAAAAAATTTGCTCAAAACTAAGAAAACACTGATTAGTTTACCTAATCCATACCGCCATCCTAAAATATACATTGTCCTCAATGTAAAAGATATAAGCATGTAATACAATAGAGGCAACGAAAGAAAGGAGAAGTGATGGAAAAATAGTACCTGAAGAAGGAATTTGAGGCTTTTTCCAAGGACCTCAACGTGAATATGGGTTAGCACAAAGACTAAACCAACGAAAAGCAAACTATCCTAATCCTAAATTTTATGAAAGCAATATACCTAACTACACCTCCATCAGACTAAGAGGTTAATCCTGGTAAACAGGGTCAATCAAAGTTATGGACATGTCCTCTGAATCAAATTTTTCAATAAATGGCTTTAAACGATGTCCATTCACTTTGAAAACATTGCCATTCGTTGGATTCTTAATCTCAATGGCCCCATGAGGATAGACATTTGTAACAGTGAAAGGGCCGGTCCAACGAGATCGGAGTTTACTCAGAAAAAGATGTAATCGAGAATTATACAAAAGGACTTTTTGACCAGTTAAGAATGATTTTCGAATGATGTTCTGTGTAAGTGCACCCACCTTTGCACACTTGTTTGTCAATCACGTGATTAGTTGTGTCTAGTAGTCAGATGAGTTCTTGGCAAATGAAAGACCGATGACACAACTAGATCAGAAGCACCAAAGCCACATTGAGACAAAGAACCACTTCTACAATCCTGACCTTACAAATAGATGATTCCAAGCCAAATAGGAAAACCTACTTAGGTCATTTATTCAAAGCCAATTCTGAGTTCATATTTTCTATCCTTTTAGTCTTGGCTTTAACAAGTTCCAAGTTGATGAATGATTAAATGGATAAGGGATTAAAATAGAAAATTTTGTCAACATTCAGTAGGACAAAGGTGCTACCGAACAACACCTTCGTTGTATCATCGAAGATATCTTTAGTGTTACCGAAAGGGCTTAAAGCAGTCCAGCAACATTACAAAGGAAATTCGGTACCACCAACTAGATATTTCGGTGACACCGACTGCTACCGACGAACAAATTTCAGTGTCACCGGAAGGGGTCCTTTTTCATTTAGCAACTTGAGAATTTAATTCAGTACCACCGAAGCAAGTTTGGTGATACTGAAGTTAGCTTTGGTAGCACCATAAACTAGTTGTTTTCTATTCGTTGGAACTTTTTCTCTATAAAAGTGGCTTGTAGAAACTTGCAAAATTAGTGGAAAAAGGAATCTTAGAGTCTCTAGTGTATCCCAAGCTTATCCTACCCTACCTAGACTCTATCTATATGAGTTTCATGACATCTTCATTGTGATCTTTCACTTCTATGAGCTTCTATGAGCATTCAAAGCTCTTATTAATGAAGAACATGAACTTGTGCCTTCTTCAGAGTACAAAGACCAAACCAATAAGAAAATTCTTTTTTTTAATACTCTATAGCATCCATAGGTTGAATCCCTTAGGAAATCCACTCTTTATCCTAGATAGGAGATTCAACCAACTCCTCCCATTACCTTGGTCACCTTTATAGGTATATCATTCTTGATCGTGGAGCTGAACCAACAGGAAAATCTAAGTTACGAGATCAGGGGAGCATCGGGAAGTTGATTCAAGCACGGAAGAGCGAATATCAAGTATCTCAAGACAAGTTACAAGAGAGGACTCATTCCGACAAGTAAGTGTCATTTTAAGATTTCAAAGTTTAGTTTCTATCCTCGTGTAGGATTGAGGCTAAGAGTTTGCTATCAACAAACTCACGCAGGTGCCTTGTGTGGGACCTTGGCCGGTGCGCCTAAACGTAGGTGTCTTGTATGAGACCTTAGCTGGTGGGCCTAAACGTGGGTTCTAGGTGTAGGACCTTTGCTCTTGCAGAGAGCATAAATTGGTGTCCTTAGTGTAGGACTGTAAAGGTTATTGGTGAACCTGTTTTAAAACCATTAATAGTGAAATCCGGTGCACTCTGGGATTGAGTGTGGATGCTGGTAGTGGAGTAGGCACGTAGCTAAACCACTATACATGCTTGTGTTTGGAATGACCATTTGCCCATTTATCATGATTATTTAAGTTTGAATACTTGATTATTTATGCATGATTAGATGAATGCTTGAGATTGATAGGAAGCACATTCCACACAAGCTCACATCACTAGGCTAGATATTTTATTTGTATATCTTGAACAACCTTTGTGATTGGACCCTCTATTGGCTTGGAAGACTTTAGAGGTATATTTCCTTACTTGCTTTAAATTGAATGATTGTTTAAGTTAGGCAATTAGGATATTTAAATAGGCAAAATATTTGAAAAGTCCTATTCACCCCCTCTAGAACATTGTCTCATATTCATTCTTCAGTATCAGCGGTATAAACCACAATTTCAACCTTCATCCTGTCCTTATAAATTCTCCAGTTTCCGTATGCATCATTCCGGATTTCCTCGAGTTCTTTTAATTGAAGTTTGCGCAGTGAGCCAGCGTTGTCCAGGTTAAAGTTCAGATTTTTAATAGCCCAGTAGGCTCTATGTTCTAACTCTACAGGCAAGTGGCAAGCCTTCTCATAGACGAGTCTAGAGGGAGACATTCCAATGGGAGTCTTAAAAGTTGTACGGTATTCCCACAAATCATCAGTCAAACGGATTGACCAATCCTTGATATCAGGGTTGACCGTCTTTTCTAGAATGTGTTTAATTTCCCTATTAGAAATCTTAGCTTCTCACTTATTTGCGGGTGGTATGGAGTGCTCACCTTATGAGAGATGCCATATTTCTTCATTAAATTTGCAAATGGTCTATTACAAAAATGTGAACCTTCAACACTAATGATGGCTCAAGGCGTTCCTAACCGGAAAAGGATGTTTTCTTTTAAGAATCTAATGACCATTCGATGGTCATTGTTTTGACACGGGATTGCTTTGACCCATTTAGTGACATAGTCTACTGCTAGTAAAATGTATAAATTCCCAAAGGATTCGGGGAATGATCCATTAAATCGATGCCCTAACAGTCAAATGCTTCAATGATCAGATTGGGATTCAGAGGCATCATATTTAAATGAGACAACGCTCTCAATTTTTGACAACGCTCATAATCTTTGTAGAACTCATTAGTATCCTTGAACATAATGGGCCAGTAAAAGCCACACCGTAGAATTTTGGCCATAGTTTTTTAGTAGAAAAGTGACCACCATAGGCCTTAGAGTGACAAAAGGAGATGATACTTTGGTGTTCATTGTCTGACACACATCTCCTTAGAATTTGATCTGTGTAATATTTAAATAAATACAAATCATCCCAGAAGAATTTTCGAACCTCGGCGAAGAATTTTTTTTATCTCGCGCAGTCCAATGTGTCGACGTGAAACCTGTGGCAAGATAATTAGCAATATCAGCAAACTAAGGTAATTGGTGAAATTGTGGTTTAGACTGTTGTAGTAGAGGTATGAAATACTTCAAGAGTCCTAGAGGGGGGTGAATAAGACTTTTCAAATGATTATGCCAATCAAGAACTTTTATTGCCTAACTTAACTGATTTACAAATAAACCAAGCAAGGTAATATAACTCTAATGGCTTCCAACCCAGTTAAAGGGTCCAATCACATAGGTAGCTTAAGATATACCAATAAAGCAACTAGCCTATATCATAGAGTACTTGTGTGTGAAAAGTGTTTCCTAGCAATCAATAGCATTCATCTAATCATGTATAAGAATTTAAACATTCTAGCATATATAAGCATGATTAAATAGATGTGCAAATGACAATTCCAAACATAAGCATGTATAGTGGTTCGGTTACGTGCCTACTCCACTCCCGGCATCCACGCTTAATCCTAGAGTGCACTGGATTTCACTATTAATGGTTTTAAAATAGGTTCACCTGTTTCAATAAGAAATAAAGGCATTTGATTTGGGGGATTATTAATAATAACAAAGAAAGAATGAGAGAACAATCATCATCATAGATTTCATTAATTCTGAGTTTGTTTACATCTTCGTATTTCGCTTGATTCTGAAAACGAAGTATAATGAATCAACACAATGAATGAGAGGAGAAGTAATTCAATGGCAATTTTCGACAGCGTTTCGGCATATTAGATGTTCATCACAAAGACAGATGAGTTGTGCAGACTTGAGGCCCTTGGTTTGTTGTGTGATAGACACTGGTTGTCTTTTCACTCTCTCCTTCGACTTCTCCACCTCATTCTGAATTCTTCTCTCCTTGCTCTTGATGTCCCTTAAAAACGAATGGTTGTGCGAGTGAACCAGTCATAAAGATAGACTTTTCCTTCTTCGGGAGTTCTCTAAACACGAAAACTTTTGTTATACGAAACTTCGGTTGTGCACCACACAATGATACTCTTGGGGCAACTTGAGTCATGTCATTGATAACTTCGATTGTGCACCTGCACAACGACATTCTTAGGGCAACTTGAGTTGTGTCATAGATAACTTCGATTGTGCACCCGCACAACGACATTCTTGGGGCAACTTGAGTTATGCCATAGTTAACTTTGATTATGCACCCGCATAATGACATTCTCGGGGTAACTTGAGTTGTGTCATATATAACTTCGATTGTGCACCCACACAACGACATTCCTGAGGCAACTTGAGTTGTGTGGATTTTTCGTGGCTTCGTTTTTCTCTTGGTCCAGGAACTCCTTGAGCTTCTCCAACTTCTATCCTCCCTAAATGAGGATGGGAGAGGGGTATTTATAGGCATTTCGCACGTGTGAAGGCTATTTTTGTATAACAGGGAGCGCACAATACATCTCGAGCAGGAGGGTGCACAACCCATCTCCAACGCAAAACCCTTCCAACACACAACCCATTCCAACACTCAACACATTCCAGCGCACAACCCATTCCATCGCATAACCCATTCCAGCGCACAGCCCTTCCATCGCACAACCCATTCCAACGCATAACCCATTCTAACGTGCAACCCTTCCAACGCACAACACATTCCAATGCACAACCCGTTCCCGCTCACAACCCATTTCAATGCACAACCCTTCCAGCACACAACCCATTCCAACGCACAACCCATTCCAACGCACAATCCATTCCTACGCACAACCCATTCCTACGCACAACCCTTCCATCACACAACCCTTCTAATGCACAACCCATCAGGTGCACAACACATCAGGTGCACAACCAGGGCGCACAACCCATCAGGTGCACAACACATCAGGTGCACAACCAAGGGCGCACAACCCATCAGGCGCACAACCAGGGGTACATGACCCATCAGTCGTACAACCAGGGGCTCATAACAGGGGCTTCTGCACTCTAACAGGGATCCGAGGAGAGAGTGTGCGCAAAGGAAATGATAGGCTGGGGTGCTAACTTGAACAATAGAAGGAGCAATCTAGGGAGTTGACCCATGCAATGGAATTTCCTCACTAAGGCGATGGACGTGCAATGCGACTTCTAGAGAGAAATATATATATTTTTTTGTGCCCCAATAGATGCCCCCGCGATCCTTCTTTGATTTTGTCCTATGAAATCCAATCGAGGATCAATCTTCTTCTACACAAAAATTATTTCCCGTCAGAGAAGGATCGCTTGAGTGGAGATCTTCAACAGTTGAGTTTAAACGGAAGACCGAATGGTCATGCTTGAATAGAAGACTGAATGATCGCGGTTGATCGGAAGACCGAATGATCACGGTCAATCAGAAGACTAAATGATCAGGCCCAGACGAAAGACTGAAATGCGCGCTTGAACGGAAGATTGCATCGTCAGGCTCGAACGGAAGATTGCATCGTCAGGCTCGAACAAAAGATTGAATGCCCCCAATCAGAAGTGTTGAGTGAATGTCTCGATAGAGAAAATAATGGTGGCAACGAAAGCATGCTATTTTCATAATAGTCAACCAGATAGAACATCTTTCTACAAACAGGGTCGGAATTGCAGCCTCTATAGTTTGATTCCCCTTGTTTGTGTAATTCTTTTCCTTTTCATAAAAAATTGCTACTTGACGATTCCATATTTGAGTAACTTGATCAGAGAATTGTCTTTCAATGCTGCTCTGTAACGCACTGAAATTCGGGGGTTGAGTATGAACTCAACTCCCGAGTTCCAACGCATCACTTATGCAACATACATAATGATGTTTAAATGTTGTCTGAGTTAGAGCAATAAACATGAATGAGATTATACCAAAACAGTAATTCATACTCCAGTTCAATTGTATAAAGGCAAGTGGAAGACTGAAATTGTATATTTAAGGTATGTAAAGAAATAAAATTTTTATGAACACCTGAGTATGAACACTAACTGAGTACCCATATACATATACTGTTTCTGAATCAAAAATCAAAATACAATCTAAAAGATGAGTCCTGAAATCCCCGCGATGTAGTCGGCCTAAGCAAAGCCGTCAGAGTACTGCATAAATGAGAACTCATCCTGGTCCTCGTCGAAACCGGGCTCCCGCTCCTGAACCGATGCGTCATTTATACCTGCGACAGAGTCTGGTTGGTGTTGCAAACACCGTCCCGAAACGTGGGAGTGAGTAGCTAACTCAGTGATACAATAAATCATAGGTTAACATGTTATCAACTCAATTAAGTAGTAATGATAAAGCGGTATAATCAAACAAGTTTAACTACTCTTATTAAATGTAAGTATGAAATGTCAAGATGAATTATGGCCTTGCCAAACCACCCTCATGCGACATCATCTTACGTTCGCGAATGCATAACTCCCTCAGTGCTCCACATCTACTAGGCACATGCGGTGCAATGATGAGCATGATTACCAAGTTGTTATTAGTCCGTTTCAAACAGCAGTATTGGGAAACTAAGGTACCTCCCTTGTATCATTCCCAAACATGATCCATTCTAGGGTCGTCAATCCTAGTTAATCTCATACGATACTATGGTTTGAGAGGCACAGCGAAGGCATCACAAAGGGCTCGTCACCCGTCAGCACGGATACAGATCTCACCGTATGCGGCTCAATTGTTGATCGTCAGCTCGAGTACAGGTCTCACCGTACTCTGCTCAATCGCTAGCCGTCAGCTCGAATACAGGTCTCACCGTACTCGGTTCAACTCATACTCTAGTTGCTGTGAAAGACTCGTCGTCAATCACAGACCTTGGAGTATACTCGAAGATACTACAGAGGACTCGTCGCCCGTCAGCACAAGTACAGGTCTCACCGTTCTCGGCTCTCGCCGTATGTATCGACAGCTCGAATACAGTGTCGCATACCACCGTATTCGGCTTACGAGTTTTGGGTTGCTCAATGGTCACTATGGGGTGGCACTTGGCCCCAGCATAGGCCGACAGCTCGGCCACGGTGTCCCATACCACCATGTCCGGCTCATGAGTCTTAGCGGATCGAGGTACCATGGTTAACGAGATTGCCACTGGTAAATTGGTACCCTAGGTTTAAACAGTAATGACCAAACATGGTGAACACACATTCAACATATCGGGTTACTTGACGAGCCTGACTAGCTCGAGCGCATGAAAAGTTGGGCGATATGAAGCACAAAAGCACTCCGTGTGGCCAACCACTATCGCCAACCGAAGTACGACTCGGGTTCGTCAGACACGTCCCTTGTGGCGACATGAATCTCAGCCACAATCTCAAGTCTAGTACCGAATGTTTGGACTATAGACATAGTCCCAAACTCAAACAGTTCTCATCAATAGCATGTAGAGTTAAGCATGATAAACAAAGTAATACAAACATGTTAGGAGGCATGTCATAAAGCATGTTATAAAGCATGACATAAAGCATGTTGTAAAGCATGTAATAGAGCACTATACAGATAGGGATACAAACACATATACATCAAATGTGAGTGGTAGAAGTAAACAACCACATGGAGGAAATCCTACATGTCTCTAAGGTAGTCGAGAATTTCATCTCAGCACCAACCTACGGTGCTAACATCCAAGCATTTACTCTCACAAGCATTTACACAAACACTTGGAGTACACTATTTCAACATACATTACGTATGTTAGTAAAACATGTATTAGGGCTATTCTTTCGCCAAGCTAGCATTTTATACGTGTATATCATAATCATACAGCAAATAATCATGACAATTGCATTTCCAAAATTTACACATATATGGTATTTCTAGAATACACAATTTCAGCATACATAGTATTTACAAGCGAACATGTATTACGGCGATTCCTTTCGTCAAACAAGTATTTTATCCATATATCATATAACCATACATCAAATAAACATGTCAATCACTTTTCCAAAAAAAATACGTATACGGTATTTCTACGTATAGCTAGAGTATGTGAAATTCCATATTCTACAACTTTAATCGAAACAGAAAACGAAAAGCACTTTGTACATGTGCATTTACGTGCAGATCATGAATCTATCATTAGCTGACATTGAAAGCATTGAAAAACGTAACCTATACACCTAAAGTCCTCACCTTTCCCCTTAGAATCTCAACGGATCAGCAAGGTTTGGTGAGCTTCCGTATTCGGGAGTTTTCTAGCCTAAAGAGTGGAATCGGTTAGTTATTTCACAACCTATAGCCTATACACCTCAAATTAGATCTAGGGTTAGGGTTTCTCACCTTAAAACGGAGTTGATATCGCCGGGAAAGCGCCTGGAAAGAGGCGATGCAGCCCGTGTGAAGATCGAAAGCAGTAGGAGGAAGGTGCTCCCACAAATCCCAAGTTTTCTCTCCCTTTTCTCACTCTCTCTCTAGGGTTTTATCCCACATTCGTATGGCTATGAGAGGGGCTGTTCTAAGGCCCTTATATAGCCTAAAACCTCTCCGAAATAGACTCATATTCAAGGGGTACGTCTATTATAAGCATTTCGGCGCTTTTCCAACTCAAAAGAGGGTTTCTGGCGGCCCTCTTTGAGCCAAACGTCAGACTTAAGATCACAACTCATGGATCTACGTGGGATTATGTTTTCGACTCGATCGGATTCCCAGATCACACGTGGCGGACCAGTTTCAGTTCAACGGTCAGTGGGCCACGATCCGAAATTCCAAGTACATGTAAATGTTCCTGAAATTTTTCCTGATCCGAGGGTGTAATTTGGTATGATTCTGACGGTATGGTTGCTTAATACTGATCTGCAAGCGAATAGTGCCAGATCACTATTCAAGATATTTATTTTGTAAAGAGAATAGTGGTTTTCACACTCCCTCGCTCCAGACTCAAGCGAATGGCCGTGGGACATCGTTTGGACTTGATTTCCGGGATGGTTGTCAAGTCCAGTGAGGCAGTCCTAGTTCCTTAACTTCGTGTTAATTGGACTCCCGATGTGCGGTCTACACCTGATACGAAGTTTCAAGTCATTCCCGAGAGTAGCCGGGTAATGAGTTTGATCCTAAACTTTAGGGTAACCTAGAGTCAATGATTTTGCAAGTTTTGGGTCTTGCAGATCGTATTTAAAACGATCCCAACGGATTTCATGGCTAATCGAGTTTTGCACTTAGTTAACTTTGTTAAATTTCTAAAGGATTTAATCCTAATTGATTTCTGGTCGAGATGGTACTCGAGCCAAAGTACGAAAATTTACGAGTCGTTACATGCTCTTGCTGCAACAATCCCTTTGATTAACTCCTATATTCGTGGTCTGCATAATCCAAGATTTCGAATGGTAATCTTTCCTGCCAAATTAATCGGAATTGGTATCTCAAGATTTCATAATTTTACAATTTAATTTCATGAAGTATATATTAAAAGTTGTAATATAATAATGATTTAGTCATTCCATCTTTGTGCTTGTCAATGAGCTTTGCATTGTATTTGTCGCATTTTTTGCTCATTGTATCATGCTTTCAGAGATGTCATTTATAGCTCTAGAGGTTCAACCGCGGAGTCTTTTCTAGTTCATGCTCCTTGTCATTTCTTTGTGGACTGGCTAGGAGTATATTTTCCTTGGACCTTTGCTGATTGATATCATTACTAGATCAATGAAAAGTTATGGCATCAGACCATATAACTAGGCCTTGATAGAGAAACATCTTTTGAACGTTCACATTGGATCACACTTCAAATTCCTAGTTATCTAGATCATGCTTCTTATGGTTGGATGTGTTGATGGGCCCATCAATATTACTTAGCATGCAATTATTGTCCAATTGATTGTAACATATCGATTCATCTGTCGCGTATAAGAAATTATTAAAAAGACCAAGGCATGAATTATTTTGAAGAAATAGATCATGCCCCCTCTCTAGGCCAACTTTGCATAAAGATTTCTTCAAAAGATAATATTTATGAAATAAGGCCTGCTGATACCCTTGAAGAATAGATAACATTTGGTACTCCTTTGAAGAATCCAAAGAGTACATCTGAATTTTTTAGATCATCCAGAAGAGAATGATAACTCTTCATATTTTCATCCTCCTCCACCTCTGCAGATTTTACGAGATAACCTTCATTCATTGTCAGGAAAGCAAGAGACAGGAAGGCATCGTTACTCTCTTCAGAAGGATAAGCACATTATAATTGAAGACTCATAGTCGATCTTGAAGATTTTAACTTTTGAATGGAAAGTATCAAGTATTTTGAACAAACTTGTTATTGTTGTAATTCAAACCTGATTAAAAAGAAATGCATTTTTGTATATTGTTTAATCAATGTTTGAGATTTTCATCAGGCATTTGCATATTTGAGCATATCTTAAGTAAAATAAATGATCATATATATCTGAAGCATTTTGATGCTACATATAGTTTAAGCTCTTGAATAGTGGAGCTAGTATACTTTTGATTGAACATACTTTGATTGGACATGACTTGACTTGACTTAACTTGACTGGACTTAACTTGACTTGACTCGACTTGACCGGACTTGACTTGACTCAACTTGACTGGACTTAACTTGACTTCACTGGACACTTTCACACAGTTTAAGCTCTTGAGTAGTGGAACAAACACGGTTTTTTAGACTCGTAAGTAGTTGGAGTCAGGTCTTATGCAAATGGTCTCTGTAACTCTTATGAGTTCACTGGACTTATTGCGGCTGGGGAGTTTTCAAACCGCGATCCATCAGAGGGGCCCAGTGAAGTTACCTGTGTCGTGATCTCGGTGAGATTTACACACAGGGTTGGCCATAGTAATCTCTAGAGTTCACGAGGCATGCAAGGCTACCTTGGGGTACCAAATCCAAGGCCGTCACTCCATCAACGAGGGAGTAATTTATTTTAGAGACCCTTTCTTCATGAGTTACTACTGAAATCAAGCCAGGAATCTGGGGGGTCTTATGCATGGTTGGCCTATCTATGGACCATGGCCAAAGAGCACACACTGTAGCCCGCTTTTTCTTCATCTGTAAGGTTGGACCCATTCACAGGAGGACATTTTCTTCCTTCCCCATGATGTTGTCGGAAGCTATACAGACGGCATTGGTCTCACGCGTGACTGGTTGTTGTGGACTTTTGGCCGCTTAAGGCTTTTAGTCGCTGGCTCCATCTGTTGCCCGCATGGGTATGTATGTGATGGCCTATATGGGATTTTTAGGGCCATTGGCTTCTCACTGCTGCCTGCATAATATATATATTGCCGATGATGGTAGGTCTTATGCGTAGTTGGCAGTATAAGCTTGGCTATGCTGCCGTAAATGATAAATCACCATTGCTGTCATGGTATTTATATATGGTTGACCGTATAGGCTTTACTGAAGATAAAAAATCGATAATTAATATACCACCATTGCTGATGATGTTCTAATAATGTTCATGATTAAAATAGTGCATCGTCTTGGCGATGATAACAATTTTGATAGGATGACTTTTATGTCAGCGATCAACAACGATAGTAAATAATCATCGGCGCTTGACAATAATTGACGATAATATGATGTACTTGATCTTGATATGCTTGATATGCTTAAGAATTTTTCTTTGCTTGAGAATTCACCTTTTATTCATTCATACAGAGAAGAATACATGGCTTCGCCTTTTGAGGTTATTTCTTCTTTCTACTTGTCTTGCCCCCTTTTGATTAAGAAGTATTGTATCGATAATCTTCGTAATCAAAATCATAATGATCTTCAGAGACAATACATCTTGATGCAGTGAATTCAGACAAATATATCGATGCCTCATCATCATATACGAATGATCTAAGATTAGAATTTCCCCCAATCTCGAATCAATCAGGCCTGTGTACTTTTATTTCTTCTCTTATGTCATACGCTTTCCTTATGACTATTTCACCACTATCAATCATTTCTTGTAATATCTTCTTTAGATTAAAGCAATTCTTAGTTTGATGTCTGAGGAGATGATGATAATAACAATAGTCACTTTCATTTATTTTCTTCATCTCCTTTAGATGTTTTGGCCATGAAAATTTGATCTTCTCTGCTGCCAACAATTTGTTCAGCATAGGAAGTATATCATTTTCTTTGAACGAATACTTTCCATAATCCTTGGACTGTCCAAATTCTTTCTTCATTCTCTTGGCTGTATGTTTATTTTTGTCTCTTCTATCAGATTTCCTTTGTTCATCTTATTGATTCTTCGTCTTTCTTTCTTTTTTCATGATACTGATTGAAGCTCTTTTAAGATTTCGAAACATTCCATTTTACAAGACTATTTTTGCAATGATCTTTTCTATATGGCCAACCTTTTCGATTAGATCTTGAAAGGTGTGTATATTCAAACCAATAAGACTCAATGCAATATCTGGTCTTACACATCCTATGCATAACTTGATTCATTCTCTTCTTCTCTAGCAAGTTGTGAACATGATGCCCCCAGGGTCTTCCATTAACTGATAAATTCGTCAACTGATTCACCGCCTCATTGGCAAGTAGAGGCTAATTCAGTCAAGCTGACTTCTCATCTAAAGGCTTTCTCTGTTTAGAAAAGACCCAAATAATCGCAAACAATATCAAGGAACTCTAGAGAAATTTTTTATCATTCATTATGAAGTGCATCATATGATCTTCTGGTTACCCGTCCCCATTAAACTCTTAAATTTTGGGTGTTTGAAGTCAGCAGGAAATAACATTTCTTCTATTTTAGTGGGATATGGTGTCTGATATTAGAACCTTTTGTTCTGATTTTGTTCCTTCTTTAGATGAATGGTTTCGGTGACCATCTGTCGAATTTCTCTCTGCGTTATGTTCTGAGTAATATTAGGTGTCAGTCCTTGACATCTAGTTGCTTGTAGTCATGCCATTCCTACTTGTGGTGCAATGTTGTTTACAGCAGTCACTGTTGGAAAATCAGGGACTTCTTTAACAACATGCTCATTTGGTGAAGGCTGATTAATATCTGCCGACAAGTTTTCTGTTTCTTTATACTTCGATTGTCCTGGTATTGAAGGAGAAAGTGAAAAATGCATTGCTGATACCGTTGACGAAGATGAACTATTGTGACATTAAGTGACTGAGAAATTGTGCCTCGTGGCATTTCGCATAATCGACCCTTTAACCATACTTAGCAGGATGGTACTCCTTATGAGAGAAGATAAAACCCTTCATCTTTTAGATGTCACTATCATCTATCCTTCATTGTCTTGCTGCGCTACTGGTGAAGCAGAAACCATTCCGTACATCACCTGACATTGCCTATGCTTGATCGCAACTGATTTAACCTTCTCTGGTACTTTTTGTAGTAGTGATCCTGTATTATCGATGTAATGTCATGCCCCAAACCCAGAAACCGAGCTCACAGAAGTCCTGATCACCGAATCCGATGTCGACAGCCTCCGTAGTACGCCGTTCTCGGTTCCCGACACCCATATGCCGGATTCCGATCCTAGGATCCTACAAGGAGGATTTTTAGTATGATTTTTTTGAACGGTTGATATGTTTAGGTGATTACGCATTTTGTACATGGTATCAACGCATATCGAAGAGATGAACCTGTTTGATATATCACCCATACTATGGTGCACTAGCTCAATAGTAATGAGGGAAATAATAGCAACTCTGTAAGACCCGTATCCTAGTTCGTAATATTCCGACGAATCCCGCGAACCTTTCCGTCGAAGTCCGGCAATCCGCGATCGATAACCGACGTTTGCGATAGACCCTAAGTCGTATCCTGTAGAATTGAGTCGGCTTAATCCAAGGCTTGTATCACTGCGACCGTACCGTTGCCATAGTTCCAACGCCGCGACTCTCGCACCGATCCGATACCCTGATCAGAAAATGTGGGCTCACGTTCGGTTCGAAAAAACACTGCACATTTGCAATCCCAGGAGAATCTCTACAACATGTCACATCAATCAATCCCATCAATCACCTCTCATGTCAAGTACAAAGCACCCTCATGCTTTCTTTCTCCACAAGCCAAGCAAACCCCAAAAGTCAACACATCTATCACCTCACCCATCACTCACCCTTTCACTCATCACACCTATCACTCCCTCTCCTTACAATCTCTCTCCCTCTCTTTCCCTTCACTTTTCCCAACCATTCCCTAAGCAACAAGTGAGCTCACGTCCAAGCCCTTCTCAAGGGAGAAAAGAGTTTGTGTGGCCCACTTTCCCATACCAAGATCTTCCATCCAAGCCATCCATCTCTCATCACCCTCCATCAAAGTGGAGCACAAGGTGACCGACTTTCCAACAGACCAAGAAGATCGAAGGTGGGTGCTTATTAGGCTAGATTTTTCATGTTTTTATGGTGGACCAAGTGAGGCCTACCGATCAATGGTATGG
The DNA here is from genome assembly GCA_021015155.1 of Magnolia officinalis. Classification (NCBI taxonomy): domain Eukaryota; kingdom Viridiplantae; phylum Streptophyta; class Magnoliopsida; order Magnoliales; family Magnoliaceae; genus Magnolia; species Magnolia officinalis. The sequence continues at coordinate 65,476,285 of JAJHSJ010000007.1, read as the reverse complement.
ATCTTACTCGGGACCCTAAGATGTGGCCGATGGCCCACCTTGATCATCAATATCATTCCATGACAGGGCCACTTTCCATGGACCCCATTATGATGTTTACTTTCTTAGCTTGAATAGGGGCCATCTAGACCGTCTATTTTAGTGGAGAAGGAACCTCCACCGTTGGATTTTTTATTTAATGGGCCCACATGTATTGGGACCCACTTGATGTATGATTGGATGCTTGAAAAGGAGGGCCCATAGTGTCGGGGTCCCTCCATCACGTGTGTCACACTCTATTTTTCTCTCTCTCTCTCTCTCCCTCTCTTGTCATTTATTTATTTTATGTATAATGGAATGGCCATGTGGCCCACCCGAATGGACCCCACCATGAAGCATGGTTTGGACCCAATCCATTTGTGGACGAGGCCCACCTTACATGTGCATATGACCCACACCATCCTCTATGTGGTGGCCCACCTAAGTCGGGCCCACCTCGAATGTATGTGTTACATCCCAACTGTCCAGCGTCCAGGGACGCTGGACGTGGACTGAGAAAACACAAATATTAGCTTGGTTCACAAGCTTTTGGGGTGGGTCACTTGTCTAAGCCCCACCTTGATGTATGTATTCAATCCATGCCATTTATCCTATTTACCAGCTCATTTTAGCCGTTGAGCCGAAAAATGATGGTGATCCAACTTTCTGGTGGGCCATGCCTTAGCGAACACTGATTTTCACCGTTTAAAGTTACTTGGAATTTTTCTACATGCCAAAAGATGCCCAATATTGGGCTTGATGGATGGGTTATGGGCTATAGAATCCATTGGTTGAGGTGGATTCACTTGACGTGGGACCCACATGCGAAAAACCATGGAAAAACCATGATTTCAAAAAAAATAAAAATAAAAATAAAAATAGCAGCAGCCGCTGCTGCTGCCGTTGTGAGAGGTGCAGGCAACGCCTACATGCGCTGGCGGGAGTGAACGAGCAGGGCCCCATGGGTCCCCTGCCGTGGGCCCCACCATGATGTATATCTGTCATCCAAGCCATTCATATGGTGGGCCCTTAGGGCAGCGGGCCGCCCTCCAAAAATCAACCATATCCAATGCTCAGGTGGCCCACGTTAGAGGAAACAGTGGGATTGAACGTACACCAGTGAAACCCATTTTGGGTCCACAGATGTTTTGGATCATTGCGAAATTTGTTTTTCCTCATCCTCTGGGTACGTGTGACCCTATCAACAAATTGGATGCCAAATAAACATTATGGTGGGCCTCACGTGGAACCCACCATTGATGTATGTGTTGTGTTCCCACCGTCCAGGGGGACGGTGGAACCCACCATGATATATGTATTGTATTCGCACCGTCCAGCGGACGGTGGAGCCCACTGTGATGCATGTGTTTTATTCACACTGTCCAATGACAGTGGGACCCACCATGATGCGTATGCTGCATCCCAACCGTCCATTCACTTTGAAAGCTCATCTTGTGGCTTGAGCTAAAGAATGAGTCAAGTCCATAGTTCATGTGGACCCCCATCATGATGTATGGGCTGCATCCAAACCATCCACCATTTGGCAAGCTTGTATTGTAGGCTTGAGATAAAAATAGGACTGATCCATAGTTCAAGTGAGCCCCATCTTGATTTATATGTGGCCACCCATTGAGGCCTATGTAACGCCCCAGATTTTTGCCAACCTGGAGTTAGACGTCCTTAGGTAATGGGTCAATCCTAACACCTGATTAACTTCTCAAACACTCAATTCAAAAGTCTCAAATCCTTTTTTAAACCATTTTCTTCAAAATCTCACCTTTCACTACCTTATCCTTCAAAAGTAACTAAGTGTTAAACTAGATTAGCTACGAAATCCGCTTGATCCACTTTAAATACGATCTGCAAGACCCAAAACTTGTAGAATCATTGACGCTACATTACCCTATAAGCTAGGATCAATCTCATTACCCGGCTGCTCTCGGGAGCATCACGAAACTCCGTATCGGATCTGGACCGTACATCGAAAATATGAATAATACGACGTTATAGAATTAGGACCGCCTTGCTGGGCTTGACAACCATCTCGAAAATCAAACCTAGATAGTGTCCTGGGGCTATTCGCTTGAGCCCGGAGTGAAGAGTGTGAGAAACGTGAAATTAATTAGAAATAAATTCTAAATTTAAGTAATCTGAGACTTGTCGCTTGCGGGCTTGATATAAGCAATCAGACCGTCAGAATCTGACCTAAATACACCCTCGGATCAGGGGAAATTTCATACACGGTTCAGTGTACTTATGGCCCTGATCGAGTTCTGGTGACTATTGAACTGAAACTGGTCTGCCACGGGCGATCTGTAAATTCGATCGGACCGAAAACGTAACTCGACCTAGATCCAATGTCTGTGAGCTTAAGTCCGACCTTTGGCTCAAGGGGGCTTCCAAAAGTGCTCCGTTGAGACGGAACAGTCTCCCTTTGGACATAACCTAAGTATACCTTGGCCCTGAGTCTATTTCCGTGAGTTCTGGGCCTATATAAGGACCTTAAACCCTCACTCTCTCATCCCATACGAATTTGAGAAAACCCTAGGAGAGAGAGAGAGTAAAGAGAGAGAAAGTGTGGGAGAAGTGGGTGAAGGATCCTGGTGCTCTATCCTACCATTATACGTGCTTAACCATCACTATCTAGTCGCTCTTCTGGCGATTCTGACATCATTCTTAGGTAAGGAAACTCTAACCCCAACTTGTTCTAGGGTTTCAAAGGTTGTAAGTTGCGAAATAGCTGACTTAATTCATGTTATAGGTTGATATAACATCGTTGAAGAAGACTTAACATTTCTACCAAATTCGTTACGTTTCTACTGCGTAAGGTGCAGACTTTAAACATATAGGTTATGATTTTCAAGGCTTTCAATGTCAGTTAATGATATATTACTGACGTGAATGCTATTGTACATGTACAAAGTGTTGTCCGTTTCGTTTTTCAGATATACGTTAACTATGTTGAATATATTGTATTCCTCGTATTTGTAGAAAATACCGTATACGTATGAAATACGGATTTATTCTTACCATGATTAATTGCTGTCTATGTATGCTAGATGCATGTGTATCAACTTCTGGGTGAACGGATTAGCCTAATACCTGTTATGTTAACATACGTCGTTTATGTACAAGGTGTAGCCTAAGTGATTGTTGAAATGCCTGAGTGAATATGGATTCATGATTGTGCATGCCATGTGTATTGAATGTAAGAACATGATTGTGGTGTACTAGACAACCCCTTAGCGAAAGGATTTGCCCTAAATCACACCACAACCAATGCACGCTATGTGTTAAAGTGTGTAGCCCAAGTGTTTGTGAAAATGAACGAAAGAATATGGAACGTGGATTCATGCTTGCCATGGTTATCCGTCATGGGTGCACGCGTGTTATAAATGGGGAAACTCCCTAGTGAAAGGATTTGGCCTAATACCTATGTGATCAACATACGTTATGTATGTTGATGTATGTAGTCTAAAGCGCTTGTTGAAATATCCGAATGAGTAAGTAGTTAGTCAATTGTAATGTATTGGGGTGTTGAGATATGATTCTCAACCCCTTTAACTATGTGTATGCTTTCCTTCATGTATCGTATCTTATCGTGTTTGTTTATCTATGTAATGCATATGTATAAATCTATGATTAAGTTCTATTCCATAAGATGTAAAAACAAAGCCGTGAAGGGTGATGGGGGAGTGGTGTAACGATTCCGTGCAACAGCCCTGACAGCCCTAAAGCGGATGATATCGGACCTTTGATTGTATGATTTGAAATCTTGATTCATTACTGCTTTAACTGTCTTCTACGATATTTTGTTGTAATTGAATGTGATTGGGGCTATTGTATAGTCCAGGCAAACGGTAACAGGCTTTGAATTCGTGGCTGAGATTCCTTCGCCACGTAGGATGTGTTTTGACGAACCCGAGTCGTACTTTGGTTGGCGACAGTGGTTAGGCCACTCAAAGTGCTTATACACTTCATGTCGTTCAGCTGGTTGTGCGCTCGTGCTAATTGAGCTCGTCAAGTAACCCGATTTGTCTAATGTATGTTCACCATGTTTGAACGCTACTGCTTGAACCTAAGGTACCGAACTCACCAGTGAAATCCCGTTAACCTTGGTACCTCGATCCGCTAAGACTCATAAGCCGGGCATGGTGGTATGGGACACCGTAGTCGAACTGTCGGCCTACGCTGGGGCGATGAGCCTCCCCGTAGTGACCAGTGAGCAACCCAGACTCGTGAGCCGAATACGGTGGTATGGGACACTGTATTTGAGCTGTCGGCCTACATTTATAAGGTGATGGGGGAGTGGTGTAACGATTGCATGTAATAGCCCTGACAACCCTTTGTAGTGACCTCGAGCATAATCTACATCTGCGGTGAGGCGACGAGTCTTCCCGTAGTAAACAGAGTATAAACTAGGCCTGTATTGATAAGGTGATGGGGGAACGATGCAATGAGTGCGTGTAACAACCCTGGCAGCCCTTTACAGTGACATAGAACTGCATCATCGTATGAGATTATCTAGGACTGACAACCCTAGAATGGATGATTGTTTGGGAATGATATAAGGGAGGTACCTTGGTTTCCCAAAACTGCTGTATGAAATGGACTAATAACAACTCAGTAATCACGCTCGTAACATAGCATTGCATGTGCCTGGAAGATATGGAGCACTGAGGGATGAAAGCATGTCGTGGACGTAAGATGGTGTCGCACGAGGGAGGTTAGGCGAGGGCATGCATCATGACTGCATTCCATACTTGCATTAATAAGAGTATTTATGAGTGTTTGATTGTACTGCTTTATCATTACTGCTTGACTGAATTGATAACATGTTAACCTATGCTTTATCATTCCACTGAGTTAGCTACTCACTCCCACGTTACAGGATGGTGTTGTACACACCAACCAGACCCTGTTTGAGTTTCAGATGATGGCGATGCTTGCGAAGCGGAGCCGGACTTTCACGATGATGAGGAGGATTTCTCTTGCATGCTGTTTTCAGGCGGTTCCATGTGAGTCGTGTTCTGATCGACGGGGTTTCAGGGTTGCTGATTAGATGTCATTACGCTTGTTATTTAGCACGTTTGGAACACCCATGTATATTCATTTTGATCCTTTTTAGAGTATACATTAATATATTTAACTTGGTAACATGTTCACACTTTGGAGACTTACAACAGTTTATATATTTTATATATCTATCATAGTCTTCCGCTTGTGTAATTTAACAGTCTCTGGAGTATGACATGCTGTTTTGGCTTAATCCTGCTCATGTTTAATGCATTAATATGAACAACATTCAATCATCATTATTTATGTTGCATAAGTGATGCGTTGGAACTCGGGAGCTAAGCTTCTACTCGACCCCCGATTTTCAGGGTGTTACAGCCCACCTTGGTATATATAAGGCCCAAGTGATTAGGCCCACCTTGCCATATATATAGCCCACTGTTGAGGTTCATCGTGATGTGTATGAGGCCGTTGTTTAGGCCCACTTTGATGTGAATGTAAGGCCCATGTTATGAGGCCCATTCGATGTATTTGTGGCCTGTAGTTGAGGCCCACTTTGATATATATATAAAGCCCATGTTACGAGGCCCATTGTGATGTATTTAAAGGCCCATGGGATATGGCCCATTGCAATGTACATAAGGCCCCTTTGATGCGGCCCACTTGATTTATAAAGGCCCATATGGTGCGGCCCATTTGATGTATCTAAGACCCATGGGTTGAGGCCCAACGGGCTGTCCTTAGGATCCATTGCAATGTGTGATTTCTCCATAGTTTGTGGCGGGCCATGCATTGGGAGCAATGTTGGTTTGACGTCCACATTGTAAGAATAATGTTGGTTTAATGTCCGCATTATAAATCTCCCTAGGCTCATACTTCTTGTGCATAGGCCATCTAGGCTCACCTTCGTTGTGAGGATAATCATCACCTTATAACATACTTAGTGAAACTCCATGATTCATGCCCATACGCATCATATGTATGCTTGATATGAGGAATTTTTTATCATAGCATAAGCCGTTGGGCTGAGACATTACAGGACTCTTTATGAGACGGAGTACCCCCACATAAGCGCGTGGTATGCCTGGGATTGTTACATGACTGCACGGTGTGACTCATGCATCTCACATATGTGTGACTTGATCATTATATGCCCTAGCGACATCAGGGTTGTGGCTCCACAGTTACATCGTGGATGGCCGTATCGGATATCGAAAATACCTTGTTCTAGCACTGTGGGCACATAGGATGTCCTTGGGTGAAAGTCCTAGAACCTTTTTGGTATCAGAAGTAGCTCCAACGTCTAGACCGAGTGGATACATAACGCCCGAGTGCCGAATACCAGTAGGTCGCATCTCCCACTGTGTTGTGATCGGTTGGAAGGGGGTGTGGCCTTATCCGCCCGAGTGAGGGGGCTATAAGCTAGGCTGAGTTTGACCAGCTAGCAAATGTGTCCGCTATCGAGGAGTCGGGTAGGTATTGGCAAACTACTGGTCAGGCGGATAGTGTGGTCTCTTCCACTTGCTTGACTGCCCAACTATGGAGGAGGCAATCAGTGTGAGGTGTATTAGACCCCGGTGATATCCAAAGAGGAACTGTATTGATACGTGTACTTGAGGAGTACTGGCATGCTTGATTTGCATCTTGCATATGACATTTGGCTACATATGCCTCGCGCTACATGGCCTTGGTATGGCCGATAGCATTCATGCCTTGCATCATATAGCTTTGTTATATCTGATAGCATCCATGGACTTACCAGTATATTTCGCTTACTCTGATATCGTATGATTCATGATCTTCAATATTTCCGCTTATTCCGATGATGTTTGGTTTATGGACTTTATGGTATGCTTGGCACTTATGTTGCGCACACACTTTCACCACCCTCTAAACTTTTGTAAGCTTATGCACGATAGATGCGTGCATGTGGCGTTAAGTTGCAGCGGCGTTGAGCTTGGAGCGTGCAACTGTCCTCTGGAGCTTTGATTTCGATATATGTATTTCCCTTTCAGCATTGTATTCAAATGATTATATTAGTGGATATGTGATGATGATATTGTTTTATGACTTGGTTATGCTTGTGGTTTTGCTCCATTACAAAAAAAAAAACATACTGAAAATCCTCCTGCAGGATCCCAGGATCGGAATCTGGCGTATAGGCGATGGGAGTCGAGAATGAGATACTATGGAGGCGGTTAGTGCTGTATTCGGCAATCGGGAATTTTGTGAGCCCGTTTTCCGAGTTTGGGGTGTGACAAACTCCAACAGCTCTTACATGCATCCTGAAAAAGTGTAAGTCATCTATATGAACAAACCACACCTCGTGAATCTACTGCGTGCTGAGAGTAAAATACTGCTTATCAAGGCACTCCCGTAAAGACATCCAAAATAACCATAGGCATGTTATCAAATGTGAGCAGGTTGTCAATTAAGCATGTCGTATAACTGCATAGGTTATTATGAACATGACATCAATAATAGGCATGTCACTCAACACGCAACCATGAATCATTAAAATAGCCAATCATTATGAAAAAGATAATCAAATTCCATTTTCTACTTTATGGCGCACGATGGAAAGGCAATGGCAGAGCTGGTAAGTGGAGTCATAGTAAGCCAAATATCATATGCTGAGAATGCAATGTAATATGCAATTCAAAAGAACTAACAAGCTGGAGTGTGCAGTCGAGATGATGGTACGTGGTATCATAAGTTGTGGGGTTCATCACAAGGGACTTCTATCAAAACCAGTCCCATACCTAAATTTGGATAGCTAGACTCAATGTGGCAAACTCCTGATCTCAGGTTGGTCGTGCACCCCAACCGAAATCCTAACCATTGCGAAGATACACATAATGATTTAGTTGCGCACCACCAGCCCAAGTGGATAGTGGATGTGTAACATCCCGGATTTTTGTCAACCTGGGATTAGCGTCCTTAGGCGATGGGTCGCTCCTAACACCTTATTAACTTGTCAGAACCCAATCCTATAATCTAAAATAACTTGTTAACCCTTTTCCTTCACAAATCCCACCCTTCACCACCTTGTTCTTTCAATTCTTCTAAGTACTTTCACCCTAGACACTATTTTAAACTAGCTAAGTATTATAACTTGGATCACTTTATATACAAACTACAAAGGCCCAGGTACCACCTCAGATAGAAATTACTCAGGACTAAATCCTTTAGAAATGAGCCGAGAATTAGCCAGTGTTAAACTATAGTACCTATGAAATTAGCACCAATCACTTTAAATACGATCTGCAAGACCCAAAACTTGTAAAATCATTGACGCTAGGTTACCCTAAAATCTAGGATCAATCTCATTACCTGGCTGCTCTCGGGAGCATCTCGAAACTCCATATCAGATTTGGACCGCACGTCGGAAGTCCGATTAACACGAAGTTAAGGAATTAGGACCGCCTTGCTGGGCTTGAAAACCATCTCGGAAATCAAATTCAGATAGTGTCCCAGTGCCATTCGCTTAGGCTCGGAGCGGGGAGTGTGAGAAATGTGAAATTAATTCAAAATAAAATATAAATTTATGAAATCTGGTACCTCTCGCTTACGGATTAGTATTAAGCAACCAGACCATCAGAATCAGACCAAATTACACCCTCGGTTCAGAGATATTTCCCCAAATATATCCATGTACTCGGAATCTCCGATCGAGATCCACTGACCGTTGAACTGAAACTGGTCTGGCATGCGTGATCTGGGAATCAGACTGAAACAAAAACTTAGTCAAACCTAGATCCAATGTCAGTGAGCTTAAGTCCGACCTTTGGCTCAAGGGGGCCCGCCAGAAGTCCTCCGTTGAGCTGAAACTGACCCGCTTTGGTTATAACCTAAGTATACTTTGACCTGGAGTCTATTTTGGTGAGTTTTTAGGCTATATAAGAACCTTAAAACCCTCTCTCATTCAGCCATATGAATTTGAGAAAAACCCTAGGAGAGAGAAGAGAGAAAAGAAAGAGAAATTGTGAGAGAAGTGGGAGAAACTCCCTACTACTATCCCTTGCCGATACACAAGCTGCACCAACCCATTCTCGTAGCTTTCCCGGCGAATCCGACTTCGTTTCTAGGTAAGAAACCCTAACCCTAATATGTTTTAGAGTTGTGAAGGTGGTAGGTTATGAAATAGCTAACCTATTTCATTCTCTAGGTTACCAAACTGCCGGATACGGAAGCTTGGCAAACCTATCTGATTTGTTACGATTCTACGATAAAAGGTGCAGACTTTAGGTGTATAGGTTATGGTTTTCAACGCTTTCAATGTCAGATAATGATAGATTCATGATCTGCATGCAATTGCACATGTACAAAGTGTTGTCTGTTTTCCGTTTCGATTAAAGATGAAGAATATAGAATTTTACATACTCTAGGTATTTGTAGAAAGTTTCGTATACGTATAAATTTTGGAAATATGTTTTCCATGATTATTTGCTGTATTGATATATTATATATGGATAAAATACTTGTTTGGCGAAAGGACTCGCCCTAATGCATGTTTTGCTAATGCACATTATGTATGTTGAAAAGAGTGTATTCTAAGTGTTTGTGTAAATGACTAAATGAGTATAGAATTCTCATTCGTGCTTGCCATGACTAATTGTCATGGATATATGATTGTTGTATTGGCGATACCCCTTTGACGAAAGAATTTGCCCTAAATCACGCCACAACCGATATACACTATATATGCTAAAATGTGTAGCCCAAGTGTTTGTGGAAATGACTAGAGGAACATGGAACTTAGATTCCAGCTAGCCATGACTATCCGTCTTGGGTGCACGCGTGTTATAATTGGGCAACTCCCTAGTGAAAGGATTTGGCCTTATACTTATGTGATCAACATATGTCATGTATGGTGATGTATGTAATGCCCTGAAATTCGAGGGTCGCGTAGCAACTCAACTCTCGAGTTCCAGAACATCACTTATGCAACATAAATGATGATGACTAAATGTTGTCAGTGTCAGTGCAATAAACATGGGTGAGATTATACCAAATAGTAATTCATTGTAACATCCTGAAAAATCGAGGGTTGAGTAGTAACTTAACTCTCGAGTTTCCAGAACATCACTTATGCAACATAGATAATGGTGATTGAATGTTGTCTGTATTAGTGCATTGAACATGAGTGAGATTAAGCCAAAACAGAATATCATACTCCAGAGACAGTGAATTAGCAAGCGGAAGACTGTGATAGATATATAAAATATATAAAAACTGTGGTGAGTCTCCAGAGTGTGATAACATTACCGGGTTAATAAATTTCAAGTACATTTCTAAAATATACCAAATGTGTAAGTGTAATGTCTTCTATTCCAAGTACCATAGCCACATTAATACAATACCAGGTCTTCATAGACCTGTCAGAGAACTACATGTAGGAGAGCACCGCCTCAACATCATAGTAGTCCGGCTCTACTTCATAAGCATCGCCATCACCTGAAACTCAACAATTCTGGTTGATGTGTACAACACCGTCCTGTAACTTGGGAGTGAGTAGCTAACTCAGTGGAACAATAAGGCATAAGTTATCGTCTTATCAATTCAATCAAGCAGTAATGATAAAGCAGTAAAATCAAACATTCCTAACTACTCTTATTAATGCAAGTATGAATATAGTCATGATGGATGCCCTCACTGACATACTCCCTCATGCGACACCCTTTTCGTTCGCGGCATGCTTTCATCCCTCAGTGCTCCACATCTTCCAGGCACAAGCAATGCATGATGAGCATGATTACCGAGTTGTTATTAGTCCATTTCAAATAGCAGGATTGAGAAATTAAGATACCTCCCTTGTATCATTCCCAAACATGATCCATTCTAGGGTCGTCAGTCCTAAACAATCTCATACGATGGTGTGTTTCTAGGTCGCTGCAAGGGCTGTCAGGGCTGTTACACGGAATCGTTGCACCACTCCCCCATCACCTTATCAATACAGGCCTAGTTTATACTCTATTACTACGGGAAGGCTCATCGCCTCACCGCAGATTAAGAGTATGCTCGAGGTCACTATAAAGGGCTGTCAGGGCTGTTACACGGAATCGTTACAGCACTCCCCCATCACCTTATCAATGTAGGCCGACAACACGAATATAGTGTCCCATACCACCATAATCGGTTCACGAGTCTGGTTGCTCACTGGTCACTACGGGGAGGCACGTTGCCCCAGCGTAGGCCGACAGCTCGACTACGGTGTCCTATACCATGCCCACTCATGAGTCTAGCGGATCGAGGACTTAGCGATCGAGGTACCATGGTTAACGGGATTCTACTGGTAAGTTTGGTACCCTAGGTTCAAGCAGTAGTGACCAAACATGGTGAACATACATTAGACATATCGGGTTACTTGACGAGCCTGACTAGCTCGAGCGCACAATCAATTATACGACATGAAGTGCATAAGCACTTTGCGTGGCCTAACCACTGTCACCAACTGACGTACAACTCGGGTTCGTCAAACACATCTACGTGACGACATGAAAGTCAACCACTATCTCTAGTCTAGTACCGACTGTCTGGACTATAGACATAGTCCCAAGCTCAATCAAACCTTATTTGTAGCATGTGGAGTAAAGCATGATAAACAAATTAATTCAAGCATGTTAGTAAGCATGTCATAAAGCATGTTATAAAACATGTTATAAAGCACTACATAAATAGGAATACCAACACATACATTGCACAAGTAAGCGGTTTAAGTAAACAACCTCATGGAGGAAATCATACATGTCTCTAAGGTAGTTGAGAATCCCATCTCAACACCCTCCTAAGGCATCAACATCCAAACACTTACTCACACAAGCATTTCTACAAACACTTAACATACACTATTTCAACATACTTAATGTATGTTAGCAAACTTGTATTAGGGCGAATCCTTTCGCCAAATAAGTATTTTATTCACATATCATATATTCATACCACAAATAATCATGTCCAACACACTTCCAAAATATATGCGTAACGGTATTTTCTACAATACATTATTTCTACATACATAGTGTATATTAGCATAACATGTATTAGGGCGAATCTTTTCACCAAATTAGTATTTTATCCATATAACATATATTCATACAACAACTAATCATGTCAAACACATTTCCAAAATATATACGTATACCGTATTTTCTACGAATACTTAGAGTATGTAAAATTCCATATTCTACGTCTTTAATCGAAACAGAAATCAGAAAGCACTTTGTACATGTGCAATTGCATGTAGATCATGAATCTATCATTATCTAACATTGAAAATGTTGAAAACCGTAACCTATACACCTAAAGTCCTTACCTTTTGTCGTAGAATCATAACGGAGTCGATAGATTTGCTAAGGCTTTGTATACGGCGATTCGGCAACCTATATGATGAAATATGTTAGCTATTTCATAACCTACAACTCTTAAAACCCCAAATTAGTTTAGGGTTAGGGTTTCCTACCTAGAAACGTCGCTGAAATCGCCGGAAAAGCGATAAGAATGAGGTGGTTAAGCACCTAAGGTAGCAAGGAAGAAAGGCAAGAAGGATCTCCCACAACTCTCCCACTTTCTCTCTCTTTTCTCTCTTCTCTCTCTAGGGTTTCTCTCAAATTCGGATGGCTAAAATGAGAGAGGGTTTAAGGTCCTTATATAACCCCAAATCTCACCAAAATAGACTTCTGGACAAGGTTTACTTAGGTTATAACCAAAGCGGACCTTTTCCAGCTCAACGGAGGACTTCTGGCGGGCCTCCTTAAGCTAAAGGTCGGACTTAAGCTCACCAACACCGGATCTAGGTGCAGTTAAGTTTTCATTTCGGTCGGGATTCCAGATCACACGTGGCGGACCAGTTTCAGTTCAATGGTCAGCGGATCTCGATCGGAGGTTCCGAGTACATGTAAATGTGTATGAAATTTCTCCCGATCCGAGGGTGTAATTTGGTCTGATTTTGACGGTTTGGTTGCTTAAAACTGATCCGCAAGCAACACGTGCCAGATTACTATTTAAGATATTTATTTTGAATTATATTTTAATATTCATATTTCTCAACTCTTCACTCCGAGCTCAAGCAAATAGCGCTGGGACACTGGCTGGATTTGATTTCCGAGATGGTTGTCAAGCCCAGCGAGGTGGTCCTAAGTCCTTAACCTCGTATTATTCGGACTCTCGATGTGCGGTCCAGATCTGATATGGAGTTTCAAGATGCTCCCGAGAGCATCCGGGTAATGAGATTGATCCTAGATTTTAGGGTAACCTAGCGTCAATGATTCTACAAGTTTTGGGCCTTGCAGATCGTATTTAAAGTAATTGGTGCTAATTTCACAGGCACTCTAGTTTAACACTAGCTAAATCTCGCCTAATTTCTAAAGGATTTAGTCCTGAGTGATTTCGGTCTGAGGTGGTACTTAGACCTTTGTAGCAATGTTTAGTTTAAGTATTGTTCTTCATCACCTAAACTTTAAAGTAGTGTCTAATGTGAAAGTACTTAGAAGGATTTAAGGAACGAGGTAATGAAATGTGAGATTTGTGAAGAAAATGGTTTGAAAAGGGACTTAAGACCCTTGAGTTAAGTGTTTGAGAAGTTAAACAGGAGTTAGGATTGTCCCATCGCCTAAGGACGTCTAATTCCAGGTTGGGAAAAATCTGGGCTGTTACATTCATACTCCAAATCAATTGTATAAAGGTAAACGGAAGACTGAACTGTATATATATGTATGTAAAAGGAACAAAATCATTTCATTCTCCAGAGTATGAATCCATCTGAGTCACCATATACATATAACTATTTTATGTTCAAAAGTCAAAAATACAACTAAGGAAGTAATCCCAGCAAGACCCGTCGATCCGGCAGTCTAATCAAAGCCACCAGAGTACTGCATAAATGAGAACTCGTCCTGGTCCTCGCCATAGTCCGGCTCAGCCTCCTGAGTCGTCATCTTATCTGTACCTAAGACAGAGTCTGGTTGGTATGTACAACACCGTCCCATAACGTGGGAGTGAGTAGCTAACTCAGTGGAACAATAAAGCATCGGTTAACATGTTATCAATTCAGTCAAGCAGTAATGATAAAGCAGTAAAATCAAACACTCCTAACTACTCTTATTAATACAAGTATGAATACAGTCATGATGTATGCCCTCACCACACACACCCTTGTACGACACCATCATACGTTCGCGGCATGCTTTCATCCCTCAGTGCTCCACATCTTCCAGGCATATGCAATGCGATGATGAGCATGATTACCGAGTTGTTATTAGTCCATTTCAAACAGTAGTATTGGGAAACTAAGGTACCTCCCTTGTATCATTCCCAAACATGATCCATTCTAGGGTCATCAATCTTAGTTAATCTCATACGATAGTATATTTCTAGGTCGCTGCAAAGGCTGCCAAGGCTGTTACGCACAATGGTTACACCATTTCCCCATCACCTCTTTAACGGTTCATCACTAAAATGAAACAGGCCTAGTTCATACTCTATACACTGCGGCAAAACTCGTCGCCTCACCGCAATTTCAGAGTATGCTCGAGGTCATTACAAAGGGCAGTCACCAATCAGTGTAGGCCGACAGCTCGAATATAGTGTCCCATACCACCATAATCGACTCACGAGTCTGGTTGCTCACTGGACACTACGGGGAGGCACGTGGCCCCAGCGTAGGCCGACAGCTCGACCACGGTGTCCCATACCACCATGTCCAGCTCATGAGTCTTAGCGGATCGAGGTACCATGGTTAACGGGATTTCACTGGTAAGTTTGGTACCCTAGGTTCAAGCAGTAGCGTCCAAATATGGTGAACATATATTAGACATATCGGGTTATTTGACGAGCCTGACTAGCTCGAGAGCACAATCAACTGAACGACATGAAGTGCATAAGCACTTCGTGTGGCCTAACCACTGTCGCCAACTGAAGTACGATTCGGGTTCGTCAAACACATCCTACGTGGCGAAATGATTCTCAACCACGATCTCAAGTCTGGTACTGATTGTCTGGACTATAAACATAGTCCCAAACTCAATCAATTCTTATTCGTAGCATGTGCAGTGAAGCATAAGCAAAGTGATTCAAGCATGTTAACAAGCACGTCATAAAGCATGTTATAAAGCATGTTATAAAGCATGTGATAAAGCACTATATAAATAGGAATGCAAACACATGTATTTCCTAAGTAAGCGGTTAAAGTAAACAACTACATGGTGGAAATCATACATGTCTCTAAGGTAGTTGAGAATCCCATCTCAACACCAACCTAAGGCACCATCATCCAAACACTTACTCTCACAAGCATTTTCACAAACACTTAGAATACACTATTTCAACATACATAGTGTATGATAGCAAAATAGGTATTAGGGCGAGTCCTTTCACCAAGCAAGTATTTTATCCATATATGACATATTCATATAGCAAATAATCATGACAAACACATCTCCAAAATATATACGTATACGGTACTTTCTACAATACACTATTTCTACATAAATAGTGTATATTAGCAAAATATGTATTAGGGCGAATCCTTTCGCCAAATAAGTATTTTATCCATATATCATATATTCATACAACAAATAATCATGGCAAACACATTTCCAAAATTTATACGTATACGGTATTCTCTACGAATACCTAGAATATGTAAAATTCCATATTCTTTGTCTTTAATCGAAACAGAAAATAGAAGGCACTTTGTACATGTGTAATTTCATGTAGATCATAAATCTATCATTATCTGACATTGAAAGCATTGAAAACCATAACCTATACACCTAAAGTCCTCACCTTTCACCGTAGAATCGTAACGAATATGATAGGTTTGTTAGGCTTCCGTATTAGGCAATTCGGTAACCTATAAAATGAAATAGGTAGCTATTTCATAACCTACAACCCTTACAACTCCAAAACAAATTAGGGTTAGGGTTTCTTACCTAGAAATAAAGTCGGATTTGTCGAGAAAACGACAAAAATGAAGTGATGGAGCTTGTGTAGTGGCAGGGGATGGTGGCAGGGAGTTTCTCCCACTTCTCACACTCTTTCTCTCTCTTTTCTCTCTTCTCTCTCTAGAGTTTCTCTCAAATTGTACGGCTGTGAGAGAGAGGGTTCTAAGGGCCTTATATAGCCTAAAAACTCTCTAAAACAGACTTGTGGTCAAGGTATACTTAGGTTATAACCAAAGCGACACTATTTCAGCTCAACAGAGGACTTCTGGCGGGCCTCCTTGAGCCAAAGGTCGGACTTAAGCTCACCAACCTTGGATCTAGGTGGAGTTAAGTTTTCGTTTCAGTGGGATTCCCAGATCACGCGTGGCAGACCAGTTTCAGTTCAACGGTCAACGGATTTCGATCAGAAATTCCAAGTACATGGATATGTTTGTGAAATTTTTCCTGATCCGAGGGTGTATTTGGGTCAGATTCTGACGGTCTGGTTGCTTACAAAATGTCCGCAAGCGACACGTGCCAGATTACTATTCAAGATATTTATTTTGTAAAGAAAACAAGTGTTTTCACACTCTCTCGCTCCGAACTCAAGCGAACAGCCATGGGACACTGTCTGGATTTGATTTCCAGATGGTTATCAAGCCCAGTGAGGCGGTCCTAAGTCCTTAACTTCGTATTATTCAGACTCCCGATGTGCAGTCCAGACCTGTTACGGAGTTTCAATGTGCTCCCGAGAGCAGTCGAGTAATGAGTTTGATCCTAAACTTTAGGGTAACCTAGCGTCAATGATTCTACAAGTTTTAGGTCTTACAAATCACATTTAAAGCGATTCAAACGGATTTCATAGCTAATCTAGTTTAGCACTTAGTTAACTTTATCAAATTTCTAAAGGATTTAATCCTAAGTGATTTCTGGTCGAGGTGGTACTCGAGCCATTGTACGAAAATTTTCGAGTCGTTACAATGTATGTAGTTAAAGTGTTTGTTGAAATGTCTGAATGAGTAGTAGTTAGTAAATAGTAATGTATAAGGGTGTTGAGATAGGATTCTCAGCTACCTTAGAGATGTATATGATTTCCTCCATGTTGCTTGTTTAATTTAATTGCTTACTTATGAAATATAGGTGTTTGTATTTCCTGTTTATATTGTGCTTTATTACATGTCTTATGACATGCTTGTCAACATACTTAAATTACTTTGTTTATTCTGCTTTACTCTACATGCTTCTAGTCATGGATTGATTGTGTTTGGGGCTATGATTATAGTCCAGGCTACTGCTTGAACCTAGGGTACCAAACGTACCAATGAAATCTCGTTAACCATGGTACCTCGATCCATTAAGACTCATGAGCCGGGCATGGTGGTATGGGACATCGTGGTCGAGCTGTCGGCCTACGCTAGGGCCACGTGCCTCCCCGTAGTGACCAGTGAGCAACCAGACTCATGAGCTGATTATGGTGGTATGAGACACTATATTCGTGTTGTCAGCCTACATTGATAGGTAATGGGGGAGTGGTGCAACGATTGCAAGCAACAGCCCTGACAACCCTTTGTAGTGTCCTCGAACATACTCTGAATTTGCGGTGAGGCGACGAGTTTTGCCGCAGTGTATAGAGTATGAACTAGGCTTGTATCAATTTAGTGATGAACCATTAAAAAGGTGATGGGCGAGTGGTGCAACGATTGCGAGCAACAGCCCTGGCAACCTTTGCAGTGACCAAGAAATATACTGTCGTATGAGATTATCTAGGATTGATGACCACCCTAGAATGGATCATGTTTGGGAATGATACAAGGGAGGTACCTTAGTTTCCCAATCCTACTGTCTGAAAGGACTAATAACTACTAGGTAATCATGCTCATCATCACACTGCATGTGCCTGGTAGATGTGGAGCACTGAGGGATGAACGCATGTTGCGAACGTAAGATAGTGTCGCATGAGGGTGGTTTGGCAAGGGCATTCATCATGTCATTCATACTTGCATTAATAAGAGTAGTTAGGAGTGTTTGCTTATACTGCTTTATCAGTACTGCTTGACTGCATTGATAACATGTTAACCTATGCTTTATTATTTCACTGAGTTGATCACTCACTCCCATGTTACGGGACGGTGTTGTACACACCAACCAAATTTGTTGAGTTTCAGGTGATGGCGATGCTTATGAAGCAGAGCCGGACTACTATGATGTTGAGGAGGAGTTCTCTTACATGTAGCTCTCTGACAGGTCTATGAAGACCTGGTATTACATTGACGGGGCTATGTGTTTGGGATAAAAGATATTACACTTCCACAACTTGGTGTAATTTGAAATTGTACTCATAATGAATTAACCTGGTAACATTATCACACTCTGAAGACTCACCACTGTTTTATATTTTATATATCTATCACAGTCTTCGCTTGCAAATTTAACTGTCTCTGGAGTATGATATGCTGTTTTGGCTTAATCTCACTCATGTTCAATGCACTAATACAGACAACATTCATTCATCATTCATTTTACTGCATAAGTGATGCGTTGGAACTCGGGAGTTGAGTTTATGCTCAACCCTCGATTTTCAGGGCATTGCAGGATGGATTAATGAATGAATCAAGTACTGAGTATGCAACTGTTGCACAGTAGCCTGCCAATACAGTATCCCGCCAACCACTGGTACCTCGCCCAGGCCCTTAGGCTCCACCCACATCAATCTCCGCCCACATGTGCCCGCCCATGTGAACAACAGTGGTGGGATGTCATCATATCAATACCGTACATCTCTAAGATCATCACCGAGGTCTAATAAAATGTTGTCAGCTATACCAAGGCTATGCGATGCAAGGCATGAATGTTATTTGGCGTATCAAGGCTATGCAATGCAAGGCATGAATGCTATCTGTCGTACCAAGGCTATGCGATGCAAGGCATAAATGTTATCGGCCACACCAAGGCCATACGATGCGATGCAAGGCCTACATAGCCAATATCATATGCAAGATACAGCTCAAGCATACCAATCCACATATCAATCTATCTCATCTCTAGAGCATCATATATCAGTACAGTTCTCTCTGAATAATCACTATGGTCTAATACATTATACACCACATTGCTGCCCTACACTGATGCACAACTGTGCAACCAGAAGAGACCTCACTACCCGCCTAACTAGTAGTTTGCCAATATCTACTCGGCACGTCAGTAGCGGACCCATTTACTAGCTGGTCAGACTCAGTCTAGCAATTGCTCCCTACCCTCAGACAGGTAAGGCCACACCCCCTTCCAACCAACCACGAAACAGTGGGAGACGCGGCCTCCTGGTATTCGGCCCTCATGCACTCATACATTCACTCAATCTAGGCATTGGAGCATCCTCCATGGTACCATAAGGGTTTAGGGACTTTCATCATGGGACATCCTTCCTGCCCCCATGCTTAACAAGAATTGTCGGTGTCCAATCTTCCCATCCACGCTATATCTCTGAAGGTGACAACCCTGATGTCGCTAGGGCGTATAGTAATCATAATCACACAATGCAAGATGCATGAGTCACTCAGTCCAATCATGCATCAATCCTACGCATACCGTGCGCTCATATGGAACAACTTCGCTTATCAGGGAGTCCCATAAACAACCTGCCCAATGGCATATGCAATGGTCAACCACATCTCATATCAAGCATGAAGATGATGCGTATGGGCATGAATCATGGCGATAATGTACTCTCCCCATATTAAGGATGGTCTTAGACGACCTACTCATATCAAGAATGTACCTAATAATTATGAGGCCCAATGATTTGGGTTGGCCCACTAAGAGGAGATGAGAATGGGCCTAACAACGGGCCTTAGGGTGGGTTACAATGCGGACATTTAACCACCATTGCCCTTACAATGTGGACATTTAACCATCATTGCTCCCAAGGCATGACCCATTTTAATACCAAGAAGACGAATGGGTATTATAAACATCTTTACATACATCATGGTGGAATCACCCATCATAATTAGGCCTCATATACATCACCTTGGACCTCACACAAGGGCCTCACATACATCACATTAGGCCTCGCTCATTGTAACGCCCTGAAATTCAAGGGTCGAGTAGCAACTCAACTCCCGAGTTCCAAAACATCACTTATGCAACATAGAGAATGATGATTGAATGTTGTCTGTGTTAGTGCAATAAACATGAGTGAGATTATACCAAAATAGTAATCCATACTCTAGATCAATGTACAAAACGCAAGCGGAAGACTGAAAGATGTATATAAAAACAAAAAGATTTAGATCTGTCCTCAAAGTATGATTACTTCACTAAGTCATCATATACATGTATTGGATATAGAAAAATAAAATGTCAAAAAAAAATAGTCCAACTGTCATGATAGCCCAATAGCCCCGTAAATCCGATAGCCTAATCAAAGCCCGGAGAACTGCATATAGGAGAACTCATCCTGATCATTGTAATAATCAGGCTCAGCCTCCAGTAAACCGTCGGTACATGCATCTAAGACAGAGTTTGGTGGGTGTCCAGAACACCATCCTGTAACGTGGGAGTGTGTAGCTAACTCAGTGGAACAGTAAAGCATAGGTTAACAGGTTTTCAAATCAATCAAGCCGTAATGATAAAACAGTACAATCAACAATCCTAAGTACTCTTGTTAATGCAAGTATGAAATGCAGTTGTGATGCATGCCCTCACCGACATACTCCCTCATGCGACACCATCTTACGTTCACGGCATGCATTCATCCCTTAGTGCTCCACATCTTCCAGGCACATGTAGTGCGATGATGAGCATGATTACCAAGTTATTATTTGTCCTTTTCAAACAACAGATTGGGAAACTAAGGTACCTCCCTTATATCATTCCCAAGCATGATCCATTCTAGGGTCGTCAATCCTAAATAATCTCATACGATGGTTTGTTTCTAGGTCGCTGCAAGGG
Organism: Magnolia officinalis; assembly: GCA_021015155.1. Classification (NCBI taxonomy): domain Eukaryota; kingdom Viridiplantae; phylum Streptophyta; class Magnoliopsida; order Magnoliales; family Magnoliaceae; genus Magnolia; species Magnolia officinalis. The sequence continues at coordinate 65,455,379 of JAJHSJ010000007.1, read as the reverse complement.
CTGTCAGGGCTGTTACGCGAAATCGTTACACCACTCCCCCATCACCTTATCAATACAGGCCTAGTTTTGTACTCTTATTACTACGGAAGGGTCGTCGCCTCCACGTAAACTCAGAGTACGCTCGAGGTCACTACAAAGGGCTGTCAGGCTGTTACACGGAATCGTTGCACCACTCCCCCATCACCTTATCAGTGTAGGCCGACAACTCGAATATAGTGTCCCATACCACCATAATCGGATCACGAGTCTGGTTGCTCAATGGTCACTACGGGGAGGCTCGTGGCCCCAGCGTAGGCCGACAACTCGACCACGGTGTCCCATACCACCATGCCCGACTCATGAGTCTTAGCGGATCGAGGTACCACGGTTAACAGGATTCCATTGGTAAGCTTGGTACCTTAGGTTCAAACAGAGGCATCCAAACATGGTGAACATACATTAGACAGATCGGGTTACTTGACGAGCCTGACTAACACGAGCGCACCACCAATTGAACGACATGAAGTGCATAAGCACTTCGCATGGCCTAACCACTGTCGCCAACTGAAGTACGATTCGGGTTCGTCAAAACACATCCTATGTGGCGAATAAATCTCAACCACGTACTCAAGTCTGTTATCGATTGTCTGGACTATAATCATAGCCCCAATCACAATCATTCCTTAACCAGAAGCATGTGGAGTAAAGCATAATGAACATAGTAATTGAAGCATGTTAATAAGCATGTCATAAAGCATGTTGTAAAGCACAATATAACAGGAAATACAAACACATATATTTCTTAAGTAAGCGATTAAATTAAACAACCATCATGAAGGATATCATATACATCTCTAAGGTAGCTGAGAATCCTATCTCAACACCTACCTAAAGCACAATCCCCTAAGTACTTACTCTTACAAACATTTTCACAAACACTAGGATACACTCTTTCAACATCCATAGCGTATATTAGCAAGAACATGTATTAGGACGAATCCTTTCGCCGAGTAAGTATCATACACATATATAGCATATACATATAGTCATTTATCATGGCAAACACACTTTCAAAATTTATACACATACGGTACTTTCTACAAATACGAGGAATACAGTATATTCAACATAGTTAACGTATAACCAAAAAAGAAACGGACAACACTTTGTATATGTGCAATAACATACAGATCATGAATCTATCATTATCTGACATTGAAAGCGTTGAAAACCATAACTTATACACCTAATGTCCGCACCTTACACTGTAAAAGTGTAATGAACTTGGTAGGAATGCTAAGCTTTCTTCCACGACGGTATAACAACCTAAAGCACAAGTAGTGTTAGCTATTTCGCTAATTGAATCAGTTGAAACCCTAAATCAGATTAGGGTTAGGGTTTTCTTACCTAGAATGAAGTCGGAATCGCCGGGTAAGCGATTAGAATGGCGTGGTTAAGTTTGTATAGCAAGAGGATAGAGTGGCAGGAAGTTTCTCCCACAACTCTCACACTTTCTCTCTCTTTTATCTCTTCCCTTTCCTATGGTTTCTTCAAATTCGTATGGGTTGAATGAGAGAGGGTTTATGGTCCTTATATAGCCTAAAACATCACCAAAATAGACCTAAGGTCAAGGTATACTTAGGTTATAACCAAAGTGTTGTTCCATCTCAACGGAGCACTTCTGGCGGCCCCTTTTCTGTGTGCGGTCGGACTTAAGCTCACTAACGCTGGATCTAGGTATAGTTAAGTTTTTGTTCTAGTCGGGTTCCAGATCGCATGTGGCGGACCAGTTTCAGTTTAACGGTCACTGAAACTCGATCGGGGATTTTAAGTACACTGCCATGCGTATGAAATTTCTCCTGATCCGAGGGTGTATTCTGGCCTGATTCTGACGGTCGGAATCCTTATAACTAATCCGCAAGCGACACGTGCCAGATTACTTAAATTTATATTTTATTTTTACTTAATTTCATATTTCTCACACTCTTCACTCCGGGCTCAAGCGAATAGCACTGGGACATTATCTGGATTTGATCTCCTAGGTAGTTATCAAGCCCAGTAAGGCGGTCCTAACTCTATAACCTCGTATTATTCGGATTTCAGATGTTTGGTCCAGATCTAATACGGAGTTTCCATGTGCTCCCGAGAACAGACGGGTAATGAGATTGATCCTAGATTCTAGGGTAATGTAGTGTCAATGATTCCACAAGTTTTGGGCCTTGTAGATCATATTTAAAGTGATTCGTGCGGATTTCATATACAATCTAGTTTAACACTTAGTTAACTTTGTCTAATTTCTAAAGGATTTGATCCTAAGTGATTTCTGCCTGAGGTGGTACTCGGGCCATCGTACGGAATTTTTCCAAGTAGTTACACTCATGGGCCTCCTATACATCACTTTGGGCCTCACACAAGGGCCTCATATACATCACATTAGGCCGCACTCATTGGCCTCACACAAGGGCCTCATATACACCACTTTGGATCATGGTGGTCAACTAGCATGTTTTGTCATCATGCATATATATATATATATATATATATATATATATATATATATCTATATATATATATATATATATATATATATATATATATATATATATATATATATATATATAATATCATCATCATTACCATGAGGATCATTTTCACTTCATGATTAACATAAACAATGTCATAAGTGTTATAAATAATTACTTATCCATCATCAATGCATATGTTATAATTCACCCTCCATTAAATCATATCTATCATTTCAACTAACAACTCACAATCATCATTATCATGTTACCATACATGTGTCATCATCTCACCCATCACTAGGTGTGTCCTCCCTAGTGTGACTTCCACACTGGACTTGAACTACATGTAAGGCATGGGGTCATATAGGTCAAGTGTGAGTCCCACTTGGTGAACCAATAGGCCAACCCAAGGGCATAAATGTCCAACCACAACGCTTTCAATGGTGTGGATCTAATTCCACAACTAAGTGGGCTCCACACATTCCACCAACAATGAACAATGCACAATCTCAAACACAAAGGATAACATGCTAACATCTTTCATGTCATATATCATATTGGGCCTACTAGCCACATACACAACAACCAAGAAAAAATCCAATTATCCAGTTTATGCATTATAAAATTTGCCTCTCTAAGCGTGGTCTACTTGACTAGAGGTAGTATACAAGACACGCTGCCCAATAGGCAATGGGCTTGCCCAACAGGCTCAAGGTTACCTTAGTGGGTTTCTCATTCCCCAACGATTTCTACTAGTGTTGGGCCTGCTTGGGCTTTAGGGTTGCATCATTTAGATGGGCCCAAGGCCACCTATCTCTTAATAGAACATTTGGACAGCAAGATTTGTCCACTAAATATTTTACAAGTTATACAACACCCATTTACAAAACATGTCAGGTGGATCTCATTACATGAAAGGTAAGGCCCATATAAGACAACCCATACTAGATGGCCCACATAAGGTTTTTAAGCCCAACAATCTCTGAGAGTTATTTTTCAGAGTTTAGATGCTGCATTAAATGCTTTGGAGAGGTGGTAGACCCCATTGACATGGCCCCACATAAATTTTACATCAAACAAATTTTTGTACAATGTTGGTTCTGGGCCATTTTAAAGTTAGATTCATGATCACGTGGGGCCTACATATGGTGAAAGAGAATAACCACTTGGTACTCTATGTATGGGCTTTACAAATTACAAGGCAAGCCTTATTGGTTTGTTGAGTAAAATTTACGGTGATGGCCCAAACATGGGTACTTGGAGAAACTGTGTAGGAAATATAATGCAAAATTAGTTTTGGCCCAATTTTAAGTATATCCCTATGATCATAAGGGACCACATTTCAGTGTACCGTCAGGTGCCATTGGTTGTACTATATATACACTTCAAAAATTATAATTTGGGACCAACTGGTTGTGCACACGTAATATTTGGTATAGGTCCAAACATAGGCACTTTGATTTTCTGCGCATAATTTTTCTGCACAACCATGCCTGACCACATTTTGGGATCCACTCCCTGATCATGTGGGGTCTGACTTGGCCCAATTAAATATTATTTATCTATTTATTAGTGTAGGTTAGAGGTTCCAAGAGGTGGCCTACTCAAACCTCCAGCGTGTGGTCCACTATAGAGGCCCAAAGTTGGTACAAAACACAAATAATCAGACAGTTTTCAGAAATGGAGTCTATCACAACTTAGGGCCCAATTTCCAAACACTTAGGGATCAATCCTGAGAGAAAAAGGTGGGACATACCAGCTCACTTATATAAGGATTAAACATCCCCCAAAGTGAGACCCTTAACTACAAAGTGTGGGGCTCAGTACAAGGTGCCAAAGAGGCCCTACATGCAATACAGTTAAGTACTTAGAAAAATTTCAGCAAATAAAAAGTGTAAAGGGAATTAAATAGATCCAATGGCAAGTGAGGCCCACATACAGCAAACCATAGATAAGAGACACAAAAATATACATGGGCTCCCAGATTGGATGAACTAATAAAATGCATAAATCACAAGTGATCTCACACCCAAGTGGGTCAATGAGAGGATAATTGTTATGTATAACATAGATCCAACATATTCATCAAGTAACACATGAAATATATATTGATGAAATCTCTATGATTAGATTATCTGTTGGAAGATCTGATCCAATGGATGGTTTGGGAACAAGTCATTCAGGCCATTTATAAGTTTCCAACCATACAGAGCCTTGGATCCATCTGGACTACACATAGAAATTCAAGATTTGTCCTTATAGAAGTATCTATCGGTCCAAAATTTTCTAAATTTATGATGAAGAATTTGACCATAAGGACCATACATATGATTATTAACTATCTCAAGTAAGTTAAGAGCAAATATCAAATATATCTGACCGTTGGAATCACGGATATGACCCAAACAAGAATGGTCATAATAAGCTCCCCAATACATCTTTTGTATAAGGCCAAGATCTCAACCGTCCGAACTCCGATTGAAGCTTATTATATACCTTTGGAAAGATTAATCAATTTTCTACGGATCCAACGAGACGTATATTTTTAATACATTCATTAAAAGAGTTTAAAACTAGGTCCATTGAGGCAAATCAGAATCCTGCATGTGCTGCTAGACAGCAGTCAAGTAAACTTAATGTTACGGATGATTGGACCGTTGGATGGCTATGAAATTTAGTCCAAAGTTAGTCCATATTGTGATTCATAATATCCCCAAGTTTCAAATCCGATCTTAACATTGTTAATTTTATATGAGTTTTATAACTTGCTGCCTAGAAACAAAAACAGGATTACAAATGAAGGGTGTAGATATGATGTTCATCATGGTGGACCATACTGACATGGGCCACTTTGCTGACCACCATAGATATAAATACATGCACACAAGAACTCCACACCAATGGGCTCCACACATATCAAGAAAATAAAAAGAGGAAGAAAGAGGAGGATGAGGAGGATGGGAGGAGGGGTGTAGACTCACCTCAATGGATGGATGGTTGGATGATGATGTGTGGTCCACTCCCTCTGGGTTAGATGATGGGGCACACCTTAGACCCACTCTCTCTCACTCTCTCTTAAAATCTCAGAATTTTTCTAAGTATAGGAAAAGAATAAGTGCAAGAGAGCTCCTACTCTTATATAGGGAATTGGGGGTTTAGGTGGTAAGATGAAGTTACAAGTTTATGGAATCTTATTGGTGCTAAAAGTGAGGTGGAAGGTGATGTATGGCATGGGTAGTGGATAGATGAGGTGGATGGTGCTAAGCATGCATTAGCCAAGGTGGAAGAAATCTAGATATGCATTGGCTAATAGATGGATAAGGTTATGGGTTGTAGGTGATGCATGGTGGATGATGAAGTGGAGTGTTGCAATTGGTTATTTGAAGTGATGTAGCACAAATCAAGACATGCATTGGATGCATGTATAGGATGAGGTGGACATGGGTCATGATTAGTTTCTAAGGCATTGGGAGAGAGCTAATGATGAGTTTTGAGAGAGAATCCAATTTTTTCTTATAGTGCTTGTCTTATATTTGCTAGCTTTTTATTTTGTCATGTAGCAATTATTCTATTTGCTGGTAATTTCCATGCTCTAAAAGTGGGCTTTAGGCTCACATGAGCTCAAGTCCAATGGGCCTAGCCTAATAAAGGTTTCTTGTGTTACTGGATACATAATTTGGGCCTTACATTCGATGAGTCATATCTCACTAATGGAGCGTCGGATTGACACACGGTCTTCACCATTGCGACCACAACGACGACACGGTCCACATGATAGAGGTCTCAAGGTCATCCAGAATAAATCACTTTAGTGAGTTTTCTAGGTGCACTAGGGTGTAGTGTATAGTCTATCATTAGTGCGAGTTGGGACACGTGTGCACACAAGCGATGTTGCAAAAGATCGGGATCCCACATGTAATCTACTGGGAATCTATTAGGTGTGAAGTAGACAACAACGTTGTTGGGAGAAACTTCATTGTGGTTGTGTCATGACAAAATAGCTGTTATTCAGAACAAAGTATTTGTCATACCCCAAACTCAGAAACTGGGCTCACAAAATTTTTGATCCCCAAATCCGGTGCCGACAACCTCCGTAGTACCCCATTCTCAGGTCCCAACGCCCATATACTAGGTTCCGATCCTCGGATCCTACAAGGAGGATTTTCAACGTATATTTGTTTCATAACAAGCATAACCACAAGTTTACCCAAATAACAAAGACAACATCATCATCACATATCCACTAATATAAACAGTTGAATACAATGCTGAAAGGGAAATACATATATCAATAATCATATGCTCCAGAAATCCGCTGCACGCTCCAGACTCAACGCTGCTGCGACCTAACGCCACCTGCACGCATCTATCGTGCATAAGCTTATAGAAAGCTTAGAGGCTGGTGAAAGTGTGTGCGATGCACGTGCCAAGCATATAAATATCAGAGTAAGTGGAAATACTAGCAATCCATAAATCGTACAATATCAGAGTAATGCGGAAACATAATGGTAAGTCCATAAATATCATCAGCCTTATCCAGGCTATGCGATGTAAAAACATAATAGGCCAATATCATATGATGAGGAAGCAATGTAGATCAGTTATGCAATGCGGAGACATAGTAATCCAAATATCAGATACCGAGTCCACTAATACTGTCAACCTTATTCAGGTTATGCAATACAAAAGCACAGTAAACCAAATGTTATGTGTTGAGGATGCAATACAATATGCGATGCGAATGAAATGACTAAGCTGGAGTGTGAAATCGGGATGATAGTACGTAGTATCGTAGGCAACGGGGTCCACCACAAGGGACTTCTATCCAAACTAGTCTCATACCTAAATTTGGATAGTCAGACTCAATATGTTAAACTCTTGATCTCAGGTTAGTCGCGCGCCTTAACCGAAATCTTAGCCATTGCAAAGGTACACGTAACAAATAGTTGCGCACCACCAGCCCGAGTGGATAGTGAATGAATGAATGAATGAGTATACAACTCCTGCTCAATAAGTCCACATGTCAGTACTGTACATCTCTGGGATCATCACGGGGGTCTAATACAATTTAAGCTTGCTACCGTCCCGGTCGGCCACGCAACCCAGTGAGTGGAAAAGACCTCACTACCGGCCTACCAGTAGTATACCAATGCCTACCCGACTCGTCGATAGCGAACCCATTTGGGAGCTGGTCAAACTTAGTCTAGCTTACGGCCCCCTCACTCATGCGGATAAGGCCACACTCCCTCCTAACCGACCACGACATAGTGGGAAACGTGACCTACTGGTATTCGGCACTCGGGCGCTCATGTATCCACTCGGTCTAGACGTTAGGGCGTCTCCTGGCCTTAGAGGTTTAGGGAGTTTCACCCAAGGACATCCAAAGTACCTAGATGCTCGAACCAAACATTTTTGGTGTCCCATATGGCCATCCACGGCATACTTGTGGAGGCCACAACCCTGATGTCGCTAGGGCGTACAGTAATCACAATACATAATGCAAGATGCATGAGTCATACAATCCAGTCATGCATCAATCCTGCACATACCGTGCATTCATATGAGATAATCTCCGCCTATCAAGGAGGTTCATAAATAATCTGCCCTATGATATATGCAATGGTCAATCACATCTCATAACAAACATGCAGGTGATGCGTATGGGCATGTATCATGATGATATGCTGTCACATACTCATAACCGGCACCAACAACTGGCACCGATACGACTGCACCGATCGATAAGATAATGTCATCAGATGAATATCTAAGGGTCTAACAAGGTCAAAGGTCACAATGTGGACATTCAACCATCATTGCCCATTAATGTGGACATTTAACCAACATTGCTCCCAAGGAGTGGTCCGCATAGAGTCAAACATATAGTGGGCCCATGGCCTCACACAAGGGCCTCATACACAACATAATGGGTCACATACTTGGGCCTAATACACATCACAATGGACCACATGATATGGGCCTAATACATATCACATGAGTCGCATGACATGAGCCTTACACAAGGGTCTCATACATCAACTGGGCCGCATCATATGGGCCTTATACAGCACATCAGGCCTCATATACAACACATTGGGCCTCATATAATCACAATGGGCTGCATCATGGTGGTCACATACAATCTCAATGGGCTTTATACAATCACAACGGGCCTTGTATACATCAAGTCGGGCCTCATCATATGGGCCGAAAATATATCACAATGGGTCACTTCCCACGGGCCTCGAGTACATCACAATGGACCACACCACCTGGTCCTCGAATACGTCACAATGGCCATAACCCATGGGCCTCAATACATCACAATAGCCCACAACCCATGGGCCTCAAATAAGTCACGATGGGCCGCACCACCTGGGCCTCGAATGCATCACAATGGGCCACAACCCATGGGCACTAAATACATCACAATGGGCCTCTCTTACGGGTCTAATATACATCACAATGGGCCACAAGCCATGGGCCTCATATACATCGCAATGGGCCGCTACACGAGCCTAATATACATCAAATGGGTCGCACCATCTACACCATTTATCTATATTTTAAAGATCATTTTAGAGCATTTCCCAAAAAAATGAGTCATATCGACAAATCATCTAGACCGCACTCCAAATAGCGGCGGAGATGATGATTGGAAGATCATCTAGACCATACCACAAATAACGGTGGTGATAATGATTTTCATTATTAAAACTCCAGTGGGCCCACCATAGCGTTTATTTTCCATCTAATATGTTCATAAGGTCACAAAGACCTAAATTAAGAGGAACAACAAATTTCTTATTGGTCCAAAGCTTCTGTGACCCAAGAGGGGTTTCAATGGTGTACATTCAATCCCTCGCTGCTTTGGTTGTGTGGACCACTTGATAGTAGATCTGACTTATTTTTCTTCACAGGCCTTAGGACGAGTTCACCAAATGGATGGACGGTTTGGATGACAAATACATCACGGTGCGCCCCACATAGCCCGTCCAAATGGACGATGCTAATACATACATCTCGTGGTAGGGTCCACGTCCTCCAACGGACGAACGGTTTAGATGTAGCACATACATCATGGAAGGGCCCACCATCCCAGCTAGATAAACAGATGGACGGTTTAGGATTAACACATGCCACAAGATGGGGCCCACCACACTAGGTGACATCAATACAGCAGCTAAATAGCTGGTGCGTGATAGCCCAGCCAATCCATTTCCACGGTAGGTGGGTCCCATGTAGGTCCCATCACCACATTGATTTTCCATCCAATCTGTTGATAAGGTCACAAAGACCTAAATAAAGAGGAAAAATAAATTTCATATTGGTCCAAAACTCTTATGACTCAAAAAGGGTTTCAATGGCAGACATTCAATCCCTCATTGCTCTTGTAGTGTGGACCACCTGAGTTTCGTGTATGGTTAATTTTTGGCGTACCCCATTAATTAAAGGGAACCCATGAAATGGACAATGTTGATGTTCAACACGCATCATGGTGGGGCCTAAGGTGGGGCCCACTTACCCTGCCCATTCCAAGTAGCAGGACGCTGCTTACTGCAGTGTCCTCTAGACGCTGGCAGCATCAGCCTCTACATGATATTTTATTTATTTTATTTTATTTTTATTTTTCAAAGGATTTTCATAGGTGGGGCCCACATTAGGGCAATCCAATCTGCCTACAGGGTTCCCGGGCTTGGGACAGGTCCAATGAGCCCAATATTGGGTATGTTTTGACCCACAGAAACATCACAACGGGCCTTAACAATTTATCATTATTAAAATAATATTTTTTGATGGTGTGGCCTACCTGAGATTTGAATTGGCTCCATTTTTTGGCTCAACGCCTAAAATGAGCTGGGGAATGGGATGGACGGTGAAGATATAACATACATCTAGGTGGGGTCCCACTTCAAGAAAAAAGGATGGACAGTGTGAATGTAACATTGTTTACATAAGGATTCCACCGTCCAGAGATTGGAGGGTGAATGGTGTGTATATGAAATACATACATAAGGTGGGTTCCACCATCCCTGCCTGGACAGTGAACAGCCTGATGGATGCATGCTATAGGTGGGGTCCACGTACACGTGGACGAGGTGAATAAAATGCATAAAGCAAGTGGGGTCCGCGTCAATGTGGCCCACCCGAGTTCGGGATCAAAACTGATATTTATGTTTTCCTATGGCTTAAGCAGCAAGACAGTCTAGTTGCTGGACAGTGGGCACCCCACTGCTTGGACTGCGTGTGGTCCCATTGGATAGCGTGGATCATCCATCAAGGTGGGCCATCACCATGGAAAAGGAGAGAGAGAGAGAGAGAGAGAGAGAGAGAGAGAGAGAGAGAGAGAGAGAAACGGTGTAGTTGAGGGGCCCCGCCACTATGGGCCTCTCTTAGATCACAACACATACATCAAAGTGGGTCCCATCATAAGTGGACCCTAAATCAAAATCACAATCTAAAGCTACGAACACTCACCGTTGATCATGGACTCCTCCTTCCACCGATGCGTTCTAGAGCTCCAAGGGATGCATTTCAACAGTTGTGATGATCTTTGGAGGGTGGGATTGGATGGTAGGAAGGTAAGCCACACTAGCTCTCTCCTATGGAGCTTAGACGTTTCCCTCTTTGGTAGCATGGAATGAAGTGAGAAATGAGAGAGAGAGAGAGAGAGAGAGAGAGAGGAGTGGTGAGATGGAGTGATGGGATGAGAGGGCATGGTGCTTGTTGACTTGTGGTAAGAAATGAATGGGATGGGTTTGGGTTGTGTAAGAGAGAGTTAACTTGGGGAATGGGAGAGGGATGGGCTAGGTAAGGTTGTGTACTTGACATTGATTGATGGATTGATGTGATATGTTGTATAGATTCCCTCGGTATTCGCAACATACGACATTTTTTTCTAAATAAATGCGGGCCCACAACTCCTAGCCAGGGTATCGCCTCTGCGCGCGAGACGCGGCGTTGAAACCACGGCGACAGCGTGGTCGCAAGAGTACAAGTCTCTGGTCAAGCTGACATAGATATACAAGATGCGACTTAGGATCGTGCGTAAAAGCCGATTACAGGTCTCGGGTTGCCGAAATTCGACCGGGAGGACCGCGGAAGCCTACGGAACAGTACGGGCTAGGATACGAGTCTCATAGTATCAATTATTTTAATTAAATAAAATTGTACTTTATTTTAGAGATGAAGGGGAGGATGTTCCCATTGAGAGTCACCATTTTGGCGTCTATTTGACTCCAAATAGTGATAAAAACTCTCTGAATATTTTCTAAATTATCATTGAATAATAACATTCCCCAGCAGAGTTGCCATTTTGTTTCGACAAGAAATGAAGCCATTTGATTTGGGGGATTATCAATAATTACGAAGAAAGAATGAGAGAACAATCATCATCATAGATTTCATTAATTCTGAGTTTGTTTACATCTTTGTATTTCCCTTGATTCTGAAAACAAAGTACAATGAATCAACACAATGAATGAGAGGTGAAGCAATTCAATGGCAATTTTCGACAACATTTCGGCATATTAGATGTTCATCACAAAGACAGATGAGTTGTATAGACTTGAGGCCCTTGATTTGTTTGTGTGATTGACGCCGGTTGTCTTTTCACTCTCTCATTCGACTTCTCTACCTCATCCTGAATTCTTCTTTCCTTTCTCTTGATGTCCCTTAAAAAAATGGTTGTGCGAGTGAACCAGTTACACGGATGAACTTTTCCTTCTTTGGGAGTTCTCTAAACACGAAGACTTCTATTGTACGAAACTTCGGTTGTGAACTGTACAACAATACTCTCAGGGCAACTTGAGTTGTGTCATAGATAACTTCGATTGTGCACCCGCAAAATGACATTCTCGGGGCAACTTGAGTTGTGCCATATATAACTTCAACTGTGCACCCGCACAACAACATTCTCAGGGAAACTTGAGTTGTGTCATAGATAACTTTGATTGTGCACCCACACAACAACATTCTCAAGGCAACTTGAGTTGTGTTATAGATAACTTCGATTGTGCACTCGTACAACGACATTCTCGAGGCAACTTGAGTTGTGCCATATAGAACTTCGATTCTGCACCCGCACAACGACATTCTCAGGGTAACTTGAGTTGCGCAGATTTTTCGCGTCTCCGCTTTTCTCTTACTCCGGGAACTCCTTGAGCTTCTCATACTTTTATCCTCCCTAAATGAGGATGGGAGAGGGGTATTTACAGTCATCTTGCATGTGTGAAGGCTATTTGTGCACAACAGGGAGCGCACAACACATCTCCAGCAAGGGGCGCACAACCCATCTCCAACGCACAACCCTTCCAACGCACAACCCATTCTAGTTCACAACACATTCTAGCGCACAACCCTTCTAATGCACAACCCATTCCTACGCATAACCCTTCCATCACATAATCCATTCCAGTGCACAACCCATTCCAGTGCGCAACCCATTTATGCGCACAACCCTTCCAACGCACAACACATCAGGCGCACAACCAGGGGTGCACAACCCATCAGGCGCACAACCAGGGGCACACAACCCATCAGGTTCACAACCAGGGGCTCACAATAAGGGCTCACAACAGGGGTTTTTGCACTCTAACAAGGATCCGAGGAGAGAGTGTGCACAGAGAAAATGATAGGCTGGGGTGATAACTTGTGCAATAGAAGGAGCAATCTGGGGAGTTGACCTACGCAATGGAATTTCCACAATAAGGTGATAGACGTGCAATGCAACTTCTAGATATATATATATAGGGAAAAGGTACTAAGCGCTCGAGCTCATGGGTCCATCCCATGAGGTTGAGCTGTGTGGGCCCCACCGTGATGCGTTTTGAACATCTACCCCATCAATCAGATGCACCATTCCATAGTGGGCCTAGGTCCCAAAAATTAAGTCAATCCATGACTTGTGTGGGCCACACCACATACAGAAGTGGAGAGGGGCCGTACACCATTAAAACATTCATAACCATTTTTGAGGGCCCACCGAGATGTGGTTTGCAAATCCAGCCCATCCATTATGTGTGTCCCACTTGAATGAGGGTTCAGACCAAGTTTCAGGCGCATGCAAAACTCAGGTGGGCCCCACCAAGTGCTTTTATATGTTTTAATGGTGTCTTCACATAATTTTAGATGGTATGGCCCCCCTGAGTTCCGTATACGGCTGATTTTTGGGATATCCCATAATTTAAAGGGTACCCATCAAATGCACGGTGTTGATGGTTGACACGCATTACGGTGGGGCCCACACAGCTCGACCTCACGATAAGCTTATCGTGAGCTCAAGCGCACAGTACCTTTTCCTATATATATATATATATATATATATATATATATATATATTATATATATATATATATATATATATAATATATATATTCATGCCCCAACATCACCAATAACCTTTACAGTCCTACACTAAGGACACCAATTTATGCTCTCCGCAAGAATAAAGGTCTTACACCTAGAACCCACATTTTGGCCCACTGACCAAGGTCCCACACAAGGAACCTCTGTTTAGGCCCTCTGGCCAAGGTCCCACACAATGCACCTATGTTTAGGTCCACCGGCCAAGGTCCCACACTAGGCACCTACGTTTAGGCCCACCGACCAAGGTCCCCCACTAGGCACCTAATCGAGTTTGTTGATAACAAATTCTTAGCCTCAATCCTACACGAGGATAGAGACTAACCTTTGAACTCTTAATCATGACACTTACTTGTCGGATTGAGTCATCTTGTGTAGCTTCTCTTGGGTAGCTCGATCTTTGCGCTTTCGTATTTGAATCAACTTCCTGGTGCTCCCCCGATCGCGTAGCTTGGATTTTCCTATTGGTTCGATTTCACGATCAAGTACCTTGCATAAGATATACCTATAAAGGTGACCAAGGTAATGGGAGTTAGTTGAATCTCCTATCTAGGATAATGAATGGATTTCCTAAGGGATTCAACCTCTAGATGCTCTAGTAGTATCAAAAGACAAAGGATTTTCCTACTGGTTTGGTCTTTGTACTCTAGAGAAGGAACGAGTTGATGTTCTTCATTAATAGGAGCTTTGAATGCTCATTAAAGTGAAAGATCACAATGAAGATAGCATGAAACTCGTATGGATAGAGTCTAGGTAGGATAAGATAAGCTTCGAATACACTAGAGACTCTAAGATGCCTTTTTCCATTGTTTTTGCAAATTTCTATAAGTCGCTTTTATAGAGAAAAAGTTCCAACGGATAGAAAATGACTAGTTTACGGTGTTACCGAAGCTGACTTTAGTATCAACGAACTTTCTTTGGTGGTATCAAATTATCAATCGATAGTATCGAATTAAATCCTCAAGTTGTTGGATGAATTTTACTCCTTTTGGTGGTACCAAAAATTGTACATCGGTAGGAGTCGGTGGTACCGAATTTTCTTTGAAAGCTGCTAGAATGTTTTTGGCACTTTTGGTGGTACCGAAGGTATCTTCGGTGCTACCAAAAGTGCCATTCGGTGGCACCTTCTCCTGCCGAGCTAGGACAAATTTTGTTGTTTTAATTCTTTGTCTTATGATTCATTCAACAACTTAATCGTTCTCAAAGCCAAGACTTAATAGGATAGAAAATATGAACTCGGAATTGGCTTTGAATAAATGACCTAAGTTGGTTTTCCTATTTGGGTTGGGATCATCTATTTGGAAGGTCAAGATCGTAGAAGCGGTTCTTTGTCTTTAATGTGTTTTTGGTGCTTCTAATCTAGTTGCATCGCCGGTCTTTAATTTGTCAAGAACTCATTCGATTACTAGACACGACTAGTCACGTGATTAACAAACAAGTGTGCAAAGGTCGGTGCACTTACAATTAGGAGAGTTTAAACAGTTGTTTATTCAGGGAACATGTTATTTATAAGTGTCGCCTCAAGGAAATAGGAACATCAAGTCGTGAAAGATGGTCAGCCACTACGTTTCTACTCCCATTTTATCTTTTATTTTTAAATAAAATTCCTGGAGTAAAAGGATCCAACTTATCAAGTGGGGTTTAGTATCATTCTTAGAAAGAAGGTACTTCAACGCCGCATGATCAATGTAAATAATGATCTTGGATCTGATTAAGTAGGACCTAAATTTGTCCAAAGAGAATACTATGGCCAAGAGTTCCTTCTCCGTAGTAGAGTAATTCACTTGGGCAGGATTTAAAGTTCTACTTGCATAGTGAATAACATAGGGCTTCTTTTTTTTTTTTTTCTCTTACCCAAAATCGCCCCGATAGCATAGTTGGATGGATCACACATAATCTCAAAAGGAATGTTCCAATTGGGTGGCTGCATAGGTATGGTAGTCAACATGCCCTTGAGCTTAGTGAAAGCTTCCTGACATTGCTCAGTCCACTCATATGGTACATCCTTTTAAAGTAGATTTTATAAAGGACGAGAGAGGTGACTAAAGTCCTTTATGAATCGTCTGTAAAATTCCGTGTGTCCTAAGAAGGATCGCACATCTCGTATGCTCTTAGGTGGTGGTAAGCTAGAGATAAGGTTAATTTTAGCATTGTCCACCTCAATTCCCTTGGAAGAGATTACATGTCCAAGAACTATTCCCTTAGAAACCATGAAATAACACTTCTCCTAATTTAGTACCAAATTCTTTTCCTCACATCACTTCATAACATTTTTCAAATTTTCCAAACACTCGCTGAAGGATGGACCAAAGACAGAGAAGTCATCCATGAAGACATCTAAATATTACCCTACTATGTCAGAAAATATACTCAACATGCATCACTGAAAATTAGTAGAAGCATTACACAGTCCGAATGACATCCTTTGGTAAGTAAAGGTGTCATAAGGATATGTGAACATTGTCTTCTCTTGATCTTCAAGGACTATATCTGTTTGTAGCCCGAATATCCGTTAAGAAAGCAATAGTAAGACTGACTAACTAGCCTTTCCAAGATTTGATCAATGAAGGGCAAAGGAAAGTGGTCCTTCCTCATGACGATATTCAACTTCCTATAGTCAGTGCACATTCTCCAACAAGTAGTAACTCTAGTTGGCATGAGTTCATTGTTGGCATTGGCTACGATGGTGATTCCGGACTTCTTAGGAACCACCTGAGTTGGACTCACCCATTGGTTATCAGATGTGGGGTATATAATACCACATCCAATAACTTAAGTACCTCGACCTTAACCACTTCCTTTGTGTTTGGATTTAATTTACGTTGTGGTTACCGGGAGGTCTTCCCATTATCCTCAAGATGAGTGCGGTGAGTACAAATTAAAGGGTCAATTCCCTTGAGGTCCGCAATCGACCATCCAAGGGCTCCTTTATGCTCAATGAGAGTAGAGATAAGCATATTCTCCTATTCTTTCTCAAGGTGAGAAGAAATCACCATCGGGTATGTCTCATCTTGACCTAAATAGACATATTTGAGATCAGAGGACAAAGGTTTTAGGTTAAGCTTCAATGCTTTGAGGCACTACATCAGTTTGGGTAATTCCTCAAATTGTGGCCTCCACCGGTTAACTTCAAGTATCGGTGTAGCATTAAGCATGGCATCCATCTCCCTAATCGTGTTATCATCCAAATTGGGAGAGTGTGTCAAGCACGTCTCTAGAGGGTCAGAGTATAAGGTCATCATAGCTCTATCTTCCATGAAAGAGTGTATCATATTAATGTTGTGAGCCTCGTCATCATCCTCTGCCTATCTTCTCATGTTGAAAAAGATATTAAGCTCCAACATCATATTTCCAAAAGACAAATTTATAACCCCATTCCTACAATTGATGACAGTGTTAGATGTAGCAAGGAACAGGTGACCAAGTACGATAGGGATTTGAGTGCTCATATCTACAATGGGCTGAGTATCAAAGATGATAAAATCTACTGGATAGTAGAATTTGTCAACCTAGACCAACACATCCTCAATCATCCCCCTCAGTACACAAACTGAAAGATCGGCAAGTTATAATGTGGTCCAGGTGGGTTTTAATTCACCTAGACCCAGTTGTTCGTAGACCGAGTCAAGGATAAAATTTACGTTCGCCCCCAAGTCAGGAAGTGCATTCTCAATTTGGTGATTCCCAATTATACGAGTGATAGTTGGGCTACCAGATTTTTATATTTTTGTGGTACATTTTATTTGAGAATGGCACTGACTTTTTCTATCAGGAAAATTTCTTTGTGATACTTTATCGCCTCTTGGTTGTGCATAAGTCTTTTAAAAATTTAGCATATGAAGGAATTTGTATCACAACATCCAGAAGAGGGATGTTGACATTCACTTGTTTCAACACCTCTAGAATATCCTATGAGTTGGCTAGAGGTTTTGGTGCTCGACCGTTGGGGGAATGGAGCAATCGGCTTGCTTTGAGGTTCTGGTTCTAACCCATGTGAGACAATGCTAGGTCTATCATCGTGTCTTCTTCCTGGTCCTTAGACTTTTCAGCCCTTACCGGAATAGATTTGTCAATTATCTTTCCACTCTTAAGAGTAGTGATAGACTTAGCTTGCTCCATCTGATTTGAAGAGCTTGGGTCACTAACTTCACATTGCGGTTTTGGATTAGGGAGAGGTTGGGATGGAAGCATCCCTTTCTCCCCACTCGTTAAGTGTGCCTCAATCCTTTGAATAGATTTGTTAAGGTCTTGAAAAGCCTATAATGTGTTTTGATTGAAAAGCTCTTGATTTTAAATGTGTTTTAAAATCGGATCCTCCTGAGGCTTCTTATGATTTAACATTTGAGATAAAGCCCCTTGAGAGTTAGCTGTTTGTCCATTCCTCAACTGAAATTGGGATAGTTACTCCAGCTGGGATTGTAGGTATTTGAGGTGGGTCCACTGAAAGGTCTTTGGTAATTGTTCACAACATTCGATTACTCATTCAATACCTCTTGAAAAGTAGGTATGGTTGGACAATTTTTAGTTGTATGTATGTTGCAACCATAGATACCGAAAACGACTTCCTTAGCCTTATCCTTCTTAAGTTCCATGGCCTCTATTTTCCTTATGAGGTTAGCCACTTTAACATTTATGTCATCTTCCTCTTTCAAAATATATATTCCGCCCTCTCCTTTAATTGAGTAGGCTTAGAAGTGGTGCTAGGTCTTTGGGAGATGTCCCATGATTGTGTGTTTTTAGCAAGTTTGTCAAAGTAATCACACACATCATCGACATCTTTGTTCATGAATTCCCCATTACATGTTGTCTTGACCAATTAGCTCATGGAAGATGACAGTCCATCGTAGAAGAAATTTGTTATGCACCACGTTTTGAAGTCATGTTGTGGGCATGAACTGACAAGATCCTTGAACCTATCCCAACATTGGAAGAATGTCTCATCTTCCTTTTAGGTGAAGTTCATGATCGACTTTTTGATGGTGTTCATCTTATGGTATGGGAAGAATTTCTTTATAAACTCCCTTGTCATGTCGTTCCATCTGCCAATGGATCGTGAACATGTTGAGTGCAACCACGTCTTAGCCTTTTCTTTTAAGGAGAAAGGAAAGAGTCTCATCAAACTATTTCATGTGTAGATATGAACTTTCATATTCAAGTCCATGGAACTTTAGAAGGAGTTGGATTACCCTTGGCAGAATATCTATATTCCTTGTATTTTCTAGAAGAATCATACAGGAAGGTGTACTCACCCCTGTTAATTGTAAGAAATATCGTAAGGTATGAGGTGGGGTGCGTTATGCACCTCATTCTAATTTAAGGTTGAGGTTGATTTGTAGGTTGATTTGTAGTCATCACTTCAATTGACTATGAGGATCTCTGGTGGTGTCCAATCCTATGATGGATAGGAAACCCTTTGACCAATCCTCCTTCACTTAAGAGACATCGAGTGTTGTCACGAACCCACTTGGGCATGAAACACTCAAAGCCCTCAAGTAACTAAATAGTAAACATTCAGGATCTGGGGGAGGAGGTTCTTCAGAATAAGGGTTCTCTCGGTCAGTAACAACTACCAAGGTATTGCCTTGCCAGGCATCAACTATGTCTTGTATCATGGGATTGTTTGTATCCATAAAGTACATCGGGCAATCTTCTAAATAGTCAAAACATTCAGTTGAAAGGAGTTCACTCACTACATCGAAATCTACGATGATATGCCCAATAACTCCTTTATCTTTTTCGAGAGTAGAAATGAGCATACTCTCTTATTTTTTCTCAAGGTGGGATGAAATCACCACTGGGTATGTCTCTTCTTGACCTAAGTAAACCTGTTCAAGATTAGTAGGCAAAGGTTTTAGGTCAAGCTTCGATATCTTAAAGTTAGATGGTAGAGGCACTACATCAGTTTGGGGCAACTTTTTAAATTATGGCCTCCACCAATTAACTTCAAGTACCGACACATCATCAAGCATGGCACACGTCTCCCTAATCATATCATCATCTAAATCATGGGAGTGGACCAAGCACATCTCTAGAGGGTCAGAGGATAAGGTCAGAAGTGCTCTATCTTCCACAAAAGAATCAATCCGGTTAATATCGTGGAAATCGTCTTCATCCTCTAACTATTTGCCTGTGTTGAAAAAAATATTCAACTCCAATGTCATATTCCCGAAAGACATACTCATGACTCCATTCCTGCAATTAATGATTGCGTTTGAAGTGGCAAGGAATGGGCGACCAAGAATGAAGAAAATTTGAGTGCTCATGTCTATGATGGGTTGAGTATCCAGGATGATAAAATCTTCTGGGTAATAGAATCTGTCAACCCGGACTAACAAATCCTCGATTATCCCTCTCGGTACACAAACTGAGCGGTCAGTAAGTTGTAATGTAGTTCGGGTGGGTTTCGATTCACCCAAACCTAGTTGTTCGTAAACCAAATAAGGAATCAGATTTACACTCGCTCATACGTCAAGAAGTGCGTGCTCAATCTGGTAGTTTCTAATTACACAAGCGAGGGTTGGGCTATCAGGATCTTTGTATTTCTGTGGTACATCTTGCTTTAGGATGGAACTCACCTTTTCAGTTAAGAAGATTTTCTTTTGAATATTTTTTGGTCTTTTGGTTGTACACAAGTCTTTTGGCATATGAAAGTATTTGTTTAACCGCATCCAGTAAAGGAATATTGACCTTCACTTGTTTCAACGCTTTTAGAATGTCCTGTGAATTAGAGAGAGGTTTTGGTGTAACGAACTGTTAGGGGAATGGGGCAATCGGCTTGCCTTGAAGTTCCGGCTCCAATTCTTGTGGAGCAGTGCTAGGTTTATCATCGTTGTCCTCTTCCGGGTCCTTAAGCTTTTCAGCCCTTACCGGAATAGATTTGTCAATTATCTTCCCGCTCCTAAGAGTGGTGATAGACTTAGATTGCTCCATTTGATTTGAAGAGCTTGGATCACTTATTTTGTATTGCAGTTTAGGATTGGGGAAAGGTTGGGCTAGAAGAATCCCTTTTTCGTCAATTGAATTTTTTATCTCCCGCCCTTGTATGGCCTTTGAAAGGTCTTGAAGGGTTTGCAAAATAACTTGAGTGATAAGCTCTTAGTTTTGAATATATTTCCACACCGGATCCTCTTGAGGTCTCCCTTGGTTTAGAATTTGATTGAAGAAACCTTGAGGAGTAGTAGTTTGTCCATTCCTCTAGATGGAGTTATATGTATTTGATGTGGGTCCACTGAAAGGTCTTTGGTAGTTGTTCACATCATTTGATTGCTCATTCAAAATTTTTTGAAAAATAGGTATTGTTGGACAACTTTCGGTTGTATGTATGTTACAAGCACAAATACCGCAAATAACTTCCTTAGCCTCATCCTTCTTAAGTTCCATGACCTCGAGTGGTTTCCTTGTGAGACTAGCCACTTTAGCATTTATATCATCTTCCTCCTTTAAAATATACATTCCTCCCCTTTCCTTTGATTGAGTAGACTTAAAAATGGTGGGTTTTGGGGAGATGTCCCATGATTGTGCGTTTTCAGCAAGTCTGTCTAGATAGTCCCACACATCATCGACATCTTTGTTCATGAATTTCCCATTGCACATCGTCTCGACCAATTGGCACATAGAAGATGTCAGTTCATCGTAGAAGAAATTTGTGATGTGCTATGTTTCAAAACTATGTTGTGGGCATGAATTGACAAGATTCTTGAACCGCTCCTAACATTGGAAGAATGTTTCATCTTCCTTTTGGGCGAAGTTCATGATTGACTTTCTGAGGGTATTCGTTTTATGGTATGGGAAAATTTTCTTGATGAACTCCCTTGTCATATCGTTCCATCTACCAATTGATCGTAGAAGTAGTGAGTGCAACCATGTCTTAGCCTTTTCTTTTAAGGAGAAGGGAAAGAGTTTTAGTCTGATCGTGTCTTCAGACACATTAGGAAAGTATAAAGTGGTTATTATCTCATCAAACTCTTTTAAGTATAGATATGGATTTTAGATTCAAGTCCATGGAATTTTAGAAGGAGTTGGATCACTCCTGGCTTGATATTCATATGTCCTGTATTCTTTGGAAAAACCATGCATGAAGGTGTGCTAACCCTCGTTGGTTGTAAATAATCTCGTAAAGTATGAGGCGGGGGTGCTCGATGCACCTCATTCTCATCCTGGACTTCCTCAACCCTAGGTTGAGGTTGTCTTCTCGGTTGATTGGAAGCCATAACCTCAATTAACTCTGAGGATCTAGAGTGGTGTCTAATCCTGTGATAGATAGATAACCCCTCAACTAATCCTCCTTCACTCAAAAGATATTGAGTGTTATCACGGACCCACTTGGGCATGAAACACTCTCAGCCCTCAATTTCAGATTCTAACCTAAACCTAAAAAGGAAAGAAGAAGGAAATAGAAATTTAGAAATAGAAATAGAGAGGAAATTAGAAAGAAGTTACCAAATTAGAAGTTCCTAAATTAAAATCCTGCAAAACAAACAAAACAATTCAGTTTCTAAAAACAGAAATTCTGAAATTAGAAAGTTTCTAAAAACAGAGTTAGTTTCTTTTAAAAAACAAAATCCTAGAATTAGAAAGTTTCTAAACCTAAAATTAAAAAGTAGTTTAAAAAAACAAGAAAAAAAACCTAATCCTAAAACTAGCTAATCTCTGAAAAACGCAACTGTCAATCCCTGACAACGGCGCCAAAAACTTGTTCACAACCCCAAGTGTAGGGTCGCGATGTAGTAATAATCTTAGTGAGACTGAGGTCGAATCCACAGGGACTAATCTCGTGTGTTTTCTGAAAGCAACTAGAAAAAGATGAAAACCTAAATCTGGAAGTACAGAGAGTAATTGTGAAAGATTTAATGAAAAACTTAAGAAATTTAAAGGTGGGAAACTAGGGTTTCCAAGGATCCACTTGTAGGGATCAGGGAGATCTATGCTTGATTCAAGTCACATGATTGGAATTGGAGTCCCATCCTATCCAATTGGAAGATATCTCAGTAAAATCAAATCTGAACTTCCTTTGACCTAGTTCTCAATAGCTGAGAGGTGTGAGAACCAGAAGTGATTCCGTCACAAAACCATGCCTAGGAGATAAGACAAACAACAGGATTTACCAATCCTAAAACCAATCTGAGAGATTTGTGAAAGTTAGGAAGGATTCCATCACCCAACCATGCCCAAAGGACGATGGTGAACAATAGGATTTTTTAAATTCACAATCTCAATACAAGAAAAGAACATACTCAAAGCTATCGCAAATCCATTGTAATTTGAGTCACAACAAACCATTAAAAATTGAAAGTATTCCTTAAAATCAAACTAGAATCAAAGAGAGTTCAATATAAACATGAATCAAAGTAATAGAAGCATCTCATCACACTACAAGCTTCACCTCTTAGCCCTAGCTAAGAGGTTTAGCCAACTATAAACATGATTGAACTAGAATTTCTTAATAAAAGCATAAAAACAACTAAGGAAAGGAAGAAAAAACTCTTTGTGACGGCTTTTCCACGCCTTTGCTCCACTCCTTAAACCTTAGATGATGCCTAGGAGTGCCGTAGGGACCCCTATTTATAGTTTTAGGTCTTAAACTTTCACACTGAGTGGAAATTTCAGGAAACCATCTCAAACTTATGCAATCCGCGCAATTTTTGTGTAACCCTTGACTGGTCGTGGGACGTCCTCAACTAGTCGAGTAAGATGGAAATTTAGTTATTTTACTCGTTGGAGTTTGAGTCGAGGAACCTCGATAGGTCGAGCTTCGACTAGTCAAGCAGTGTCTAGGACTAGTCGTGCGTAGCCTGGACTAGTCGAGCAGAGGCCAAGACTGGTCGATGATTACGCAATTTCACTTCAAAACTCCGATTTTCTTCATTCTTGACTTGATTTTCTTAGATCTTCATTGTGTGCATTCTTCATTCTTGATTTTGTTGGATCCAATCTTGGCTTTGGTGATTCTTGAGTGTTAAATTCATACTTTTAACATCCTTTTCAATCCAAGCTCTTGAATTCACCTTACAACACAAACATAATTAAAATAGAACATTAAGCATGATCATGTTCATAAAACCAAGTAATAACTGGGATCCAATATGTAATATTTGACCCTCAATAGGAAGCTACCTTACTTGATCTAAAAGATCCAACTGGAATCAGAATCCTATCTTATCCAGTTAGAGAAAGAGAGATGATCAGATATCTGAACTTCTCATTGATCTAGCCTTAATGGAAGAGGATTGTGGAGATTGGAAGAGATTCCATCACCCAACCATGCTCAGGAGACTATAGCAAACAACAGGATTTACCAATCCCACAATCTCAAATAAGAAAAGAAGATACTCAAAGCTATCGCAGGCTCTACTGTAATTTGAGTCACAATAAACCATTAAAAATTGAAAATATTCCTCAAAATCAACTAGAAATCAATGAATTTCAACATAAATATGAATCACAGCAAAGTAAACATCTCAATTATGTTACAAGTTTCAACTCTTAGCACTAACTAAGAGGTTTAGCCAGTCATAGACATGATTGAACTAAGAACTCTTAAAGAAAGCATAAAAACAACTAAGGAAGAAGAAGAAAAACTCATGACGGCAACTCTCCACCCTTTTGCTCCACTCCTTTAACCCTAGAAGATGCCTAGGAACGTCCTAGGGACTCATATTTATAGTTATGAAGTCCCATCTTATGAAACTCAGAATTTCTGGAAACTGTCTTGAATTTACGCGTTTCGCATAAGTCCCGCATTACGCTTCGGTCGGACCGAAGTTGGATTCAATCGGACTGAATTAAGGTTGAAAATCGCACTTTCTTGCTGGACAATTCTGCACGATTTCGGTCGGACTGAAGTTGATGCTGAAAAATCTTGTGCAGAAAATCTATCAAATTTAGGTCAGACCGACTCCAACCGAAGTACTTCGATTGGACCAAACTTGGCTTAGGTCAAACCGAATTAAGCCCTGATTTCTTACTAGATAGTTTTCTGCGATTTTGGTCGGACCGAAGTTGGCTCAGGTTGGATCGAAATGTCCTGTTTTCTGCTGCGGATTCTGCATTCTTTCAAGTCTTTTCTTCATCCTTCGTACTTGGTTTCCTTGGATCTTTGGCATGTGAATTCTTCATTCTTGGTCTCCTAAGATCCATCTTTTGCCTGGGTGATTCTTGAGCATTAAATCCATACTTTTAACATTCTTTTCAATCTAAGCTCTCATATTCACCTTGTAACATAAACATGTAAAAAATATACCATTAAGCCTTATCATGTTCATAAAACCAAGATATAAATAAGGGAAAATATGCAATATTTGAGACTCAACAGATACGAACATAAGAATGTATGAAGTGAAATACAAAGTTAAAGAATTAAAGTGATCACTGGAAGAGAAGGAGAATGACATGCTGAAAAAGGAATTCAACATTGTAAAAAGAAGTTTGGAATTTACTAAAAAAGAAATGACTTTACTTCGAATGACATGAGAATTGGAAAACCAATTACATTCTTTATTGATTACAACTGGTGTTGATAGGAATGTAAAAAAAAAAAGGGTGATATCTAGGAATATATATTTATATTTCGAAAAACTTCTTTTACAAAAATACAACAATTGTTTAAGACAGACAACTACTGTATTTTTTTACATGGTGTTGTAACAGTAGATATATCTGCCTTAAAATAATAACGGACAGAGGCATGTAGCGGCAGATGAATTAATCCACCAATATAAATAGGATTTCTTAATTGTTTATACCGACGGATATAAGTGCCACTATAAGTATCTTCAGTGGTGGTGTTACAGCGACAAATATATCCATCATAAAACAATAACAAATAGAGATATATCCATCGACATAAAAGGACAGTGGCGGATGAATTAATCCACCGATATAAAAAAAGGATTTGTTAATGGTTTATACTGGTGGATAAGCCCACAACAAAACATCATATTTATCGTTTGTTACCATATATAGAGGGGGTATATCCGTCGGTACATGATACCATGTAGTGGATAGATCCACCGTAATAAATTTAAAATTTGTCTTTTAATAACTTATATAGAGGAAAAAATATCCGCCGCAATAACCATTGCAATGATGGATGAGCTATCCATTGAAGAATATATACCGACGATTGAGACAACAACGGATACTCGATCTGCCACTGATCTATTGAGACAACAATGGATACTCGATCAGCCATTGATCTATTGAGACAACAATGGATACTCGATCAGCCACTGATCTACTGGAAAATATTTTAGTGGTAGACTTCCGTATATATAAGGGTGGAAAAATCCACCGCTATAAGTCACTTTTGTTATAGTAGTGGTCGTTGGGCTGACTACTTGTTTATTACTCAAGATCGAGTTCCGTGGCAAGACGACTGATAATGGGTGGATCTATAATAATCCATTCGTCGCACGACTGGGCTTCATGGCGAGATGGTCTTTAGAAATGATAGTTCCTTTGTTACCCTGCACGATTTAGCTTCATATGCGACGATTAACTATTTGTTACTTAGCCCTGTACTTCATAGGCGAGAAGGTCATTGGGGTGACATTCTGTTTGTCGCTTGGAACCAAACTCTGTATGCAAGATAGTTGTAGAATTATCATCTCTTCAACACTTGGGACTTTACTATGTAGACGAGACTGTCGTGATTTGACAACTTGTTCGACGTTCGAATCAAAGTCCAAAGCAAGACAATCATGGTTAATGATGCTTTGTTTGTTGATTGAGTCAAACCTTAAGTTGAGATGGTCGATGGAATCTCTAAGCACATAGGCAAGAAGGCTCTAGTAGTCTTTTAATATAAGCTAATAGATTTTCCCAAAGGTCTGGTCACGAGTGGCGTGACCATGGACATAAGGTAGCAAGTTAACTAATTCTAATCTAATCAATTTGGGCTATTTTGTCAGCATTGTGTTGGCTAACAATGGAGGGGTTGGATTAAACAAAGACTAAAATAAGTGTTCATGATAGACGAAAGATAGGCAGTGTGGCACTAAAAGAGTAATCCTGTGTTGGAGTAGCGTGGGCCCTAAGTTCTTCATTCTTCGTTGAATTTATAGAGTTGTAGGGCAGTTTGTTGGAGACTCATTGGAATCAGTTTTCGTGATCTTCTCTAAATTAACTGACCAATTAGCAAATGTGACTATTTATACTTCTAACTTAGGGTGTGTCTGATTTTCCAATTCCCCGGGAAATGCCCGGTAAATGGTAATAATTATTTCCTTTATGTAATTGCCGCACTCTTCCCCGTATTTGATTTGACCGCCTACTTTTTAAATGCAAAAATGGAGAATACTGTAAAATATTTGTGGGTCCCACCGTGATGCATGTCACTTATCCACACCGTTCATCCATTATGTCAGAAAAATTTATACTATGAGTCAAAAAATGAGGCATATCCAAAGCTCAAGTGGACCACACCACAGAAAAAAGTGAATCAAATACTTACCGTTAAAAAATTCTTAGGGCCCCTATTTCTTTTGGTATGGGTCACTCGAGTGTTGGATCTATCTCATTTTTTATCTAATGTCCCATAATGTTGTGGTAAAATGGATGGACGGAATAGATATGTCATATACATCACGGTGAGGTCCAAAAATTTAAACTAGCTCTTTTGAACCGGTTTCCAAGATAGAAATTCCCATGGATATTCAAACAAGTGAAATGGTAATAATTACCATTTCCAAGGTATTTACACCACCACTAAAAAATCAAACAGGCCCTTAGGATAAATCTTCAAGATCTTTCTATAATCCGCAAATCATCTGGTGGTAGACGTAGCTTATTATATTTTTATTTTGAGATGGGTCTTTCCAATCTTCACATAACCAACTTGCTTTTAAATGTCCGTAGCAAATTATGATCGACCATATGTCATTATCAATCACTGCCTTAGCTAATTACGTGTTTCGTACACATGTTCTTCGCGTCTTTACATATTAGTGGTCTCTTCTATTTGGCCATGTGTTACGAAAAGAGTCACTGATAACTTGCTAAACTACGACTTTTTTTCTCTTTAGGCCATTATAGGTTTTATCATATATCGGTGGTATAAATGTATGCTTTTTACTTTTCTATTGTTGACACGTCTTTCAATGACAGTTTCTCTAATTTTTCATGACGTTGAATGTATCAGCTGCAGGGATCTTATCTTAGTTTCTCAAGAAGGTGTTAAAAATCAATGTTTGGATACACCGAAAATAAAATAATAATAAAAAAATCAAAAAATTATTTTACTAGGCTGAATCACATATAAAATACGTTGTCCTTAAAGCGTGATTTGCCCCCTTATCAACTGCTGATGGGTTATAGGCGAATTGCTTTCAACATAAGAAAAGCCTTATCTGGATCCAGCGTGCAGCAAACACGATAGGTCCACTATGGAACAGCTTTAACGCAGCAGATCTCTTATAGCAGACTTAGATGGTAGAGATGTTCAAAGTATTCTATAATGGAGATATGGATCGTATCTGATTTGATGGGAGAGATAATGTGTTGAGATGATGAAATCGGACTGGAATGGTCCAATTTATATAAGCATCAAGTATAGCACTGTTGCTGTGTGGTATTCAATGGTACAAAACGTTTGAAAACATTTCTGGTCGTTGTCAATTAATCCCAGACGTTTCTGGTCATCAGATCAGAAGATCTGACCATTGGATCATCCTGACCCGTCCGTTTTCAGACTGTTGTGGCTTTCAAGGTGGCTATCCATTTTTAGAAACGGCTGGACGTTTCGGATTTTAGATCCGACCATTCTTAGTCACCCATAAAACCCAAACTCATTTTGGATTTTCAGATCCACTACTCTAAGGCTCTGACCAGACCTATCACACCGCGATAGCACCAAGAGCGCGAAGTGCAAAGTGCGCCATCTAGCGCCACTACTGTCACGCCCCGAACTCCAAAACCGGGCTCACAAAATTTCCGATCGCTGAATCCGGCACCGACAGCCTCCGTAGTACCCCATTCTCGGATCCCGGCACCCATATACCAGGTTCCGATCATAGGATGCTACAAGGAGGATTTCTAATATCAATTTGATTCGTAATGAGCATAACCAAGCATAACCCACGAATAATAACCACAAGAACACCACCACAAAATCCACTATGATCAAAAACTTTGAGTACAAGGTGTAAAAAGAAAATACAAGATAGTGCAAATAACAAAAACTCCAAA
Source organism: Magnolia officinalis (assembly GCA_021015155.1). Taxonomy (NCBI): domain Eukaryota; kingdom Viridiplantae; phylum Streptophyta; class Magnoliopsida; order Magnoliales; family Magnoliaceae; genus Magnolia; species Magnolia officinalis. The sequence continues at coordinate 65,426,328 of JAJHSJ010000007.1, read as the reverse complement.
AGCTCGGCAGCACGCTCCAACTGCGGCGAGACTACAGGTGCATCCTAGCGTCACCTGCACGCATCAATCGTGCATGAGCTTATAGAAAGCTTAGAGGGCAGTGTAAGTGTGTGCGAACGTACTCAGAATGCAATGCCAGAGTAATGCGGAATCATGTTGATGAGTACGTAAATGCAACTAGCCGTACCAAGGCTATGCAGTACAAGATGTGAATGTTATCGGCCACACCAAGGCCATGCGATGCAATATATAAGTCAAGCATGCCAATCTTCATACCAATGCAACTCCTCACTAGAGCATCAAATCAGTACGGTTCTCAGTCTGGATAATCACCGGGGTTCAGTACACTCCAAATGGCACTGTCTCTCTCCAAGCAGCACAGTCTAAGTGAGCGTAAGAAACCTCACTATCCGCCTGGCCAATAGTCAGCCAATACCTATCCGGCACGTCGATAGCGAACCCATTTCCGAGCTGGTCAAACTCAGCCTAGTAGTGCCCCCTGCTCTAGGGCGAGTAAGGCCACCACTCATTTCCAACCGACCACGACACAGTGGAAGACGAGGCCTTCTGGTATTCGGCCCTCATGCGCTCGTATATCCACTCGGTCTCGACGTTGGAGTCATCCTCTGGTACCATCGGGTTCAGGGACTCTCACCCAGGACATCTATGACGCCCCAATTGCTTAGAACAAGATTTTTTTTCTCAGTATCCAACCAGCCACCCACGATATATCTGTGGAGGCTATGGCCCTGATGTCGCTAGGGCATATCACAATCACACAGATGCAAATACATGAACCACACTACCAATCATGCAACCATCCTGCGTGAAGCACGCGCTCATGTAGGGCAACTCCGCCTAGATGGCCTACATGAAACAGATACGGGCCTATCAGTGGCCTTAGGGAGAGTTATAATGTGGACATCGAACCAACATTACTCGTACAATGTGGACGTCAAACCAACATTGTCCCCAAGGTTCGGCTTGCCTTAAGTACCATTAAATAAATCCTGGTGGAATTACACATTGCAATGTGCCTTAGGTACATCCCATGGGGCCCTAAATACATCAAATGGGCCGTATCTCATGGGCCTTATATTCATCAAGTGGGCCACCTCAATGAGCCTCATCGATGGGCCTTAGATACATTGCAATGGGTCATCACCCATGGGCCTGAGAATGCATTAAAATGAGCCCGATCCCATAAGCTTTATGTGAATAAAATGGGCCTAATCACATAGGCCATATACATATCAAAGTGGGTCTCAACAATGGGCCACAAATACATTAAACGGGCCTCATAATGTGGGCCTATATATAACATGGTAGGCCCCAACAACAGGCCCATAAACACATCAAGATGGCCTATATACATGGGCCCATATATATACCAAAGTGGGCCTCAATATTGGACCTATATTTATGCCAAGATGGGCATAAAAACGTGAGCCCATAAATATCCAAGTGGGCCTTAATAATGGGCCTAAAAATACATCAAGATGGCCCTAAGTACATGAGCCCATATGCATCCAAGTGGGCCACATGTGAAGCCCGCCATAATGTTTATTTTACTATTCAATCTGTTGATAAGGTCACATGAGTAGAGGGCCCACCATAATATTTATTTTCCCTCCATCTGTTGATAAGGCCATGTGGCAAGGGGCCCACCAAAATGTTTATTTGAAATCCAACCTATTCATAAGGTCATGGGACTAGGGCACACTGCAATGTTTATTTGTCATTCAACCGTTCATAAGGTCACACTGACCTGGGCCCACGGTCAAGGGAGCCCACCGTAATGTTTATTTTCCACTCAACCGTGAAAATGGTTGTCTCCAATCAACGTTGTTTTCCTGTAACGTAGTCCACTTGAGATTAGGATCTACCTCATTTTTAGGCTCATGCCTTAAAATGATCTAACAAAATAGATGGTCGGCATGGATGACACACATACATCATGGTGGGGCCCACGGCAGGAGCCGTGGATCTGCTTCTACGCACACAGCCGCAGGGCGGCCTGCATCCTCTGTTAGTAGCAGCAGCGCCCACTGCTGCTGTTGTATTATATATATATATATATATATATATATATATATTAATATTGGGGCCCACTGAGATGTGATTCACAATCCAGCCCACCCATTATGTGTGTCCCACTTGTCTGGCCATCCAGACCGAGTTTCAGCTGCATCCAAACTTCGGGTGGGTCCCACCAAGTACTTTTATATGTTCGGTATGTCTTTACATGGTTTTAGAGGGTATGGCCCAGCCGGTGATCAAATCACCTTAAGACTTTGGCTCAACGCCTAAAATGATGCGAGGGTTGAGATGAATGGCTTGGATCATGCACAAACATCAAGGTGGGGCTTGTATGGGTGGCCCATTCCAAAAGAATTTTTTTTTTAAAGTTAGCTTGGAAGTACACGCCCATGTCAGTACACAACTCCATGTTAGCCAGAACGCTCGTCCAGCGTCTAGGGACACTGGACGGCGTGGATGAACACAGACATCAGTGTGGGCCCCACGTGTTAGTTGCCCTCATATCAAGGTGGGTTCCACATGAACGTGGCCCACCCTTTGGATCAACGAGGTATTTGTGTTTTTTCCCTCATCTTGACCGTCCAATTGACCCATTGCAAGGTGGGCCTCACGATCGAACGGTTAAGATCCTCTTGCACATAGTGGCCACAAGACATCTCACCAAAAGAAAAAGAGAGAGAGAGAGAGAGAGAGAGAGAGAGAGAGAGAGAGACGGTGATAGAGGGACCCCGCCACTATGGGCCCCTCATGGATACATCACATACATTAAAATGGGTCCCACAACAAGTGGCCCCTAAGAATTGAAATTTTTATGGAAGATCACCCACCTTATTGGCCTTTTCCTTGTTCCTCAAGCCTCCTTAGCTCCTTTGCTTGGGTTTTAATGGTGTGAATGATGATTGGACGGTCGAGATGGAAGATGAGGAGATGGGCCACACTTAGAAATTTTTGGGAGATTGGGTTGCTTAGAGAGGCTTGGACGTGTGAGAGGGAGGGAATGAGAGAATGAGAGAGAAAAAGAAATAAAATAAAGAAATAAGGGATGGAGGGAGTGGTGTGATGATGTCATGGGTAAGGGTGGCTTTGAAAAATGGGAGAGAGAGTTGACTTTAAGTAAAGGAGGCATGGGTTGTTGTACTTGGGGTATGGAGTGACTTGACATTGATTGATTGATGGATTAATGGGACATATCGTAGAGATTCCCTCGAGATTCTCAACGTGCGGCGTTTCTTGAAAATGAACGTAGACTGACATCTTCCCACCTAGGTATCGGTTTGGTGCGCGAGTCGCGGCGACGGCGCGTTCACCAACGTACGAGTTTCGGATCGATCCGCCTCCGGTAGGCAAGACTCGGCTTAGGATAGTCCGCAAACGTCGAAACGAGTCGACGGTTGCCGGAATTCGACCGGTAGGATCGCGGAAGCCTATAGAACGGTACGATCTAGGGTACAGGTCTTACAACTCTCCCCTCCAAATAAAAATTTCATCCTCAAAATTTACACAATTATCGCAAGGAAACATAAATCATAGAGGAAGAGGAAACAAAGCATCACTATATAGAATCGGAGACAGCATACATAATATAACATACAATCAATCCTCAAAGAGATGGGGATAGCGCTCAAGGATCTCAGCCTCGCGCTCCCAAGACGCCTCATCAACAGAATGATGACCCCATTGAACTTTCACCAAGGGAATGACCTTGGTCCGGAGGACCTGCTCCTTTCGATCAAGGATACGAACTGGCTACTCAAAGTAAGAAGCGTCCTCACGAACCTCCAACGGCTGCCAATCGATAACAGGGACTATGTCTGACCCACACTTCCTCAACATAAAGACGTGGAAAACGTTGTGGACGCCAGACAACTGAGGTGACAAGACAAGTCGATAGGCCACGGTGCCAACGCGCCTAGTGATCTCAAATGGTCATATGAATCTCGGGGCAAGCTTGCCTTTCTCTCCAAATCGAACTACGCCCTTTATGGGCGAGACCTTGAGATACACATTGTAACATCCCGAAAAATCGAGGGTCGAGTAGTAACTCAACACTCGAGTTCCAGAACATCACTTATGCAACATATATAATGATGATTAAATGTTGTCTGTGTTAGTACAATAAACATGAGCGAGATTCAACCAAAACAGTAATTCATACTCCAGATCCATGTATAAGACATAAGCGGAAGACTGAAAGGTGTATATAGATATAGATGAAACAAACATTCTCGATCTCCAGAGTATGAACACTAACTGAGTCACTGAATATATACATGTTGGTTCTGAATCAAAATGTCAAAATAGTACAACTGAAATTATCAACCCTGTAGCCCCGTAGCACTGGACAGCCTATGCGAAGCCTCCAGCGAACTGCATGTAGGAGAACTCCTCCTGATCGTCATAGAAGTCGGGCTCAGTCTCCTGTGCTCCGGTGATACCTGCATCTGATACAGGGTCTGGTGGGTGTTTTAAAACACTGTCCCACAACGTGGGAATGAGTGGCCAACTCAGTGGAACAATAAAGCATAGGTTATGTAACGCCCTGAAATTCGGGGGTCGAGTATGAACTCAACTCCCGAGTTCCAACGCATCACGTATGTAATATACACAATGCTGGTTAAATGTTGTCTGAGTTAGCGCAATAAACATGAATGAGATTATACCAAAACAGTAATTCATACTCCAGTTCAATTGTATAAAGGCAAGCGGAAGACTGAAATTTTATATTCAAAGTATGTAAAGTAACAAAATTTTCTGAACTCCAGAGTATAAGTACTAACTGAGTACCATTATACATGTATTGTTTCTAAGTCAAAAATCAAAATACAATCCTCAAGAGAGGCCCTGAAAATCCCGCGATGCAGCCGGCCTAAGCAAAGCCGTCAGAATACTGCATAAAGGAGAACTCCTCCTGATCCTCATCAAAGTCGGGCTCCGGCTCCTGAACCAAGGCGTCATCTACACCTGCGACAGAGTCTGGTGGGTGTTGCAAACACCGTCCCGTAACGTGAGAGTGAGTAGCTAACTCAGTGGAACAATAAAGCATAAGTTAACATGTTATCAAATCAATCAAGCAGTAATGATAAAGCAGTACAAATCAAACATTTCTAACTACTCTTGTTAAGTGCAAAAATGATATGACATGATGCTGTATGCCCTTGCCAAACCACCCTCAAGCGACATCATCTTACGTTCGCGAATGCTTACTCCCTCAGTGCGCCACATCTACAAAGCACATGCGGTGCGATGATGCTCATGATTACCAAGTTTTTATTAGTCCATTTCAAACAGCAGTATTGGGAAACTAAGGTACCTCCCTTGTATCATTCCCAACATGATCCATTCTAGGGTCGTCAATCCTAGTTATTCTCATACGATATTATGGTTTGAGAAGCGTAGTGAAGGCATCGCAAAGGGCTCGTCACCCGTCAGCGCGGATACAGATCTCACCGTATGCGGCTCAATTGCTGGCCGTCAGCTCGAGTACAGATCTCACCGTACTCGGCTCAATCACTAGCCGTCAGCTCGAGTACAGGTCTCACCGTACTCGGCTCAACTCACACTCTAGTCGCTGTGAAAGACTCGTCGCCAATCACAGACACTTGGAGTGTACTCGATGATACTACGGAGGACTCGTCGCCCGTCAGCACGAGCACAGGTCTCACCGTACTCGGCTCTCGCCGTAAGTATCGACAGCTCGAATACAGTGTCCCATACCACCATATTCGGCTCACGAGTTTGGTTGCGCAATGGTCACTACGGGGAGGCACAAGGCCCCAGCGTAGGCCGACAGCTCGACCACGGTGTCCCATACCACCATGCCCGGCTCATGCGACTTAGCGGATCGAGGTACCATGGTTAAACGGGATCGCCACTGGTAAGTTTGGTACCCTAGGTTCAAGCAGTAGCGACCAAACATGGTGAACACACAAATACATTTCGGTTTACTTGACGAGCCTGACTAGCTCGAGCGCACCACAAGTTGAGCGATATGGAGCGCAAAAGCACTCCGTGTGGCCAACCACTATCGCCAACCGAAGTACGACTCGGGTTCGCCAGACACGTCCTTTGTGGCGATATGAATCTCAGCCACAACCGCAAGTCTGGTACCGAATGTTTGGACTATAGACATAGTCCCAAACTCAAACAGTTTTCGTCAATAGCATGTGGAGTAAAGCATGATAAACAAGCACTAAAAGCATGTTAGCAGGCATGTTATAAAGCATGAAGTAAAACATGGAGTAAAGCATGTTGTAAAGCATGTTCTAAAGCATGTAGTAAAGCACTATCCACATAGGAATACAATTACGTACACATTACAAGTGAGTGGTTCTAGCGAACCACCGCATGGAGGGAAACCTACATGTCTCTAAGGGAGTCGGGAATCCCATATCAGCGCCTATCTAAGGCACTAATACATAAACATTTACTCATACAAGCATTTACACAAACACTTAGAATACACTATTCCAACATACATGACGTATGTTAGCGAAATTCGTGTTAGGGCTGTCCCTTCGCCACGTGAGTATTTTACCCATGTATATCATAATCATACAGCAAATAATCATTACAATTGTATTTCCAAAATCCGCACATATGCGGTATTTCTAGAATACACAATTTCAACATACTTGACATTTACAAGGGAACATGTATTTTGGCGATTCCTTTCGCCAAACTAGTATTTTATCCATATATTATATAATCATACATTAAATAAACATGTCAAACATTTTCCCGAAAAAAATACGTATACGGTATTTCTACGTATACCAAGAGTATGTGAAATTCCATATTCTACAACGCTAATCGAAACAGGAAACGGAAAGCACTTTGTACATGTGCATTTACACGCAGATCATGAATCTATCATTATCTGACATTGAAAGCGTAGAAAAACGTAACTTATACACTTAAAGTCCTCACCTTGGCCCTTGGAATTCCAACGAATCAGCAAAGGTAGTAGAGCTTCCGTATACGGGAGTTTTCTAGCCTAAAGAGCGGAATCGATTAGCTTTTTCATAACCTACAACAATCCTACCTCAAATCAGACCTAGGGTTAAGGTTTCTTACCTCCAAACGGGATGGATATCGTCGGGAAAACACCAGGAATGAGGCGGTGTAGGCCGTGTGATGAGTGGAAGCAGTAGGAGGAAAGTGGCCCCACAAATCCAAGCTCTTCTCTCTCTTTTCTCTTTCTCTCTCTAGGGTTTTTCTCCCAAATTCATATGGCTGTGAGAGGGGCTGTTCTAAGCCCCTTTTATAGCCAAAAACATCCCTAAAATAGACTCAGGTTCAAGGGTGACTGCATATATAGTCATTTCGCCACTTTTCTAGCTCAAAAGGGAGGTTCTGGTGGCCCTCCTTGAGCCAAACGTCAGACTTAAGCTCAACATCTATGGATCTACGTGGGATTACGTTTTCGACTCGATCGGATTCCCAAATCGCACGTGGCGGACCACTTTCAGTTCAACGGTCAGTGGGCCACGATCAGAAATTCCAAGTACATGTAAATGTTCCTGAAATTTTTCTTAATCCGAGGGTGTAATTTGGTCTGATTCTGACGGTCAGGTTGCTTAATACTGACGCGCAACCAAATGATGTCAGATCACTATTCCTGATATTTTTATTAGGATGGGAATAGTGTTTTTCACACTCCCTCGCTCCGGATCGAAACGAATGGCCGTGGGACATCGGAATCATCTGATTTTTGAGATGATTGTCAAGCCCAGTGGGGCGGTCCTAGTCCTTAGCTTCGTGTTAATCGGACTCCCGATGTGCGATCTAGACCTAATACGAAGTTTCGTTTCATTCCCGAGAGCAGACGGGTAATGAGTTTGGTTCTAGACTTTAGGGTAACCTAGAGTCACTAATTCTGCAAGTTTTGGGTCTTGCAGATCGTATTTAAAGCGATCCCAACGGATTTCATGGCTAACCGAGTTTAGTACTTAGTTAACTTTGTTAAATTTCTAAAGGATTTAATCCTACGTGATTTCTGGTCGAGGTGGTACTCGACCCAATGTACGGAAATTTACAGGTCGTTACAATCTACCCCCCTTAAACAAAAAATTTCGTCCTCGAAATTTATACCTTTTCGTAGTCCTCGAGAATCTGAGGGTAGTTCTTTCTGACCTCGGCCTCAGTCTCCCAGGTAGCTTCTTCCTCGAAATGATGTATCCAAAGCACCTTCACAAGTGGGATGACCTTGCTACGTAGTACCTGCTCCTTCCTATCAAGGATACGCGTCGGGCGCAGCTCGTACGTAGCATCCTCACTCAACTGTACCTGCTCCCATCTGATGATATGCGAAGGATCAGGAACGTACTTCTTCAGCATGGATACATGAAATACGTTGTGTACAGAAGCAAGTGGTGTAGGCAAGGCGAGACGATACGCCACATCACCCACTCGATCCAGTATCTGAAATGGACCGATAAACCTCGGTGTGAGCTTCCCCTTCTTCCCGAACCGAAGGACTCCCTTCATAGGGGAAACTCGAAGGAACACATGATCCCCGACCTCGAACTCCAGCGGTCGCCGCCTCATATCGGCGTAACTCTTCTGCCTGCTCTGCGCTGTGAGTAATCGACGCCTGATAAAATGCACCTTCTCTGTAGTCGCCTGTACTAACTCCGGGCCAATCAGGCTGCGCTCGCCAGCCTCTGCCCAACAGTGCGGTGCCCTATAAGGTCGACCATATAGAGCCTCATATGGGGCCATGCCAATAGTCGCCTGAAAGCTGTTGTTGTAGGCGAACTCTGCGTACGGAAGACAGTCATCCCAGCTGTCCTTGAAGTCCAACACACATGCTCGCAACATATCCTCCAGAATCTGATTCACCGCCTCTGTCTGCCCATCAGTTTGAGGATGAAACGCTGTACTGAACTTCAACTTCACACCCATCGCCTCCTGGATACGAGTCCAGAAGATGGATGTGAACCGCGTGTCTGTGTCCGACACGGTCTCTAAGGGAACTCCATGCAGACGGACGATCTTTCTGATGTATAGTCTAGCCAGCTCGTTTGCAGAGTTCGTAACTCTGATAGGGAGGAAATGGGCCGATTTGGTCAACCGGTCCACAATCACCCAAATAGAATCGTGTCCCTTCCTCGTCTTCGGCAGCCCTGATATGAAGTCCATGGAGATGAAGTCCCACTTCCACTCCGCTATAGGCATGGGCTGAAGTAGTCCAGGAGGTCGGCGATGTTCTGCCTTGACCTGCTGGCACGTCAGACATCGAGACACATACTCAGCAATGTGGGCCTTCATGTTATCCCACCAATAAGTCCGTCTCAATCCTGGTACATCTTCGTGCTACCAGGATGCATCGCAAGCTTCGAGTTATGGCAGACTCGAGAAGCTCGCGTCTCAAGTCAGCCACATCAGGAACACATAGGCGGCCACGGAATCGTAAACCCCCATCAGAACCAACTCTCCACTCGGAGTCCACGGCGTCGCTAGCCTGCTCTCGAAGCTCAGACAACCGTTATCGCCCTCTTGGGCCTCAACAATCCTGTCGTCAATAAGTGGCCGCACCCGAACGTGCGCAACACACTCAAAAGGCTCCTCGACAGTGAGTCTCTGCTCGAAGTCCCGCACAAACTCCATCATGTCCCACTCGGCTATCATCAGCGGTGCCGCAAATGCAATCGCCTTCTTGCGGCTCAACGCGTCTGCCACAAGGTTCGCCTTGCCAGGATGGTAGGAAACCTCGAACTTGAAGTCCTTCAAGGTCTCCATCCATCGGCGCTGTCTCATATTCAAATCCCGCTGTGTGAATATGTATTTAAGGCTCTTGTGGTCGCAGAAAAGCTCGAACTCCTCACCGTAGAGGTAATGTCTCCAGAGCTTCAATGCAAAGATGACAGCTGCCAACTCCAGGTCATGTGTAGGGTAATTCTCCTCGTGCTTCCTTAATTGTCTCGAGGCATACGAAATCACCCTATCCTTCTGCATCAGAACACAACCCAAACCAACGCGAGACGCGTCAGTATATACCGTGTATTTCACCCCTTGCTCTGGCAATACTAGCACAGGGGCGGACGTCAACTTGTCCTTCAGCTCCTTAAAAGCTGCCTCCGCCTTCTCATTCCAGGCGAACTTCAGGTCCTTCCGAGTCAACTGAGACAATGGCCTGGCAATCTTCGAGAAATCCGAATGAAACGTCTGTAATACCCAGCCAGACCAAGGAAACTCCTCACCTCAGTAACCGACTCAGGCTGCTGCCAATCCTGAACCGCGGCTACCTTAGCAAGGTCCACTGCTATCCCATCCTTGGACACTACATGTCCCAGGAACTTGACTTCCTCCTGCCAGAAGTCGCACTTCTTGTATTGCGCAAACAACTGGTTCTTCTCCAACGTACCCAATACTGCTCGCAGGTGCTCCTCGTGCTCCTCCCGACTCGTGGAGTATATCAAGATGTCATCGATAAAGACGATGACGAATCGGTAAAGGAAGGGCCGAAATACCCGGTTCATCAGATCCATGAACACGGCTGGTGCGTTCGTCAGACCGAACGACATCACCAAGAACTCATAGTGCCCAAAGCACGTCCTGAAGGCTGTCTTCTGCACGTCCTCCTCTCTCACGCGCAACTGGTGGTACCCTGACTGAAGGTCAATCTTCGAGAAATACTTCGCCCCCCTCAACTGATCGAACAGATCATCAATCCTGGGCAAAGGATACTTGTTCTTCACCGTGACCTGGTTCAACCTACGGTAATCAATACACAACCGTAGCGACCCGTCCTTCTTCTTCACGAACAACACAGGTGCTCCCCAAGGAGACACACTAGGTCGAATAAAACCTTTCTCTACAAGTTCGTCAATTTGTTTCCGCAGCTCCTCCATCTCACATGGAGGCATACGATAAGTCGGCAACGAGATGGGCGTCGCACCAGGCGTAAGGTCAATCGTAAAATCAATCTCACGCCGAGGAGGTAAACCAGGGATAGTCTTAAAGACTCCAACAAACTCCCGAACCACTGGCGTACCCTCCAGTGTCGGACCATCAATCGGCACAAGTAAAGCAGCATAACAATCAACTCGACAGGGCCAACTGACCTGCACTGGAAACGTGAAAGCTGTGCCGTCAGGTCCATAGGCAGTCACGATCCGAGCATCGCAATCTATCTCCGCCCTCATCTTGGCGAGCCAATCCATGCCAAGTATAACGTCGTAGTGCCATAGCGGAGCAACAATAAGGTCGACGAGCACTGTGCTGCTACCCAAAACTATCGAGCAACCCTCGCAGAACCGTGTGACATCCGAACAGGTCCCGGTAGCCATAGTGAATCTCATTCCCTTAGTGGGAATCGTATGCAAAGATAGACGTTTCACCGCCCCATAAGAAATAATAGAAGTAGTGGACCCAGTGTCCACCAATAAGGAAACAGGAGTATCATGAATATAAGCCGTACCCTCAAAAGCTGTCGGTGTCGATATCGACGTCTCTGGTGCCTCAGCAACAAGTGTATGTACACGAGCCTGCTGCTGGCGGTTCGGCTGAGGAGCCAGGGGTCGCTGTGGCGGCCTGAAGGGCGGCACAGGAGGTCGGAATGAAGGATGTGCAGGAACAGTCTGTAGCGGCGGAGCTGATATGGCCTGTGGATAAGGGCGACCCAATCTCTGCGGTGGCGCAAATCCGCTAGCCCTCATGCGCGAGAAGCAGCTCTCAGCAGGGTGTCCTGGTTTCCCGCAAAACGTGCAGGTCACCAACGGGCGTCTCATAGGAATAACTGGCGCTGCGGCCCTGGGGGAGAATCAGCCCGAGGCCTCTTGCCTAAGATAGGCCTGCTCTGTAAATCCTGTCGCGGTCTCGCAACCATAGTACCACGTGATCGGGCCAAACGGTCCACATCCTGCTCGGCCGTCATAGACATGTGGACCAACGCCGCATACGTAGGGATACTGTGGCAGCATAGCTTCGACCGTATGTCAGGTCGCAAGCCTCCAGTGAATCGTCGCATCCTCATCTGCTCATTGACGAGGATGGTCGGGACAAAGCGGCCCAACTCAGTAAATCGGTGCTCATACTCCGTCACCGTCATGCCTCCCTGCCTGAGGCGCAGAAACGCATCCTCCCGCTCATGCCGATACGTCTGCGGGTAATACTTCTCGTGGAACCGAGACTCAAAAGCCTCCCAGGTCCACACAAAGTCTACTGCGACCGTGCGCAGCACACTGTCCCACCATAAGCTGGCCTCCCTCTCAAACATGAAGTTAGCTAACTCAACCTGCTCTGCCTCGGAGCAATGTAACATCCGTAGCATCTTGGAGATGCGGTCTAGCCAGAACTCCGCCTCCTCGGGTCTATGAGAACCCACAAATGAGGGAGGCCTCAAGCGATGAAATCGCTCGAGTAGACCACGAGTGCCGACATCTCCAGTAGGAGGTGCGACGGGTGTAGGCAGAGGCGCATCCTCAAACCGAGCAGGAGGCTCAGAATCCTCATCAGGATGCGCAGATGTCGTAGGTGGAGTCGCGCTACCACCATGGGACAAGGCCTCAGCAATAGTGGCCATAAGCTCCTGGTGCTGATGCTGCTGTATCTGCTGCTGCTACTGCTGCATCTGCTGCTGCTGCTGCTGCACCTGCTGCTGCTGCTGCTGCTGCTGATGCATCATCATCATCTGCTGCTCAAATCTATCAGGCGGTGGAGCAGCCTGAGAATCATGCTGCGCAGCAGATGACAGTCGATACTGCTCATGGACCGGGGGCGTGTAAGGTGGCTGTCCACCGGTAGGACCAGCAGAAGGCTGATCAGATCCCAACCCTCGGTCCGCAGGACCGCCACTACCAGAAGGAGTCTGGTCCATAGAGCCGGTCAGACGTAGATGTGCCGTGCTCCGCGTGTACTGCCGCGGCATGCCCTATACAACATAGGGTAGATCATTTGTGAGATAAAGCACAACACACATCATAAAGCACTTAAGCATTCCACACATCATCAATACAAAAGAGGCTACATGCTTTTCATTTACCCAAAATTGTCATAATACATGGACTACAGAGTTACATGAATCACGACAGAAAATCACATGATAGCCAATACATCTACTACATCAAACACCTAAAACATGCTACTACCTAATACAACATCTGCATGAAAACACAAACCGCCTATCGCGGTAACCACAGCAAACACAACATACAACAACATGGATGACTAAGCATCCGAAGTAGGCGGTGGAGGAGGAGCATTCTTGTCCTGCGCACAGCACAGGATGGCCTTCAACGTACGGGACATCTTCTTGAAACTCTTCTTCATGTAGGCTTCATTCTCTTCAAGCTTGGCTCGAACTTGACCAATCTCTTGCTGCAGGGCGGCTTGCCCCTCCTCAAGACGGGCCAATCGCGCATCAAAAGCATCCCGATCCACACCCTGCTCCTGAGCCGCAGGGGGTGAACTCTCCTCGGTGTCCTGAGCCTCACATTCTTCTTCCTGTATGTCATTCCATGCTCCTCATCACTCTCTGCCTGGAGGTCAACACTCTCCTCGCCGGCGCTATCCGACTCATCTCCAGACTCGTCGAGTTGGGCTTGCCGCTGTTGAGGGCCGATCTTCATATTCTTGAGTGTCGCTTCACTTATGACTCGGACTGGTGCAAGATCCTCCATATTCAATCTGTAACCTACATCACGAGCCATCCTGCAGATCAGACGGCCAAATGGGAGCGAAAGATCGTTCCTGGCAGAACGAAAACATGAACTATCTGGGATAGGATGAATGTGGGAAGGCATATGTCGTCCCCATGTCCCATCTTGTACAAGAAGTCCACCATCAACCGAGTACATTCCGTGCGGTTACCCGACCGTGGGTACACATTGTAGGTGAAAATGTGATGGAGTAAACGGAAGTCCTCGGCCATCTTTGTCGCCGCAATGCAATTTCCTCTCTTCCAAGTAACCCGGCGACCACAGAGGTATCGCGTGCGGCGATCTCTTTCCCGCGCACTTCTGGAGAAGTTATCACTGGGGTGTACCTGACCAAGCGGTAGCTTCGTGATCCGAGCCACTTCATCCACTGTAATCGTGCGTCTAATGCCCCTCACAGAAACAGTAAACTGAAGAGGCTCAACTGATGAGTCCACGATGTGAGCATAGAAAGCGCGAACCGTGTTCTCACATGCAGGGGACTCGCCATCAAACATAGAGTTCCATCCGATGTCCACCAGGCGATCCATCAGTGGGTGTAGCCCGAACACCCTTTCATCCACATGAGCTTCAAACACAACCTTGCGGCCCGCGAAGCGCCCATATTCCATGCCTATCGGGTAAGCATTTCCGACGGGATGGTCAGGATCCAAGTCTCGCTTCGACCTAAACTCCCGCACGGTCTTGTGCCAGCCCCAACATCGGATCTTCTTCGGGAATGGGCTGGCCTACTTGGGCCGGCGTCATCGGCCGCGGTTTTCCTCTTTCCCATGAGAGATAGGATGGAGGAAAAGGAGAAAATGGTAGCCACCACACCAAGGAGGGCCATGAAAAATTGCCAAAATGGGGAAACAAGGGGCTGATCTCTTTGATCCCCACAAACAACAATCCAATAGGTGTGGAAGGGGCACTAGAGTAGGAAATGAAGGAGAACCAAGAAGAAAATGGAATGGGTTAGTAGATTACCCGATTTTGAGCTCCAAGGAGGGGTATGAGAGCTCCAACTTGAGAAAATGGGGAAAGGAGGAAGCTAGGGCTGTTGTGGAAGGTTGGGGTGTGTGAGTTATGGAAGAAAATGGAAGATTTGGAGGTTTGAAGGGATGGGTTTTGAGAAAAATCGAAAATGGGTGTGGGGGTGCTTGAAAAGGGGGTGAAATGAGGAGAAGGGTGCTCCAGCCCCTTAAATCTTAATCTCCTTGCAATTCCGCACGTGCCAGAGGGTCAAGGAGGTCGGGCCGACCAACCTCAGCTTTGGACCCACCTGAGATGGCCCATCGGACCGCGGTCCGCCGCCCGAGCAGCGGCGCCGCCGTGGCCGGACTTGGCCGGAGTCGCGCCGCCGCGGTGGGGATCTGTTTCCCACATGTCCAGGGTGCCAAATGCACCCTGGTTTGATCGGAACCCTTGATGGATTTATGTGGGGGGCCCACGAACTCAGTTCGGCTCCAGAACGGTTAGTTCCGGGAATTTTCTGAATTAATCTGATTTTTTGTGATTTTTAACGGTTGATTTTGGGTGGATAATGACCTGGACACGTCAATAGACGGTCTAGGAGTGATTTAGAGTCCATGTGTGCGGTCAGGATCGAGTACAGACTCGATCAACGCGTCTGTTTTTAATGAATTTCACCGAACGGTGAAATCGGGAGACCCTAGGACTGTTTCTATAATTTTGCGCACCCTCCTAAGATAATGCGTCAGCGTACGTAGTGGGGACATAACTCAGGTCCGGTTCAATCAAAATCATGCTTTGATACCAACTTGTAACGCCCTGAAATTCGGGGGTCGAGTATGAACTCAACTCCCGAGTTCCAATGCATCACGTATGCAACATACACAATGCTGGTTAAATGTTGTCTGAGTTAGCGCAATAAACATGAATGAGATTATACCAAAACAGTAATTCATACTCCAGTTCAATTGTACAAAGGCAAGCGGAAGACTGAAATTTTATATTCAAAGTATGTAAAGTAACAAAATTTTCTGAACTCCAGAGTATGAGTACTAACTGAGTACCATTATACATGTATTGTTTCTAAGTCAAAAATCAAAATACAATCCTCAAGAGAGGCCCTGAAAATCCCGCGATGCAGCCGGCCTAAGCAAAGCCGTCAGAATACTGCATAAAGGAGAACTCCTCCTGATCCTCATCAAAGTCGGGCTCCGGCTCCTGAACCAAGGCGCCATCTACACCTGCGACAGAGTCTGGTGGGTGTTGCAAACACCGTCCCGTAACGTGGGAGTGAGTAGCTAACTCAGTGGAACAATAAAGCATAAGTTAACATGTTATCAAATCAATCAAGCAGTAATGATAAAGCAGTACAAATCAAACATTTCTAACTACTCTTGTTAAGTGCAAAAATGATATGACATGATGCTGTATGCCCTTGCCAAACCACCCTCAAGCGACATCATCTTACGTTCGCGAATGCTTACTCCCTCAGTGCGCCACATCTACAAAGCACATGCGGTGCGATGATGCTCATGATTACCAAGTTTTTATTAGTCCATTTCAAACAGCAGTATTGGGAAACTAAGGTACCTCCCTTGTATCATTCCCAACATGATCCATTCTAGGGTCGTCAATCCTAGTTATTCTCATACGATATTATGGTTTGAGAAGCGTAGTGAAGGCATCGCAAAGGGCTCGTCACCCGTCAGCGCGGATACAGATCTCACCGTATGCGGCTCAATTGCTGGCCGTCAGCTCGAGTACAGATCTCACCGTACTCGGCTCAATCACTAGCCGTCAGCTCGAGTACAGGTCTCACCGTACTCGGCTCAACTCACACTCTAGTTGCTGTGAAAGACTCGTCGCCAATCACAGACACTTGGAGTGTACTCGATGATACTACGGAGGACTCGTCGCCCGTCAGCACGAGCACAGGTCTCACCGTACTCGGCTCTCGCCGTAAGTATCGACAGCTCGAATACAGTGTCCCATACCACCATATTCGGCTCACGAGTTTGGTTGCGCAATGGTCACTACGGGGAGGCACATGGCCCCAGCGTAGGCCGACAGCTCGACCACGGTGTCCCATACCACCATGCCCGGCTCATGCGACTTAGCGGATCGAGGTACCATGGTTAAACGGGATCGCCACTGGTAAGTTTGGTACCCTAGGTTCAAGCAGTAGCGACCAAACATGGTGAACACACAAATACATTTCGGTTTACTTGACGAGCCTGACTAGCTCGAGCGCACCACAAGGTTGAGCGATATGGAGCGCAAAAGCACTCCGTGTGGCCAACCACTATCGCCAACCGAAGTACGACTCGGGTTCGCCAGACACGTCCTTTGTGGCGATATGAATCTCAGCCACAACCGCAAGTCTGGTACCGAATGTTTGGACTATAGACATAGTCCCAAACTCAAACAGTTTTCATCAATAGCATGTGGAGTAAAGCATGATAAACAAGCAATACAAGCATGTTAGCAGGCATGTTATAAAGCATGAAGTAAAACATGGAGTAAAGCATGTTGTAAAGCATGTTGTAAAGCATGTAGTAAAGCACTATCCACATAGGGATACAATTACGTACACATTACAAGTGAGTGGTTCTAGTGAACCACCGCATGGAGGGAACCTACATGTCTCTAAGGGAGTCGGGAATCCCATATCAGCGCCTATCTAAGGCACTAATACATAAACATTTACTCATACAAGCATTTACACAAACACTTAGAATACACTATTCCAACATACATGACGTATGTTAGCGAAATTCGTGTTAGGGTTGTCCCTTCGCCACGTGAGTATTTTACCCATGTATATCATAATCATACAGCAAATAATCATTACAATTGTATTTCCAAAATCCGCACATATGCGGTATTTCTAGAATACACAATTTCAACATACTCGACATTTACAAGGGAACATGTATTTTGGCGATTCCTTTCGCCAAACTAGTATTTTATCCATATATTATATAATCATACATTAAATAAACATGTCAAACATTTTCCCAAAAAAAATACGTATACGGTATTTCTACGTATACCAAGAGTATGTGCAATTCCATATTCTACAACGCTAATCGAAACAGGAAATGGAAAGCACTTTGTACATGTGCATTTACACGTAGATCATGAATCTATCATTATCTGACATTGAAAGCATTGAAAAACGTAACTTATACACTTAAAGTCCTCACCTTGGCCCTTGGAATTCCAACGAATCAGCAAGGGTAGTAGAGCTTCCGTATACGGGAGTTTTCTAGCCTAAAGAGCGGAATCGATTAGCTTTTTCATAACCTACAACAATCCTACCTCAAATCAGACCTAGGGTTTGGGTTTCTTACCTCCAAACGGGATGGATATCGCCGGGAAAACACCAGGAATGAGGCGGTGTAGGCCGTGTGATGAGTGGAAGCAGTAGGAGGAAGGTGGCCCCACAAATCCAAGCTCTTCTCTCTCTTTTCTCTTTCTCTCTCTAGGGTTTTTCTCCCAAATTCGTATGGCTATGAGAGGGGCTGTTCTAAGCCCCTTTTATAGCCAAAAACATCCCTAAAATAGACTCAGGTTCAAGGGTGACTGCATATACAATCATTTCGCCACTTTTCCAGCTCAAAAGGGAGGTTCTGGTGGCCCTCCTTGAGCCAAACGTCAGACTTAAGCTCACCATTTATGGATCTACGTGGGATTACGTTTTCGACTCGATCGGATTCCCAGATCGCACGTGGCGGACCACTTTCAGTTCAACGGTCAGTGGGCCACGATCAGAAATTCCAAGTACATGTAAATGTTCCTGAAATTTTTCTTAATCCGAGGGTGTAATTTGGTCTGATTCTGACGGTCAGGTTGCTTAATACTGACGCGCAACCGAATGATGCCAGATCACTATTCCTGATATTTTTATTAGGATGGGAATAGTGTTTTTCACACTCCCTCGCTCCGGATCGAAACGAATGGCCGTGGGACATCGGAATCATCTGATTTTTTAGATGATTGTCAAGCCCAGTGGGGCGGTCCTAGTCCTTAGCTTCGTGTTAATCGGACTCCCGATGTGCGATCTAGACCTAATATGAAGTTTCGTTTCATTCCCGAGAGCAGACGGGTAATGAGTTTGGTTATAGACTTTAAGGTAACCTAGAGTCACTAATTCTGCAAGTTTTGGGTCTTGCAAATCGTATTTAAAGCGATCCCAACGGATTTCATGGCTAACCGAGTTTAGTACTTAGTTAACTTTGTTAAATTTCTAAAGGATTTAATCCTACGTGATTTCTGGTCGAGGTGGTACTCGACCCAATGTACGGAAATTTACAGGTCGTTACAGGTTAACATGTTATCAACTCAGTCAAGCAGTAATGATAAAGCAGTACAATCAAACAATTCTAACTACTCTTATTAATGCAAGTATGAATGACATGATGTATGCCCTCACCACACCCTCCCTCGTGCGACACCATCTCACGTTGCGGCATGCTTTCATCCCTCAGTGCTCCACATCTTCCAGGCACATGCAATGCATGATGAGGATGATAACCGAGTTATTATTAGTCCATTTCAAACAGCAGGATTGGGAAACTAAGGTACCTCCCTTGTATCATTCCCAAACATGATCTATTCTAGGGTCATCAGTCCTAGTTAATATCAGATGACGGTGTGTTTTCTAGGTCACTGCAAAGGCTGTCAGGGCTGTTACGCACAAAGGTTACACCACTCCCCCATCACCTCTTTAACGATTCATCATTATACAGAAACAGGCCTAGTTTATACTCTGTCACTACGGGAAGGCTCATCGCCTCACCGCAGATTTTAGAGTATGCTCGAGGTCACTCCACTGACACCCTACCAACTGGCAGTCTATTTTCGAAGCCCGACCAATCCGCTTATTGAGAATGGAACCCGGATGCAGCCCGACTGGGGACCACAGCCAGGCTGTGCCAGCGTAGGCCGACAGCACGAATATAGTGTCCCATACCACCATAATCGGCTCATGAGTCTGGTTGCTCACTGGTCACTACGGGGAGGCACGTGGCCCCAGCGTAGGCCGACAGCTCGACCACGGTGTCCCATACCACCATGCCTGGCTCATGAGTCTTAGCGGATCGAGGTACCATGGTTAAAAAGGGATTTCACTGGTAAGTTTGGTATCCTAGGTTCAAGCAGTAACGTCCAAACATGGTGAACATACATAAGACAGATCGGGTTGCTTGACGAGCTCGGCTAGCTCGAGCTCACAATAAGTTGAGCGATATGAAGCGCATAAGCACTTCGTGTGGCCAACCACTATCGCCAACCGAGGTACGACTCGGGTTCGTTGAACACATCTCACGTGGCAAATGAATCACAGCCACAAATTCAATTCTGGTACCGATTGTCTGGACTATAATCATAGCCCCAAACACAATCAATTTCAGATAGATAAAGCGATAATGGATCAAGATTCAAATCATACAATCAAAGTGTGGTATTATCCGTTTAGGGCTGCTAGGGCTGTTGCACGGAATCATTACACCACTCTCCCATCACCCAAGATGGATCATACAACGTAAACTTAAATTTAAACATATACATTACATAGATAAAATCATACAATCAATTGAGCATGTTATGAAGTACAACATAAGCATGGGTTTGTACATATTCAATTTCTAATCACATAGATATCTAAAGAAATCATACACATAGTTAAAGAAGTTGAGAATCATATCTCAACACCCTTAAACATTACAATTTGCTAATTACTACCCATTCAGACATTTCAGCAAACACTTTAAAACACATACATCAACATACATGACATATGTTGATCACATAGTCATTAAGTCAAATCCTTTCACTAGGGAGTTGCCCCACTCATAACACGTGTACACCCACGAAGGATAGTCATGGCAAGTAGGAATCCAAGTTCCATATTCAATTGAACATTTTCACAAACACTTGGGCTACGCATTTCAACATATATAGCGTATAGTGGCCGTGGCGTGATTTAGGGCAAATCCTTTCGTCAAAGGGGTATCGCCAATACAACAATCATATATCCATGACAATTAGTCATGGCGAGTATGAATGAGAATTCTATACTCATTCAGCCATTTTCACAAACACTTGAATACACCATTACAACATACATGGTGTATGTTAGCAAAACATGTATTAGGACTATCCTTTTGCCAAGCAAGTATTTTATCCATGTATAATATATTCATACAGCAAATAATCATGACAAATACATCTCCAAAATTTATACGTATACGGTATTTTCTAGAATACACAATTTCAACATACATAGTGTATATAAGCAAAACATGTATTAGGGCGAGTCCTTTCGCCAAACAGGTAATTTATCCACATATAATATATTTATATGACAAATAATCATGTCATACACATTTCCAAAATTTATACGCATACGGTACTTTCTACGAATACCTAGAGTATGTAGAATTCCATATTTTTCATCTTTAATCGAAACGGAAAACGGACAGCACTTTGTACATGTGCAATTACATGCAGATCATGAATCTATCATTATCTGACATTGAAAGCATTGAAAACTATAACCTATACACCTAAAGTCCGCACCTTTTGTCGTAGAATCGTAACGAAGTCGATAGGTTTTGCTAAGCTTCCGTATTCGGCAGTTTGGCAACCTATAGAACGAAATAGGTTAGCTATTTCATAACCTACAACCACCCAAGCCCCAAATCAGATTGGGGTTAGGGTTTCTTACCTAGAAACGGAGCTGGAATCGCCGAGAAAGCGATTAGAATGGAGCGGTGTAGCTCTTAAAGCGGTAGGGAAGAGTGGCAGGAAGGTTCTCCCACTGCTCCCATACTTTCTCTCTTCTCTCTCTAGGTTTCCTCTCAAATTCGTATGGCTGCAATGATAGAGGGTTTAAGGTCCTTATATAGCCTAAAAACTCACCGAAACAGACTCCAGGTCAAAGTATACTTAGGTTGTAACCAAAACGGGTCAGTTTCAGCTCAACGGAGGACTTCTGGCGGGCTTCCTTGAGCCAAAGGTCGGACTTAAGCTCACTAACGCTGGATCAACGTTCTATTAAGTTTTCATTTCAGTGGGATTTCCAGATCACGCGTGGCGGACCAGTTTCAGTTCAACGGTCAGCGGATCTCGATCCGGGATTCCGAGTACATGTAAATGTGTATGAAATTTCTCCTGATCCGAGGGTGTAATTTGATCTGATTCTGACGGTCTGGTTGTTTAAAACTGATCCGCAAGCGAGTGGTGCTAGATTACTATTCAAGATATTTTATTTTGAATTAATTTCACATTTCTCACACTCTTCACTCCGAGCTCAAGCGAATAGCGCTGGGACACTATCTGGATTTGATTTCCGAGATGGTTGTCAAGCCCAGCAAGGCGGTCCTAGTTCCTTAACTTCGTGTTAATCGGACTTTCGATGTGCGGTCTAAATCCGATACGGAGTTTCGAGATGCTCCTGAGAGCAACCGGGTAATGAGATTGATCCTAGATTTTAGGGTAACCTAGCGTCAATGATTCTACAACTTTTGGGTCTTACAAATCGTATTTAAAGTGATTGGTGCTAATTTCACAGGCACCCTAGTTTAACACTAGCTAAATCTCGCTTAATTTCTAAAGGATTTAGTCCTGTAAGATTTCTGTCTGAGGTGGTACCTGGGCCTTTGTAGTTTGTATATAAAGTGATCTGAGTTATACTACTTAGCTAGTTTAAGTTAGTGTCTAGGATGAAAGTACTTAGAAAGATTGAAGAGCAAGTGGTGAAGGATGGGATTTGTGAAAGAAATGGGTTCACAAGCGATTTTAGCCTTTGGGACTGAGTTTTGACAAGTTGATAAAGTGTTAGGATCGACCCATTGCCTAAGGACGTCTAATCCCAGGTTGGCAAAAATCCGGGATGTTATACACATGGTCCCCTACATCAAACTCTAATGGGTGACGCCGACGATCAACAAAACTCTTCTGTCGGCTTGAGTTGTGCGCATCCTCTGCCTGATGATATCAATAGCCTCTGACGTCTCCTACACAAGCTCGGGACCCAGGAGATGCCACTCTCCGACCTCTGTCTAACAACTCGGAGATCTGCATGGTCTGCCATACAGTGCCTCAAAAGGAGCTATGCCAATGGTCGCCTGATAGCTGTTGTTGTACGCGAACTCAGCCAATCGCAGATGCTCGTCCCAGCTACCACCGAAGTCAATCGCGCAGGCCCGAAGCATATCCTCAAGGATCTGATTGACCCTCTCGGTCTGGCCATCGGTCTACGGATGATACGCGGTACTGAGATGCAAATCAGTCCCCATCGCTCTCTGGAAGCTCCCCCAAAACTGAGATGTAAACCTCGAATCTCGATCAGAAACGATCGAGACTGGAACGCCATGCAGTCTCACAACCTCCTCGATAAATAACCTCGCAAGCCGGTCTATAGACAAGGTCGCACGCATCGCGAGAAAATGTGCCAACTTCGTCAGATGATCCACAACAACCCAAATGACGTCATGACCGCGCTGAGTCCTCGGCAAGCCCATAATGAAATCTGTCGACACGTGCTCCCACTTCCACATCGGGATGCTCAACGGCTGCAATAGATCAGGGGGTCTCTGATGATCGGCCTTGACACGCTGGCATGTGTCATACTCAGCTACAAAACTGGCAATCTGGCGCTTCATCCCCGTCCAGAAATACTGTCTCCTCATATCACGATACATTTTCGTTGAGCCAGGGTGGATAGAAAACCGCGATCAATGTGCCTCAGTCATAAGATCTCTACGCAACTCTGGAATATCCGGGACACATAATCGGCCTCTGAAGCGAAGTCCACCATCAGAACCAATCTGCCAATCTGTCTGACTCTCAAATGTTGCCTCTGCTCTGTAATCCTGTAACGACTCATCTGTCTGCTAAGCCTCGATCACCCTTGCGACAAGAGAGGGTTGAATCGACAGGCTCGATAGCTGAACGATAGAAGACTGTGGACCAAAATCAAAGTCGTACTCTACTATATCCTCGAGCATCCTCCACTCCTGAATCATCATGTGTGCCACCAGGCTTCGCGGCTGACGGCTGAGGGCATTCGTCACCACGTTTGCCTTGCCTGGGTGGTACTGGAGGTCAAAATCATAGTCTTTCAGAAGCTCCATCCAACGCCTCTACCTCATGTTCAGTTCAGACTGAGAGAATAGATACTTCAAGCTCTTGTGGTCAGAGAAGAGCTCGAACCTGACCCCATAGAGATAGTGCCTCCACACCTTCAGTGCGAAGACAACTGCTGCTAGCTCCAAATCATGCGTGGGGTAGTTCAGCTCGTGGACTTTGAGTTGTCGAGACGCGAAGGCTACAGGCCTGTCGTGCTGCATCAGGACAGCATCCAATCCAATACGTGAAGCATCAGTAAATACAATGAATCCATCACTCCCAGAGGGAAGAGTGAGGACAGGAGCGGACGTCAGGCGGTCCTTCAACTCCATAAATGCTCGCTCGCATGCATCAGTCCAAACAAAATCTGCGACCTTCCAAGTCAACCTGGTCATCGTGGCAGCAATACGGGAGAAGCCCTCTATGAAACGTTGATAGTATCCCGCCAAACCAAGGAAACTGCGGATCTCGGACGCAGTCGTGGGCTGGTTCCACTGACGCACTGCCTCAACCTTAGAGGGGTCCACTGCGACACCCTCTCTCGTCACCACGCGACCAAGGAACTTCACCTCCTCCTGCCAGAACTCGCACTTCTCCAGCTTCGCATACAGCCGGTGGGCACGGAGGGTCTGTAAAGCGATCTCCAAATGCTGCATATGATCCTCACGAATCCTCGAATATATCAGAATGTCGTCGATGAAGACCACAACAAACTGATCGAGATATGGATGGAAGACCTCGTTCATCAACTGCATGAAGACCGCGGGTGCATTGGTCAGTCCAAAGGACATGACCTAAAACTCAAAATGACCGTAACGCGTCCTAAAAGCTGTCTTCGGGATGTCCTCCTTTCGGACACGAATCTGATGATAACCAGAACACAGGTCAATCTTCGAAAAGAACTATGCACCTTGCTGCTGATCAAATAAATCGTTTATCCTCGCGGGTACTTGTTCTTAATCGTGACCCGGTTGAGCTCGCGGTAGTCGACACAGAGCCTCAACGAGCCATCTTTCTTCCGAACGAAGAGTATCGGCGCTCCCCAAGGTGAACTACTCGGACGAATAAATCCTAACTCACGCAACTCGTCCAAATGTCGCTATATCTCGCGTAACTCCATCGGTGCCATACGGTACGAGGCCTTCGAGATAGGCGCGGTACCGGGCACAAGGTCAATCTGGAACTCAATATAACGACGCGACGGCAACCCCGAAATCTCCTGAAACACGTCAGGGAAATCACAGACCACCGGCAACTGATTGATACACAAGGCAACGGGCTCCTCGACTGCGCAGGACATCAAACGAGATAGTGCTCTCCTCTGGGCTCTACAACGAGCTGAAACTGTGGCAAGCCAGGTATGCAGAACGTGACTATCCTCGTGGAACAGTCCATGATGGCATGATACTCGGCAAGCCAATCCATGCCCAAGATAACGTCAAAATCTGTCATCGGCAGTACAAATAAGTCAGCAGGTAAGAATATATCACCGACCAGAAGAAGGCAAGACGGGCAGAAATGGCCCAATACTGTAATCTTCCCTAAAGGTGTCGATACGGTTAATCCCTGGCTAGAAGACTCGGTCGGCAATCCTGTCGATCGACGAAAACCCTCAAACGTAAATGAGTGCGAAGCGCCGGAATCGAATAATACTCGTGCGATGCATGAGGAGATTGGAAGTATACCCTCTATGACTCCTCCGGAAGTCTACGGGTCCTGCTGAGCTGCATAGAACCTGGACTGAGCTGGCTGGGGAGGTGCCTGTCCCCTCTGAGGTCCCTGGTGCTGCTGCTGCCTCTGCAGCAGCCTATGCTGCTATCTCTGCTGCTGCTGCTGGGGCCTCGGTGGCTGAGGTGGCTGCGGTCGCTGCTGATGGGGCCGCTGCTGCTGTGTTGAAGGCTGCTTTGTGGTCACGGCTGTCCTGGAGACTGCTGTGGCCCTCTAGACTGCTGCAGATGAGGACGGGGGTACTCAGATATGCGGTGTCCAGAACCGCCACATCCAAAACACGTCCCTAAAAACAGCTGCTAGGGTGGGGCGGAAGGTGCCGCTGATGCTGTTGGTGCTGCTGGTGTCACTGGTACTGCTGGTACTCTAGCAGGTAGATGACCCCTATACCTCTGTGGTCGTCGATGCTGCTAAGAGCTACTGGACTGGGCTGGCCTCTTCCTGCCTCTCCTCTGATCTCGATCGCTCTGAGAGCTAGCCCACTCAGTCTCGTAGATTTGGGCCCTTCATACTACCGCCTGAAAGGTCGGGAGCTCGTGCCCAATAACACGGCCTCGAAGACCGAAACGTAAGCCGCTCTCGAAACAGCGGGCCTTCCGCCCCTCATCATCAATCATATATGGCGCAAACCGTGGCAGCGCCACGAAGCGAGCCGCGTACTGCGCTCGGACATGTCTCCCTGTACTAGAGTCTTGAACTCTCATGCCCTCTGATGATAAATGTGGTCGGGGAAGTACTGTTCCTCGAATCGGCTGATGAAATTCTCCCATGTCCAGACATGATCGGGTCCTGCAACGCGGGTAACAGAGGTCCACCAGTGCTCTGCCTCGCCGTGGAAAGGAATGTGGCCAATCGGACTCGCTGCTCAGTCGTACATAACATAATATCAAAAATCTTCTCCACATCGGAGTGACATCTCTCAGTTGCTGACGGATCTGGCTCACCCTGAAATCGTGGAGGATCCATCCGTCTGAACTCACGAAGAAGGGCACTCGCGCGCTCCTGCTCTGCCTGGGCTGCAGAAACAACTAGGCGTCTGCCCTGCCCCTGAAGTGCAACTGTCACAACTTGTAACATCTGCTGTAACTGCGAGGCACTCACAGGCACAGTCGGATCTGCACCGGCATCAGGTGGAGTAACATCATCCTCAGGAAAGGGGGCAGGGATCTCTGGCGGTAGAACGAGAGGTGCAGGTGGTAAAGCTGGAGCCTCGGGTGGTGGAGCGGGATCCTCAGGTGGTGGATCGGGGTGCGCTCGGCTCGCTATCCTGGGCGGCATGTCCTATGGAAAGATAAGGCACCAATCAATCTAAAGAATCACGCGTTAACGAACTCAATCGAAAGGTTACGTACTCGGAACCTAATCGTCCTAACTCATAGCAATTATGTGATGTTGTTCTCGGTTATTCCCAAGTTATGCTCTGATACCAACTTATATAAATCATGTCCACACTGCCACACTGTCCACGTCCTCACCCTCACCCTCGCCTATGCCCGAGCATAAACGCGCGCGCGTGTGTTCCAGTGTTACGCACTGGAACATGCAACCCGAGTATCACCTCCTCCAAAAACTCAAAGTAAAAATACTCTTCACAACATCTTATATAAACCACACAACCCTTCTTTACATTTCCGATGTGGGACAAAGCACACACACCGTACTTTTTAATTCAAAATTTTCAAAAGGCGTTTTGGGGAGAAATTCCCAAAATTTTGAAAATTTTGATTTATTATTATTATTATTAAAAAAAACTACTGATTTTCAACAGAAGGAAGTGGATTGGCTGGTGTACCACACACTTGCAATCTCGCTGGTGTGGGTACGTGGGTACGTGTCATGTAAAGATGAGAGCTGCCACACGTAGAGCTCCGAGTTGTACGAGCGATTTTAAGGAGATCAAAGTTACATGCCCCGAAATGATGTATGAGGGTCCTTACTCTTACTACCGTGGTAGACACTTGGGAGTTTCAAGACCTGGTTGAGGGTTCGAGTACCCATAGGTGGTGAAATCCCATGGTGGTGTGTGTGTGTGTGTGTAAAAAATTTTAAAAAAAAAGTTACATGCCCTAAAATGATAATGATCAAAGTTACATGGCCCTCAAAATGATTATTTATTATATTCACATCGTTCATCATTTATCATTTTAGAAAACGAAATAAAAAATTATTCATATCAAAAGCTTAAGCAGACCACACCACAAATAGCTGTGGGACAATAATTCTCACCGTTAAAGTATTTGTAGGGCCTACCATAACATTTATTTTCCATCTAATATGTTCATAAGGTCACACGTACCCAAATGAAGAGGAAAAACAAATATCATATGGATTCAAAGCTTCATTGACCCCTAAAAGGGTTTTCTATCGCAGACGATTCAATCCACCGCTGCTTTTTGTAGTTTATCTTTGGATTGTAAGAACTCTATTTAATGGGCCTCACTGATCAATGGTCTGGATTGTCATACAGTTGGACTGAAAGATTGAGTAGACCAGTGGGCCCCACTTCAAGTGATGCGTTGCGCAGTCTATTTGTGCAGCTCTGCGTACTAGGGCTGGAATGTTATAGCTGTCTTACACAGACAGCAGTTTGAGTTGAACTGGGATACTACAATGTGGAGCGTGGGAGAGAGAGAGTTGTGATGGGTTTCAAACTCTCTCTCCACAGACTCTATAAAAGAGAGCTGGGTCCCCGATCCTACACCAACAGCAGAACACGAGTTCCATCTATTGTATTGCAGAAAGGGTGTGAAGGAGAGGAAGATCCTAAGCTCTATAGGAATTCTGGTATTCTGGTATTCTTATCCGGCTTCCATGGCGGCGTCTCAAGTAGGTAAGCTATCTGAACCCCTAATCGCCATGTCCCATACACAGACAGATCCGTGGACCTATTCCGCATAGAATTTTAGTCCCACAGTTGGTATCAAAGCCATCTGTGCATAGGTATGGATGATCACATCCAGCTATATCAGATCTGCATCAGGGATTTTCGAATTCCTAAAACAGTTATAGATAGGGATTATTTTTATCCTAAATACTAATTAGGGATTTGAATTCAATAAACCCTAAATAAAGTCAAACCAATTAAGGTTTTCGGATTCAGAATCCCCAAATCACCTATTATGGATTTCAGATTCGAAACCATGAATCGAGAAAATTAGGGATTTTTCGGATTCAGAATCCCCAAATCACATCCATTAGGGATTTTGAATCCCAGAAGTTGGGGATTTCAATTCCATCAGGATCTTCAAAATCCCGATCCACCTCATCCAGAACACTTACCTGCCATTAGACAAGGCCAACAACCATTATCGATCTTCGATTTAGTAGTCGAAGGTGATGGCTCGTAGCCCCCTTTCTTCTTTGCCTTGGAAACCATTGACAGCGAGTCATGCTCACATCTCCATCGCTGCTAGCCGCAACCACAGTTTTCGATGACGTTAAAGTGTCACAACCAGATCCTGTCAGGACTGTCGAAAATCTAGGTAGGAGAGATGGTGGTGAACTTACCTCCACTCGTCATGGAGAACAGCAAGAGAGCTTGGTTTCTCTCTCTGTGTCTCTCTCTCTCTCGCTCTCTCTTTCTCTCTCCCTCCCACGGAGAGATTTTCGAGCCTTGGGCATGCGGCCCTATTGAAGATCTGACGGACTTTCTCCCGTTTTATATGACAGGTAAGCGGACCCGATTAATATCCATTCGGATCCGCCTACTGGACCCGATTTCAGTAAATCAGATTTCTTCCTTCTACTGGGCCTGACGCTCGTTCCAGGGCCCATTTTGATCTATGGATCCACTTAATTTTTGTGTTGGGCCTGACACCTGCCATAGGCCCATCACATATACTCTGGGACAATAGATCAAGTTTCCTTTTATGACCAGCGGGCCCATCAGGAGACTTTAGGATGGATGTTGATTGGGCCCATTTATATGGACCATGTGGTTCACATTAAATTCACACCCTTATCCAGGCCCACATCTGATCCATATGTGCACTTCATAATGAGAAGTTAATCTGGCTCATTCTCTAGATAGATTAATACTGATCATAGCCTTTATTTAATATTCGGTATATGGGTTGATCCGTTTATGATTATACACGCCCATGAATAGATCTACACATCTAGTTGTTAAAGGTTAATGTTTCCTATCTATCATGAAAACAATATAGGCTAGATCTGTTTTACTCATAAATGATGACCTGATCATATGGAGTTTTAACGCGGCCCAACTGTAAGCCCACTACCACCCTTAAAGGTCTCATATAGACCATTGGATCATAGAGAGCGAAACATATCCGTCTATAGTTTCTCTATCCTCCAATGATCAATATTAACAATCTTGTGGGCCATACCAAACTAATTTAAGTATAATTCATTGAGGCGGGATTTAATCGCAATCCTAAGTCAATATTTGTAGTATTGGATTCGGTTATGTTAGCCACCATAGTGACCTCAATCAATGAAAATATTATAAGTACAGACTTGTAACATTGGGATAAGATCACTACCAAAAAATCGAGCAAAGGCTTTGGAATGTGAAGGCCTTTAGCTACGGATTTAATCCGTAGCAATTTAGCTACGGATCTAAACCGTAGCCAAAAGCGTAATTGATCCGTAGCTAAATCCTTCCTCGTCATTCCTGTCCATGGTGCTTAAGGGGCTCCATGGGGCTCAGTGAAATATATGTGTTTGATCTAAGCCGTCTATAAATTCGGATATTTAATTTGAGTGGATTAGGAAAAAAAAGTTTGTAGATTAAAGGTATAAGTGGACCACACAATAAGAAATCATAATAATTAAATTTCCATTGTTAATTTTTTGTGTGGTTTTCTTACAAATCTGATCTGACTCATTTTTTGCAACATCCCTTAAAATAATATTTTAAAATTATTGGACGGAGTGGATTAATAACATACATCATGGTGGGCCCCACGTTTAAAAATCCAAACCGCCCGTCTGTCACGCGCCCCACCCCCAAATACGACAAAGGCTCCATTTCTCCCGCCCGCGCACCTCCGAAAACCAGCTTTTCATTTCCTTTTCTCTCTCTCTCTCTCTCTCTCTCTCTCTCTCTCTCTCTCTCGCACTCAGCCTCTCCCTCACCATCTCTCGATCTCCCGCTCTCCCTCACCCTCTCCCCGTCTCTCGGCCGCATTCCCCTCTCTCTGTTTCCGAACCCATCTCCGTTTTTTCAAAACCCACTTTCACCGAGATCCGTCGAGAGTTTTCGCTGGGAAGGTCTCAACTGGTTTGAAGGTCTCTCTCTCTCTCTCTCTCTCTCTCTCTCTCTCTCTGTTTTCGAAATCAGTTGAGGGTTTTCGGTGACTCGGTTACCACGCTATTGATGTTGCTCACCAAGTGTGGCTGGTGGCAAGGAAAGTATGTACATGAAACAAATACTCTTCTTTTCTTAGTTTTTATGTTGCATAGATGGTGTTTGATAAAATATCTGTAATGTAAAACCATTGCTTTTATTTTACTTATAGTGAGATTTTGAAGTTGTAGTCCAGGTGTTTGTAAAAATGCCTCAATGGCGAACTCGACTTGATCTTGGCTCAAACTCAGCCCGAGTTGCTGAGGGCGTGTTTGGACGGGCCAATCCCATGAGATTGGATTGTATTAGGGTGGATGGCAAGTAATGATGGCTCTGTCAGTGGATTGGTGCCAATCCAATGGGATTGCTATATCCAGGGAACTCACCACCGAGTATGTTTGGCTCGCTTGGCCAATCCCGGGATTACACCGGCCAATCCTGGGATTGCTCCGTCTAACCAAACATGTCCCAGGCCAAAAAGATGGGATTAGGAGGGATGGGGTGGATTTCAAGGTAATGATGGTGATGTCAGCGGATTGCTGGCAATCCCATGGGATTGCTATATCCAACTTCTGCCTGTTTGGCACGCCCGGCCAAATCCCGGGATTGCTCCTTCCAATCCACCCTAATACAACCTAATACAATCCACCTTGCCTGGCCAAACAGGCCCTGACCAAACCAAGCCGAGACGAGCTCGAGCTGAGGTCAGCTAGTGGCTGAGCCGCCAGCTTGACTCGGTTCAACTCGATGTGCACCCTTACTGATACATCACTCACTGAGCCGCCAGCCACTCACACGCATACATACATACATGCATGCATGCATACACACATACATCATGCTTTTTCAGCATATTTATTTATTTATATTTCCTTATTGTATTTGTCATGATCGTTGGATGAGTATATTGTAGAGCCAACAATGGGCATGGTTAGCCATTTGGTTTTGAGCCTAGCTTACCCCACTTGAATGGGCTCAAGTCTGATTTTCAGCACCCCTAACCATGGATTTAAGAATCGTTTAAGTAGCATTCGGTGCAAATGATCCAGTTCGACACCACCAAATCCCCCTTCATCCTTAACTCAATGAGTCATTTGACTTAGAGTTAAGTAACATAGTCATTTGACTATTATCCCTTACTGATTTTTAAGTCACCCTGAAATGAAGTAGATCCAGGCCCAATCTGCATCCAACCATTTATGGTTTTCATTCATTGAACTGTTTTAGTCCCGTTTATCATATTTCAATACTTCGAGATGTATTATCTTGAAGTACTTCCCAATATTGTATTCTACTAAACCTCTTCTCTTCCATCTGTAAGCGGATTGCCGGCGCGCAAAGCGATTTCTGTGACAAATCCACTCAATCCATCAGTTTTTCAAGACCACGATGGGATATGGTTCTAAAAATCAGGCAGATCCAATACTCCTGTAGGCCACACCAAAGGAAACAGCGGGAATGGAAACGTACACCATTGAAATCTTCTTGGAGCCCGACCATGATGCTTATATGCAATCCAAACTATTACCACTCAGATAAGGCACAACAAATATCACTGTGATACAAAATTTCTATGGCCCCCACAAAGTTTTCAATGGTGAGATGAAAAATGAAGCGGTAACAAATTTCTTGTGAACAACACCACATGAAACAATGGTGATTAAACTCTAACCATTACTTAGGCAATTCAACTAAAAGGCTTGGGAGGTGTTTAGAGTCACACTCCTGCAATTCTGAAACAAATGCTTCCCTATTCTCTCACACATGAATCAGTCATCGCTTTACTTCACACTTCTTGCAACTACAAATTGTACACTTGAAGTTATTACCCAGATTGGTTCTTATCATGAAGAGGATGGAGCTTGACTTCCTCCTACCATGGTTGGATTTGAGTTTCTCACCAAACATTCACTTTTCATCTTTGAAGAGATTGTGGTTTATACAAAGTTTAAAGATGCCATCATGGAGGTACGCTAGAGGATTCCTCAATAGACATTCACCTCCCATGTGGTACACTAGAGGTTTTATTCATGATGGGACTGTGAGACGAGTGTTGCATGATCTATGTTTGAAGGAGTACTTAGGTTGTGACAAGTAGGAGTGTAAGATCTTGCATGCTTATATGCTTCTTGTATTAAATTAATTGACGATAGGTTGTCTATTATATTGTTCATGACAATTGCATTTCTTTCTCTAAGATTTGATGTTATGCTATGTCTAATTCCATTGTAAACAATGTGCACCCACATATGCTTTGTCGAGAGGCTTTTATTGATTTGGGAAACAATATACATTCAGGATTGTAGTCTGGCACAAGCCCTTAGTTTCAATCCCTTAATACATTCAGGATTATCTGCCAAATACACACATACATCATGCTTTTTTTTTTTAAAGATGTTTACATGTAATTTATCTAATGCACAGATCTGATTTTGAGCTGGATGGTCCAAATCTATAATAGGTGTGTAGGCTATCATATATTTACTCTCCCTTCGCATGTATCATCTTTCCAAATATTTAGCATAAAGTTTGCCTGACCTTCCTTAGGGTAACGCGGCATTGTTTTCCAAATATTTAGCAACATTATTAATTTGTTGTAAAAATACAATGATTGCAAACTTCTTAATATATTGTATTTGGTAGATAATATCTGTATGGGTTCAATCATCTCATAGCACTTCTCGAATCCCTAACTTTTGAGGTTTTTGGTGCATGAGATAGGTATTTCCAACTTTAATTTTCTTTTAGGTGCAGGTTGAAAATGGACCCCTTGTTTAATCGAGATCCGGCTGTAATGAATAGGGAGTGGATGACACTAAGTTTCCCAGACCCACGTTTTCTTTCTGAAATCAGAAGTTTTTCAAAGTTTGCACAAGAAAACCTTCCTGGTAGAGAATCCGTTCCTTGTCCATGCACCACTTGCAGATGTGCACGTTTTCCGGTTTCTTATGATGATATGGAAATACATCTAATGAAAAATGGATTCGACCCAAGCTATAGGGTTTGGAACATGCATGGGGAGCATGTATCACCTAAGTGTACTGTACGTGAATCAAGTTCCCAACAATACCATAGTATCCCGAACTTAAACGAGGTTCACAACGCGATCGTTCAAGAACTTGGTGGTAATAACCTAGATGAAGTTGTACAGGATGAGCCCAATGTGACCCCTATAGTTGAAGGCGTCTTTGGAGAAAATGAAACTAATGAGTTTGAAGCAAATCTGCGAGACGCAATGACTGAGCTATACCCTGGGGCCCAAGATTTCACCGTGCTGACTTTCATTGTACAGCTTTTCAAATTAAAGGTGAATCATGGATGGAGTGAAAAAAGCTTTACAGAGCTCCTTCAACTACTGAAGAAGGTGTTACCTTACGGTAACAAGGCCCCAACTAATACCTACCAAGCGAAGAAGATCATTACAAAGTTGGGTCTTGATTATGTGAAAATCCATGCTTGTCCAAATGACTGCATCTTATACTGGAGAGAGAACGAGATGAAAACCATTTGTCCAAATTGTAAAACTTCTAGGTACAAGACTGAAATGGATTCTGAGAAAAAACAATCTCGAATACCTAGGAAGGTGTTAAGGTATTTTCCATTAACACCAAGGCTACAAAGAATGTTCAGTGTGCAATGGTTGGCGAAAGAAATGTCTTGGCACTCAACCAGGAAATTTCAACATGGAAAGATGGAGCATCCGGCTGATTCTATTGCATGGAAGAATCTTGATGACAAGTATACAGATTTTTCAGCTGAGCCTCGCAATGTTCGATTGGGTTTGGCTACAGATGGGTTTAACCCATTTGGCACTTTCAGTATGTCACATAGTTCATGGCCCGTTATGTGTGTGACGTACAACCTTCCACCAAAGCTTTGCATGAAACCTCAGTTTACTATGTTGACTTTGCTCATTGAGGGACCGCGACAACCGGGAAAGGATATTGACGTTTATTTACAGCCATTGATTGATGAACTGCAAAAGTTATGGCGAGAAGGGGTCACGACGTTCGATGCATACCATGAAAACAAATTCAACATGCGTGCCGTTCTGCTTTGGACAATCCATGACTTTCCAGCATATGGTAACGTTTCTGGTTGTAGGACAAAGGGTAAATATGGTTGTCCCGTATGTGGTCCTAACACAGATTCTCTACGACTCCAATATGGAAAGAAACATGTTTATATGGGCCACAGACGATGGTTGCCAATGTCAGAACAGGCTAGGAAGGACACAAGTGCTGGCACGTTCAACAAGAAGGTGGAGATACGACGTCAACCGATCCGTCTGGATGGGATTGAGGTCAAAAGACAAACCGCGAACTTGAATATGCAGTGGGGGAAGACTGGGAAGAGTAATATAAGGGGTATTGAAGGAGGTCGACAAGAGCTGGCGGATGATGTTGAATCACCGTGGTTCTTCAAACGGTCTATATTATTTAATCTGGAGTATTGGAAAGATATTCCCGTGCGTCACAACCTTGATGTCATGCATATTGAGAAAAATATATGTGAAATCCTAGTTGCCTTGATGTTGAACACGCCTGGCAAAACCAAGGATGATGCTAATGCACGCAGGGATCTGAAACAATTGGGAATTAAGAAGCGTCTATGGCTGAAAAAGAACAATGGTAAGGTGATTCAGAAACAAGGTCCTTTCTGTCTAAGAAAAGAAGAGAAAAAACTTTTCATCCAGACTTTGCATGAGCTGCGTGTTCCTATCGGTTTTAGTGCGAATTGGAGGACCATCGTAAAGGAAGATTGCTTGGATTTAAAGGGAATGAAGTCTCATTCGTATCATGTGTTGATGCAACATCTGCTCCCAGTTCTCATCCAGCATGCATTCAGGGATAGGAAGGTCATTCGTCCTATAATTACAAGCTTTTGCACATTTTTTAATGCCTTGTGCTCGACAACCGTAGACCTTCAAACACTCCTTACTCTCGAGAGGGGCATGGCTAGGACGCTATGTCAGCTTGAAACTATATGCCCGCCATCGATATTTGTCATTATGATGCATTTGTCGATCCATTTGGCTTACGAGGCTCGCATATGTGGTCCTGTATACTATCGATGGATGTATCCATTCGAAAGGTACGCTGTGAGCTTAGTAAGAATAAATCGGCTTAACATCTACATTTGCATGTATATATAATGTCTTATTAACTTTGTCAGGTTCATGAAGACATTCAAGGCCTATGTCCGTAACAAGACACGACCTGAGGGTTGTATTGCAGAGCAGTACATCCAAGAGGAGACGGTTATATTCTGCAACCAATATAAAGGAAAACAGAAAACATGCCTATTGGAAAGGCTGGAAAAACGGTTTAACGGATTCATTCCAGGACTACGTAAGTTGGAAGATATCGTTGATGATGACCCTAATGATGACGACGTTGGTCCAGTAGGTTCGGCTCAAAGTGTTATCCTAGCAGGTATTGAATACGAACAAGCTCGTACATGGGTACTGAAGAGTCATCCCAGCTACGACAAGTGGGAAGGGTATGTACAATAAGCTCGTATATGTGTATGTATATATATATATATATATATATATATATATATATATATATATATATTTATCAATTTCAATATAACAATGTTATTGAATATCGCGCAGGAAGCACAAAGATTTCTTGCAGCGATGCTATAAGAGGACCAACAGGGTGCCTAGCGAGGACGAATTCATATCTTGGTTGAAGAGGGAACCAGAGTTCATTGAATCTGACGATAATGAATTTAAAGATGTAGTGAGAGGACCTCTAGCTTTTTCTATTGAATACAATAAGTATTGTATTAATGGTTTCCTATTTGTCACTAAGGACTATGAGGAGAATAAAACGAACCAAAACAGTGGGGTTAGGACAGAGGGTATGACAACCTTCCGATCAAGTGCTAAGGATATCAATACAGTGGATGAAAATCAACCTTACTATGGAGTCCTTCGTAGAATTATCCAATTGGAATACCGAACAGGGTACAAGCCCGTCCTATTTAAGTGTGATTGGGTGAAAGTGACACATCATGGTGTTTCTTTTGATGTCGAAGCGAATTTGAGATTAGTAAATTTGTCTAGTCTTTACAGTTCAGACAAAGTCGGTGACGAGCCCTTCATTCTTGCAGAGCATGCCACGCAAGTTTTCTACTCCAGAGATCCAAAAAATGCTGACTGGCATGTCGTCTTGGAGGTTCCCAAAAAAATTTTGTCGAAGAAGAGACATGCGTTCTATCGGAACGATTAGAGGCTGTAAGCAATGCCGATGCAGGACCTGATCTTACCTCATTAGCAATGGTTGATGAGTTGATATTCGATGAATCTGAAGACGTTAGTGTTGTGGTCGAGAAAACAAAGAAAAGAAAACGATCAAAGAGAATTTACTGATTTGTTTGTATTTTCTAAGCATGTAACAAAATGATATTTATTGGAGGAAATCTAATCAAGGTTTGGATAATATATGTGAATTTTTTGTACTTTATCTGTGATCTAAATTATTTCTTAACCATTAGCTTTTTTTTTCTTTTCTTTTCATATTAGCGAAGAAATAGGCACATGGATTCACAACCAGAACTATTGGGTGCGCAGGTGCCTGAGAGTACAAATTCAAGCAACACCAAACGTAATAAGATACTTCTCCTTAATTATATTTGAAA
Source organism: Magnolia officinalis (assembly GCA_021015155.1). Lineage (NCBI taxonomy): Eukaryota > Viridiplantae > Streptophyta > Magnoliopsida > Magnoliales > Magnoliaceae > Magnolia > Magnolia officinalis. Next base: position 65,388,855 of record JAJHSJ010000007.1, on the reverse strand, counting down.
ATTTCCTTTTTCTTATATATTGGCGTTAATCAATTATGTGTATATATAACTATTATTCTTTTTATGTAATTGTGTCAGCTTCTTCTTCATCTAGAAAGAGAGGCATTACTAGGGGGGTCTCTTTACTTGTGCAACCTGATAGGAAAAAAGTCCTAAAGACAAATGAATTCGGGCAACCGAATGAGGATTGCTCCGATCATAGAGACTTCGCATCGCATGTCGGTGTCCTCACCCGTTCTCATATCCCAATCATATACCAGGACTTTCGCCGGGTGCCTCATGAACAAATTCGTATGGTCACAGAAAGACTGTCACAGTTTTATGAGTTTGAGGGTCAAAGTTGGGATGCAAGTCTTGAGTACGTTATAAAACGCATCAATGAAGCGTGGAGGAATTACAAGAGAAGATTGACTGCAAAATATATTAAAGACAAGGATCCTATTGCTGTGAGAGATGGTCCTGCCCCCCCAGGTATCCCTATGGAGGATTGGAGGGTCTTCGTGGATCAACGCACCACCGAGGAATTCAAGAAGGTAAGCGTAAGGAATAAAATCAATCGGGCCAAGCTAAAAGGACCTGCGTGTCTTGGGAGGCACAGCATGGCTGTTACTCGCCATAAGATGGTATGTATTTAAAAATAGATATTATAGTTTAAAATTGAATTTAAATTTGAATTATCATTCATCTAAATTTATTAATGATATGTATTTCAATGATATGTAATGTCCTAAAGGCGAAGGAGAAGAATCTTACGTCTGATGCCGAGATAAGTAGATGTGAAGTCTTCTTAAGAGCCCATACAAGAAAGGACAAAGTTGTCCAGTATCCTGACCTTGCTGTAAGTGCATCCCTCGTACCACTAACTAGTACCCTTATGAAAAGCCTATGTATAACTTTGAATTATATTGCATTCATTTGTATTTTTTCACAGGAAAAACTAGAGGAGCTCTCTAGTAGCAATCCTGCTTCTAGGATGACCGGCATGGATGATGCCCTTACAGAGGTAATAATAAAATTTAAAAATTACTTAAGTTTTATGGTAATTATGAATATTTTAATAACTTGATTTACAATGTTTTACAGTTGGTTGGTGCTGACAAAAGAGGGCGAATGCGGGGTCTAGGTTGCTCAATAAGCAAGGTAGGACTGAAGAAGTCAGCCCCTGCTCGTTCAAAGGTAGAGAATGTGACAAAAGAAAAAGAGGGCGTAGTTCAAGAGTTAACTCAGGTGAAGAAAAAATTAGATGATGTGACTCAAGATATAGTTGAGATGAAGAAAACATTGGTGGATATGCAGAAAGGGAGAGAGTCTTCTCAAAATCTCTCATCACCAACAGTCGTTAAATCTACTCAGGCATCGTCGGTATGCAAGTATAAATATTTTTTTTTTACTGTATTGAGCTTACAATTATATTATAAGCGCTAACAATACCAATGCCATTTTATGTGTAAATGTAGCCGGATATTATATATATCGGTAAGAGATGCGACTTGCTTGGTTTTGGAAAACGTGGTGTAGTCGCTCGTGGTGAAGTACACGAAGTTAATCCAAATGCAACTGTCCATTGCGAACCGTTGGAGGATGGAGCTTTTGTTGTTATCTTGACTGAGGTTGTACAACCTCACGCTCCTTTGTGGAAAGAAGATGGGTTCGCATCTACACTTGGAGAGGTCGGTCTGGGATCATTTGTGCAATGGGGGAAAGAGGCTTTGAGAATTCAATAATTTGAACAAATTTGGTACTCTATAATTGAACATGTGTAGTGTGCATTTTGAACTAATTTTGAACATGTAGTGTGCATTTTGAACTAATTAGAACTAACTTGGCACTTGTTTTTTTTTTTTTTTTGAAATATTGAATGAATTTTGTACTCTATAATTGAATGTATTTATAGTCTTAGGCTCCATTTGGTCATCACATTAGTGTTTATGAAAGCATTTTTAAAAAAAAAAACCAAATGGAGCCTAAGCCCTTTTTTAACTCCGCCAATGCAACTCCTTGCATTGCCGGTCCCAAGCCCGGATAAAGGAGGAGGGAGAAGGGCTTTAGAATGAGATCGTCAACTATGGAGGAGATCCTGAAAATTCAGTGAGTATCACTTGTTTTATGGTTTTACTTGTACATTCCTATATTGATTACTCAAGCATGACGATTATGCGCATTCTTTCAGGTGGATGTTGCATGTGGGAGGATTGGAGCTGCATATTTCAGATTCAAGCATATGGTACGTCTCTTGTCAAGAATATTGCACATGTGTAGTTAATCAAACAATACATTATGTGATATCAAGCAATTCCACTCATCAGGTGGACGGTACTGATGCAACCCAGGCAAATTCAAACGGATTAGGGTGAATTGGATGGGATTTAAGGCCCTGTTTGGGCAACGGGATTAGAAGGGATTAGGTGGGATTGTATTAAAAAAAACATCATTATTACCCATGGCAGGGATTGTCCCCTGATTCCATGGGATTAGATTAATGCTCTGCTTTGTTGGTAATACGGTGGTACATGTATTATATCTAAACCGTTCATTTGTTTTGTAACCTCATTTTATGGTATGGGAGGAAAAATGAGGTAGATCCAAAACTTATGTGGCCCCAAAGAAGTTTTCAACGGTAAGTATTCAATCCCCGTTGCTTTCAGTGGTGGGTCCACTTGAGCTTTAGAATTACCTGATTTTTGGCCCATGCTCTAAAATAATCTCAAAAAATGGGTGGACGGTGTGGATATAGCCCACACATCAGGGTGGGACCTACACAACTTGCAACCATTGAGTGAAATTGGCACGGGACCAATGCAATTCCATCCGATCTAATTCCAAGCTTTTCCAAACATGGAGTGGAATTGTCACGGAACCAGATGAATCCAATCCCACCTAATCCCTTCTAATCCCGTTGCCCAAACAGGGCCTAAAGGTAATGATAGTGATGTCAGTGGATTGTATTAAGATCCATGGGATTGCTATATCTCGGGATCACAATCCGGTGTTTGTTTGGCACGCTTGGCCAATCCCGGGATTTATCTTCCAATCCCATCCAATCTGCCTGGCCAAACAGGCCCTAAGGGCTTGTTTGGGAGCTTGGATTTGGAATGCTTTGAAATCCAAATCACAATTACATTGGAATCAATGTGATTCCAAATCCTCATTTGTGTTTGGTTGAAATGCATTGGAATCCAAATCTTCAGTTTGAAAGCTTGTATTTGGAGGGCATTGGAATTCTTTAGTATATTCACAAGACTTAGATTTGATTAACTAAATTAGCTTTCATATCTCAAATTTGTGTATGCGTGTACACACACACCCCGACGATATTTGATAGAATGATTGTAATAAGCCCATTAACGTATATACTTTGCTTTGGATTACACCCAAATCTTAGCATTTTGCTGAGATTTCAAAACACACCAAAAAGGTAGATTTGAAATTCCTCCAAATCCAACACCATCAAACACAAAAAGCACCCATAACATCTTCTAATAAGCAAGTGCTGTATACCAGATTTCTCTTCCTTCTTTTGTAACTGAAATCATTTATTCATAAAGAAAGATATTTGTTTTGATTAGAAGTTATTGCAATGGTAGACAGCTTGCTAATATATATCTTATTTTCTGAGAAACAAAACTAAGAGGGATTTAGAGGATATAACAAATGCATAAACCAGAGTAGCATAAACAAATGCATCCGGAAGAATGTTCTGTTCCAACATAACTGAGAGGTTAATCATGCATAAACCAGGTTAATCTGAATTTTTTGTGAATAATATGGCTAAGGTTCGTAACATCTGCTACCAAGTAATAAAAATTGACTGCATTGAATCAAAGAAAAATAGAATAAACTGGATTTCTCTCGAAAATCCCTCATTTGAAGCTAGGAATAAAAAAATGGTTATGTAAAAGTAACAGTGGGACCTCATTACGTAATAACAGGGCTGTAATGCTTGATCTAAAAATAAAAAAGGCTTGTAATGAGCCTGTAATGGCTGTAACAGGTTTGTAATGGACTGATAGCGGGGGCAATAATTTTTTTTTTCTTAAAATTTTTTTGTAACTGTTATGGCCCCTATTGTATTGTCCATATGGCCAGCCGTTATGGCAGCTGTTACTTTCACTTCTCCTCGACTGTTTCTTTCACTTCCTTGTGTTCCAGTTATATAGATTTCAATGATGGTTAGAATTGTCCAATCAGTACGTTTTTTGCATTGTTGCCCATGAAATATGTGCTAGACCTGGACTGTCCAGATCAATCTACTGGATGGTCCAAATGTCCAAATTCTACTAAGAGCACTATAACCGATGGTGCTCTAAAAGCATTGGATCATTTCTGTGTTGTATTGTAAATGTTTTGCAAACTGCCCTCATACTATTTGCTGACTTTCTTCTTCTTCTTCTTCTTTCTTTTGTTTTTTAATTTCCTTCTTTTTACATCAGCTAGGTAGAAATGAAATAATTTGCTGAGTTTCATTTGTCGGCACTTCCATTTTCTAAATGTTCTCTATACCAATCTCCCTTCTCAGTTGTTTAGGACTTCTTTAGATTGAAATTGAGCTAACCACAGCCTGTTTCTACTGCAAAGAAAATGGAAAACAAGTCGAGATCTTTTGCTATTTTCATTTTCTCAGAAAAAGGCTTTCTAATACTGCACGCCATGGAGCCCTGCTCATCCTTATGCAAGTTCAGTTGGTAGAGCAGGTTTGCAAGTTGGCAGCTTTCCATCAGGTGGGATGCACTGTTTAGATCTTCTGGCCTAGAAATTAGGCCACTTCATACCTCAGGTGGGTCACAGCATACAATACAAATGCACGGTTGGAAAATTTGTTTCAACAGTTAGTTTACTTTGTACACCGTGGCCCACTTGAGGAGTGGAACAGCCTGAAACTTTTAGGCCAGAAGATTGAAACAATGTAGTCCCTGATAGGGGTTGGGTCATGAACTTTCTTCATTGAAGTCAATCATGTGATCCTATTGAATGTAAATGGAGAAAGACACTTCACCCTTCTAGGAAAAGGGTAGGGAGATGGACTGTGGATGAAGGTTACCACTGTCCAATCCCGCTACTGTTGAAAAATGGCCCACCAGCGTCGTGTCCCACCTGACCAACAGTCCAGATTACCACACATGTTTGCCACGTGCATAGAAATTACTATGGAACCACTTCGTTAGGAAAGAAAAAGAAAGAGCATGAAACTACCAACTCCTTAAATCACCAAAAGAGAGAGAGATGAAAGCATAAAGCTCATATACCAATATTGCACTGAATCTTCTGCAATCGGATCCAGCAAAGCTCAACTACTTTTGGTGCAAGAGCCTTAAAAGGGGATATTAGATATGTGTGATTTTTGAGCTGCTTTCGCATGTTATTATGATAGAAGCTGGTTTTGATGAGAATTGCAGGAGAAAGAAGAGATGAGCAACAGCTATTTGGGTGACCCAAGTTCAGGAGATGGAAGATCTGGGTCTTCTAGAAAAGGGAAGAAAAGCAATTCAGACAAACCAAAGCAACCTCAAAGAGGCCTTGGAGTAGCTCAGCTAGAGAAGCTCAGATTAGAAAACCAAATAGGCGGCTGTTATCTTACCTCCCTTCATGGTCCACCCCACACCAATCTCAATCAGGTCTTCTACTTTTTCATTTTCATTTTGATTTTGGATTTCTTTCTTTTCTTTTCTTTTTGGTTAGATGGTTGTTTGGATTTTATTATCCAATGGAAACGGCATTTGTACCACCATCATCATTAGCTACACCATCGTCTTCATTTGGGTATAATTCCAACATCATGGTATGTGGGACATGATTCAAGTATATTAAAATTAGAAAGAAAGAAAGAAGGAAGAAACTTCATGGGTTTTGGATGACGTGTTTCATGTCACAGATCTCAAATGTAGTCTGCTGCCATCCTAGTCATGCCAGATATGAATTCGCAGGCAAGGGAAAAAATCCACCACATGGGTTTTGTTCGGATCTGCACCGTTCTTTTTGGATGCCTAGTGCAACAAGTTGACATGACATATTCATGTGACAAAATGATACAACCTAGCTAGAATGTTTGTTGTTCTCCTCCTCCTCCTCTTCCTCTTCCTTTCTTTTTTCTTTTTCCTGGACCAAATCTTTTCAACATCCTTTTGGCTCCATTGCTATATATGTTGACTGGTTTGATTTTTGGATGGCCTTCATTTTTCCTAATGCCGGTTTTAATGATGTTTTGATTGGTTTCAATTGCAGGGAGTTGCTGTAGTGATTGCCTTCTTTTTTTCTGCTGTATTCCATGAGGTGTGTTGCTGCCTTTTTTTCTCTTGTCGAGCATCCATTAATTCAGACATGCAATTTGAATGCACTGACATATTTTTTTTTCTTAGAAGAGTAGTGTGAAATTTGATATATAGGGCCCCAAGGAACAAATAGTACAATCCAAAATCTAGTTACCAGTTACATGTAAGATGATCAGAGATAATCTTAACATCGTACAATCATTCCAATCTACATACTCCTTGTATGATCTCCCTAGAGTTGCTATTGGATTAATTTATCCCCATGGCCAAGTTAAGAACATATGACTGCTAACGATGGGAGCCTCCAAATTTTCACTCTTCCTTCCCGGCCTAACATGATGTTGCCCTTGGAAAATTTTATTGGATTCTCTGTGGCATCACCCCGTCCACCCAAAGGCCAAAAGAGCCTCCAAAATTTGCACTATATTACTTTGGAAAAGCAGTGTATAAATAAGTGTTCAATTTTTTTTTTTTTTTTTTTTTTTTTTTTCTATTTGCAGAAAATGCCGACTTTAGCGATAACCATATTCTCTTCCTTAAGTTATGAATGGTTATTTTTTCCCCTCCTTCCAACCAACCAACTGAAAGCAATAAACCCCAGGAGGATGCTATATTTCCACAAAAATGTTCTTTATGCTTTTCTACCTGTGAGAGTCCCTTGATAACAGGAAAGAAAAATTTCATTAAGAAGACAAAAATGATTTTTTATGAGTAATTTAGGCAAGCCAATTTGCAAATTGCTCTAGGGCATCGAACCTTAGGCTATTGGCCATAATTTCTTACATTTATGTTGATTCATTTTGGCTGCTTCTTTGTAAATCTGTAGAGCATCTATTGCTCATCTTAAATCTTTACTAATAACATTTACTCTCTCTTCTCTCTCTCAAAAAAAAAAAAAAACATTCTGTCAAAGAGGAACAGCATTATTGCATCAAGGAGCCACAGACCCCAAAAACAAATTTCTGCTCTTGATACTCTCATAAACAAGATAATTGCAAAGCCAGCAACACCTCTACCCACATGGTTAAGTGAAATATCTAACCCGGTTGAGGAACATAAAAAATTAAGGCCCTGCTACCTTCAGTTGACCTTCAACGACTTGCTCATAAAATGTTATTTTCACAGTTTTAGACACATCTTTGTCATGATGGAGGACAATGTCATGTTTGTTTGGTTTGTGAAGTTACAATACTTACCTATTTTCCATTCCTATATGCAGAGTGAGATGATGTCAGAATTGCTTGACAATGTCTTAGACGATGACGAGGCCGAAGAGGAAACTGAGGAACTGACTAACCAGGTAAACTTTTTTTTTTTTTTTTTAATCCATCTGCCCATAGCATATATTTCAGACCAGAAAGTAATGGAGACGTTACCATTCCCTTTCATATAATATTTCAAAATGTCTGAAAAGCTTACCATGTAAGAGTCCAGCTCACTCTCCCAACAGTACCATTCACAGCTTTTCATCTCGCAACCTTACGCTACACACTCTTGCAGATGATATACTTCCTCTCTAGCCAATATTCTCTAAGAACATCTCAAGTGGATAACAGTCGTCTATTTCAATCTTGGCAGCTGCCACAATGGGCTGTGTGTGCCTCCATAACCAAATGATTTCATTTCATGGGTCGTGGATATTATGAAGAAAACATTGATGGACCTTGAAGATTATGAAGAGAATGTTGGATCAATGGTTTTGTCGAATTCCGAGAACATCGAACGGTTAACAGCAAGTTTTTTTTCAGCATCTGCATACTCACGCATCGAAGCACTCGGATGTTATTATCTCTCACTATCGAGTTCTATGCTTGCCTGTTCAGAACTTGCATTGGTTTCCACCAGCTTTCCATCTGATTCCATGGCCTTCTCATTTGAAACAGCATCGATCCCAGTAGCTGGATCAATATTTTTGCATTTCATGTCTCCACCCACATCTGATGTAGAATGAGTGGCCATTTGAATTTGATTAACCTCATCTGTCATCACCTTTTCTATGTTCCCTGCAGCTGTTTGAGTCTGATCAACCTCATCCGTCGTTTTCTCTTCTATGTCCACCGCAGCCAAGTTACCACCCTCTCCTACAGCAGCTGTCAGGGGATGACCAACTTGGTTGATAGGAAGAGCATCTGGGTTTTGGCCTTCCGAACAGAGGAATGATCCTCAACCAGTAACTTGGATTCGACATAACTATTACTATTTGCTGCAGTATGTTCTTTACCTGCAGCTTCAACATGGATTCCTGAATCACAAGCTTTATCTTCCTCTACAACTTGAACATCATTTCTAGAATCACCTGCTAGATGATCAACTGGCATCTTCTCTACCCTAGTCATTGAATTCAGAATGGCAGTCCCATCAAGACCCATGTCAGCTTGAAAAGGAATAGAGGGATTTTCAACCAAAGCGCCTATCAGGTTGTCACCACTCCCAACAGGGAACTGATCTCCACTAGCATTAAGCTCTTTGTGATTCTCACCGTCTAACAGAGTCGCCTTTTCCTCATTTACAGTGGCAGCACCATTATCGGACAGGCTCATATTCATGCTAGTAACTGACTGAGGCTCTGGATTAACATCGATATCCTTTCGACACACATTCACATTTTCAACAGCATGATCTAGACTGACATCCGCTTCCTTGGTTGATGTTTCATCATGTGGATGGTCAATGGGAACTAGACTGGGACTTCTTTGGAAGAGGCAACAGGTTCACCATACTGAGCAGTTGGCATATCAGTATCTTCAGTAGCTTGAACTGATACCCCTAGTGGACGATTTTCCACCAGGACTTCTTCCTTCCTGCTTTTGTAATTCCATCGCGGCCATTTCCTCCTGATTTTGTAACTCCATCGTCACAGTTTCTTTCTTTCTTCTTCTGTAATTCCATAACCTCAACTTCTTCCTGCTGCTCTGTTTCCACTGATGCGATTTCTTCCTGCTGTAATTCCATTGCCGCAATTTCTTTTTGCTACTGCAATTCCATCGCCGCGATTTCTTCCTGCTTCTGCAATTCCATTGTAGCAATTTCTTTTTGTTTCTGCAGTTCTATTGCAGCAATTTCTGCCTGCTTTTGTAATTCTAACTTGTACTCCTCTAGAAGCCTTTGAATCCTATCCTGCTCCACTATGAGGCTTCTGTAGCGCTGCTGCAGATTTCTTTCAAGTTCTTTCTGCTTATTGATTTCCACAAGCAAGCCATTGATTCTGTGAGTTGCTGCAAACTGCTCTTGTTTCTGCAAAGCTCGAAAACATTCGAGTTCTGTTCCAGCAGTGTCCATCTGCTTGTAGGTGGCCTCTATTTGTGACCATAACTTTCCTGCCCGCATCTGATATCCTTGAGTAAGAACTTTTATCTTCTGCTCAAGCCGCAGGGCCTTCTTAGCCTCATCATCCATTCTCTTCTTCACATTCTCAAATTCGTTTTGCAAGGCCACAAGTTTGTCACTATTGTTGGCAACACTGGCAATACCATAAGCATTACGAGCCGGGGAAGTACATCAGATCTTCTTGGCATGCATCGCATGCTTTTATAAATTCATCAAGAGATTCCTCCTCATGCCCCATCGCCACACGAAGAAATTGAACCTCTTCCTTCATCAAAGAATCAGCCTCCTTCAGTGCATCTTCTTCAAAATCCTCAATCTCAAGGATGGAACCAGCAGGCTTTCCATTTGCTGTACGCTTTACTCCTTTCTTCTTCTCCTTGTCTTTCTCCGTTTTTTCATCAAGTGGATACTTTGCATTATCATGCTCTAGTAATGCAAGAAGTTCCTTTCTTATCAAGCTATTTGGCCTACCATAGGGGTCACTGAGCTGAAGGCGTACCTGTACAAACAATAGTTCCATCTGTGACTTAACTTGAAACTTGGCTGAGTGACAGAGTCAACTCGACTCGATCAGATTTAACCCAACACAGCTGGACTTTGAGTTGAGTAAACTTTTTGGGTTTTTAGAACTATCATACAAACTGAAATCCAGCAAACTGTACATGGGACCTCTTTAAATTACAAAGAATTACAGGTCCTGTTCATGACCATAGGATTCTGTGCATGTTGGGCCCTTGCTTCAGTGCTCCAAACTGCCGATATGATGAGTACCATCATGGATGGTGGATGCTGTGGAAATCTTCCTTATTGGGTGATCTTAAGCCTTCCATTGGTGGTAAAGATGTCGACAGTGTAGTCCACATTCAATGAAAGAAAGGTCAAATATCAAAGGGTTAGAATCTTTCAATCGGTGTGACCCATGGTGGGACCACGAAGTAACAGGTTACTGTTTGTCAGCAAACTTTGTATTTGCTGCAAGGCAGGATTCTATAGTTCCCCTAAATTTATAGGGAGATTAGATCATAGTGGGGTTGAGATCCAGTCTACTTGTTCCATTAATAGTGTGGCATGTCACATATGTATGACAATCCTTCTGTTCCTTCATCTAGGACAGCTAGGAAGGGTCAATCATAACCACTCAGGAAAAGGGTGTAAGTTTCTGTGGGTGCAATGTGCACCAAGAGTCAGGGTGCAATGTGCACCAAGAATCAGCGTGCACATTGGAAAATTTTAATTTAGAAATCTTACTAAGATTCCTGCCACCTATCTTTCAGTTGTGTGAGAGAGGATTCTCAATCATGAATGCATATTAAGGTCATGCCATTTAAAAAGTGGTGTACAGTAATCACTAAAATCTGATAAGTGATGTTTGTATGACATGTTTTACATGGTTGGGTTTGTCCAGTTATTATGGTTTTTGTCTATGGCCCATTCATGGATCCTCTAGAATGAATGGTTAGATCAGTTGGAACCCTCACCCAGAAAGAGAGACCTGATCTCCAGCCTGGTCGACTCGACTCAGAGATTTTGTATTTAATAATTAAATTCAATATATTTAAAATGTTTATGAATATCTAAAATACTTATATATAGTAAATGAATATAAGGTTAGCTAAAATTAGCAAATAGACGGCTTATGTTATGGTGGTTAGATGTCTATGCTTCTGCAATACCTAGCATTTGGATGCTCAGTTGAATTCAATCGCAAAATTTCAATTCACTAAAATGGAAATGACTAATGGAGTAGCTCGGATTTTTCACTTTCTGAGAATAGTGGGATTAGCGAAACAGGGTTCGTAACACCAATCTCAAATGGCTAGGACGATGCGATGGTGATTATGGAAAAAAAAATACTAATATTAATTCTTGCAGATGTAGTGAAGTAATCTATGTTCCTGTGGTCCTCTGTCAGAATTCTAGTAATAGTTTTCCTTGCTTGCATATATATGTTGTTGCATATACTTGAGTAAAAATAATTTTAATGAGTTGCATGTAGTAATATATGTGCCTGGCCACAGAATTCAAGTAGTACCTTTGCTTACATATGTTGCAATATTTATCAAATCAGTTGTAGTTCTTCAAATTTCAGATACTTTAGGGACCGATTAGATACTTGGAAATTATTGAATTGGAAATTGGAGTAGCATAGAAAACCCGAAAACGAACATATGAAGTCATAAAAAGGAAATGAAATGAATTTTATGTTTGTTGAATCGTGAATGAAAATCCTTCTTGATGTGTAGGTGCTTGTTTGTTTGTCTTATTTAACATTGCTTGTTCCATTTTCTATATGCTTTTTCTTTGAGTCTGATCTTGATTTTTCTATGTGCTTTCCATTTTCTATGAATAAACTGCAGGTTTCTCGTTTGTTTGCTGAGTGGTGTCGGATTTGTGAACTTCCTGGCAATACTGATGTCGGTTATACCCATTATATCTCACATTCTTCAGTTGAAATTGATTGTTTGAATTCATTCAGGGCACTTTCTTGTTCTTATCATTCTAGTTTTCTGGTCTTTCACATGATCATCTTATTTTTTGGAGGTTGCATGAAATGACCATTTTTGAATTGTGAAATTATTTTAGGCATCAGAAAAATCTATGCAGGCCCAGAATGTGCCGAACCTCACTTAAAAATAGTTAAAACTGTGAGTTACTACTACAAATGTAATTATATGCGAACCAATTGCTATGTCCATTGCATTTTCCCAAGCAGAAATTTCTGCTGCTGCAGTGGCTAGCTTGTTGCATGTAAGATAGACTCCTTTGTCATTGACTGGTTAGTTTGAACTGAATCTAGTCTTATCTCTTGATCAATATTGCCTATGTTGGGCTTATGATCTTAATGAGATTTCATTCTTCTTTCTAAAGTTTTTCTTTTCGATAACTATTGCTATAGCTATCAAACACATTGGCTGGTTGTCTCCTTTTTATTATAACTATTTCTTGGAGGGTGTCGACCATGATATGTTATTGCTTCAACCATTTGTTCTTCAGTTTTTTGACTGGGAACTGGTAGTTCAGCTTCAATTGATTCAATTGAATCTTCAATGCTAGGTATTTCATATCCATAATCTAATGGATATTCTAGCACACTAGTGACATATGCAATTGTTGTGTTAACAGCTGAGTTATATGGTCACATGTTTTCCCAATCTTTTTCAAGTTTGGATTTTGTTATCTTAAATCTTCATTTAAGGGTAACTGTATTCTTGCATTCTCAATTGATGAGATTGCTTCATTCTTCTTCTCGATTTGGATTACTTAAATCTTCATCGAAAAGATCATGCTAGAATCTTCTTGAAGGTCCAACTCTCAAGCTATTTGGCCTTAATAGTCTTATGGTAAGACATCTCGGGTGTTTAGCTTGTAATCGACTTCATTAGTTTCTCCTATTTGTACAAGAACTTGCTGATGCTTGAAGTCAAACATCTATGTTTGCCCAAAACGTAAAGTTCGCCTTGGAAACAAGGAATACTTTTATGATTTTACTAATAGGCGAACATTTTACTCTCATGTAACAGTCTCAGCTATAAAATGGAAGCACAATCAAGAAATGTGCAAAATCCCAAGTGGGAATCCCTATAACATTGCATGTAGTAGTTCAACTGATTTACTCATATCAGTGAAAGGGCATTCCACGGATAAGCCACTACAGGAAACACTTACACAGAAAATTTTCCTATGGGAATATGCATTAGTATCCATACATTGGGGAAGAAAACTCAATTTTAGATGACCCAATAATCAATTCTTGTATCTCGCAGGTGATTTTCACAGGTCTTGAATTTCAAAAAATTTTCAATCTCTATCTCTTGAATATGATTTTCTTCTAACATCTTTCTTACTGTAGATGGGGTGTTAAGAAGCCTCAAATCATGGAAAGTTCTATCATGATCTTGTCAAATGCAGGTCTTGGGATGGCCATGTTCAGTCTCGGTAAGATCATTGATATGCTCATCATGATTCTTAGTCCTTGTTTTTCAAGTGTTTTGGAATTGACTTGATTTGCCTTGAAATTTTCAAATTTTTTAGGACTGTTCATGGCCTTGCAGGCAAGAATCATAGCATATGGGACTAAACTCACCGCATACAGAATGGTTGTGAGGTTCCTCTTCTTAGGGACCACAGAAGTTCTGGATCAATGCTGATATTTGTGTTTTCCCTTTATACAGGTCTATGTTCATAAGATCATACAGACATGGATGAATGGAAAACAAAAATATGAGCTTGATCCAAAACTTTTGTGCCCCCCAAGAAATTTTCATCTGTAGTAGTTCATTTTTTTTGTTTCATGTGGTTGTGGTCCATTTAAACAAAAATATAAGCTTGATCCAAAACTTCTATGCACATACAAGGATACCTTTTTTTGAGGTGATTCACATGCTTTATTTCATTGCCATTGTATGAATGAACTTGTCCTCAATATGTGCTGTATTTTTATTTTTATTTTCTCTTAAAGCTTCTTGAACATGAAAATGTTTAGAGTCCACTCATGGATCAGAATGCGGGCATCCCAACCTTCATGGGAATGTTAGTAACATCCCAAAAGCTTTGAAGTCACGTGATCACGTCTGTACTGTACCTTCTTTGAATATGTCTTGCTAGTGCAGATAAAACCTTTGGTGAAGCCAACCAAAGACATAATGAAAGTTCGTCGCATTAAATATGCTTGGCATGAGTTTTTCTTGAGGGTACTCATCTTCCTCTTGGTCCATGATATCTTGGCTTTTTGTCATATCATTCGTATAATTTTTTTGTTCTGTCAATGCAGCTAGGTACAACATTGGTGTAGTTATCTTGCTCTGGGCACCCGTAGTCTTGGTGTCTTATTGTCCTTCAATAATTTAATATATCGAGATTTCTTTCCCATCATCATTTACATTTTTCTTCTTAATCGATACTTGGACCTTAATATAATCATTTACTCTGTTTTACAATCTTTAAAATCTTTATTTGTAAATCTGTGCCCATATGCATTTTTGAAGAAACTAAAAAACTTACTCATTCTCAGATTGCATTGTGGAATATGCATCCATTATTCAAAGAAAGGGCGACATTCCAAGCACTACACACTTTCTCTCCTTGCTAGCTAAATTAGTGAGTCTTCTTTCCTTCATACTATATGATACATTGATGAAGTGGCCTGGCCATTTGGACAGGCCCATGTTTATATATTATCTCAAATTGATGAAGCAGATCCGGATGTACGTCGGAGCTATCCGATTTTGAGCGGGGTCCCTGGAAGGTGGGAACCGTGTTATGACCGTGATGAAGCTGTCCATTTCCTATGGACGGCATTGGAGGGGCCTGGCCATTTGGACAGGCCGTGTTTATATATTTGCTCGAGATTAATGGAGCAGACCAGATGTGCGTCGGAGCTATCCGGAAGAGCGGGGGTTCCCTGGAAGGTGGGAACCGCTGTTATGACCATGAGAAGCTGTCCATTTTCCTATGGACGCATTGGAAGGGCCTGGCCATTCGGACAGGCCGTGTTTATATTCGT